>JAGPOW010003316.1:151685513-151765255 GCA_030014935.1 Caiman crocodilus | reverse complement strand
CCTGTGACCCCAGCACTTGTTCCTGCCATTGGCAGGGGGTCAGACTAGATGGCCTGCTCTAGGCCCCTTCTGACCCTAGTTACTATGAAACTATGACCTGGACCTCTTCAGAGAAGGCTGAGGAGTGATCTTGTGGCCACCTACAAATTTACTGAGGGGGGAGGGGTACACAGCAAGGAACCAGAGATGCTCTGTTCACCAGGGGCAGCAAGGAACAGTGGTCAAACTGACAGAGCAGATTTAGGCTAAACATCAGGAAAAAGACTTCACAGTAACGGTAGCCAAAGTGTTGGAATGAGCTTCCAAAGGAGGTGGTGCTCTCCCCCATCTTGGAGATCTTTAAGAGAAGGCTGGATAGGCATCTGGCTGGGGTCATCTGACCCCAGCACTCTTTCCTGCCTATGCATGGGGTCAGACTCAATGATCTGTTGAGATACTAGGCTCAGAAGGGACCTATGAATCCAATTCAAAGCATCTAAATTGGATTTGGAAAAAGCTTCAGACCTCCCCCAAAAAAACCCAAAACTTGGTGGCTTTGGAGATTTTCAACCAGACTAAACAGGCAGCTGATAGTCATCTCCAGCTGGTAAAGTCTGTTGGGGTTGGCGGAGGGAAAAGCTGCCCTGTCAGAACCGGACATACCACCCCCCCTCCCCCCGGGGAAGCCAGGGGTGTGGCAGCAGGGCAGAGCCCCACCCTGCTCCCAGCACCGATGTGGGCATGGCAGCACTAGCCTGGAGCAAGCCATGCCTGCATCACCCCCTGCTTGGCATCTGCCTCATGGCACATGTACACTGTGCCTCAGCAGGGTGCTGCCTGGAAGCTGGGACCACTGGGGAAGGGCAGATTGCTGGAGCCACCCCAGCTCCCGGATAGCATGCTGCACCTACACAATGTGACAGCTGCCACACAGAGCCCAGGTGGAGGAATGATCCCAGTTACCCCCACTGCCTTGCACTACATTGGGCAAGGGGGGGTGGGGGGAAAAGGAGCCACTCTGCCACAAGTGCCCTAAATGACCACTGCCAAAGGCCCCCAGTTACTGCTTCTAGAGGTGGAAAGGGGTGGGGGGGGTTTGGGTACTGGGATGAAGCCAGGGCTGGGCCAGGAACCCATGAGGGCTTCTCCTGTGACTCTCCCTGCCTCTCCTATGGCTTCAGGAGCACCTACAGCTGCCTGGCTGTGCTTGCCTCTCCTCAGCTGATCCAAATAGATTCAGGATAGTGATCCAAATCTCTGAACAGAACCACTGTCCTCCAAATAGAATACTTCCTTATTCACAGGCCTACTGATTTCCAGTGTGACATTCTACAATGCCAGTCAGCATATACATGTAGTAATGGATGAAGTGTTAGTTAGAATGAAGTGAGCTCTTACCAAATTGGATGCATTAGCTTTTGTGAGTTAGATGCACCTTGCAGTCTTTACCCCAACTTCACTTCAGCTTAGCATGACTGTTTGATGAAGTCTTGCTCCCAAAAGCTTATGCTTATCCAACTCAGTCTGCAAAAATGCATCCGTACCCTGCATCTGTTTTTTTGTTGTTTTTTTTTTTGCATAGATACTACAGTATATTGGCTGACAGACAAAGTTCAGCAAGAGCCTTGTTATTAGTATACACCAATGACTAGAGTGCCAATAGATAATAAACCAAAATAAATTGTAGTATATATGGAAGCTAAAGTTTTCAGGATTAGAATTGGACCTATATCTTCAGTCTTCAATTTTCAAATTGGTTCCAACTGTAGCAGCTTTCCCTCCAGTTGATCCCTAAGGGAATAGGTTTTTCAGTATTTGCTTTTCAGCAAGGCCAGCTGGCAGTTTGGTAGCTTTTCCAACAACAAGCAGCTGGACTCCACTATCACAGAATGTTTCCACAACACCAAGAATGTGAGATCTCTGCTCATAATAGGAAAGCAAAGAAAGCAGCAGAGGAATTACTCTCATGGCACTTACCAAGTAAGTGGAATTGATCTACACCTACACAAAGCTCATGGTGGGAAGCACAATAAGAGGAGGAAGGTTACTGACTGTTTGTCTATTCTGTTTTTGAAGATTCTTACCCAAAATGTGTGTGGGGGCGGGGAGGGGGGAAGAAGGGCAAGAGACAAAAAAAAAAAAAAAAATACTCCTCCTCCTCCTCGTATGGGGGCTAAAAACAGCCTCTCCTTCAAGTCAACTTAATTTGATATGTTAGAAAGAATCTTGGGATAAAAATCAGTGTAATATTTTAATAAAAAGGTATGATGGATTTTGTTTTAAAACAAAAACAAAAAAAAACAACAAACAAACCCCCCCCCCCCACACAAGCTACACACATCTGCATGCAAAACCAAAATAGCAACTACCAATTCAGCACAGCTGTGGCACCTCCCATTACCTACTGAATTATATCATCTCTTCTACCTCTCCCCAGCCCCTCAAATTCAGTTTCTTTTAAAATCTTAATTGGGAAAACAATATATAAAAGTAGTGAGAGCCAGTAAACATGCAAGTGTTTGTAATATCCATTAATTTGAGAATGTACAATTCTAGTACCCTGGAATGCTCAATATACAGTGCTCAGAAATCAGTGGACTATACAGATGCAAAATTATTTCAGCATACTTAAAATGCCAAGTCCAGTACAATAAAGTACTGTTGAAGTAGTATGAGCACTTACAACATAAAGCAATTCACAGAAACACTTCTGTTAAAAACAGGATACCAGACAGGAAAGGGAAAGAGGGGATCAGTACCAATCAAATAAATGCTAAAGCAGCACTTTGCCAGTTACTACCAGCTATATATTCCCTTAAAAAGTTAACTCTTCACAAGAGATTTAAGAACTTCCTCCTGAATAAGTTTTGAAGTCCTTATCTTGTTAAAAAACAAAAACACCCCCAAAAAACAAAACCACCACAAAACACACCGTTCAAGTCAGTGTTCTAAATGCTGAAGTTGGGAAGCTCAAAAGCTAAGGGATATACAGCTTTAGGAGGACCATGAAAGATCTCAGGGTCTGCTAGACTCTCTACAGTCTCCACCTACCACTTCTCCATCTGGACTGGTACACATGTTTTTGTACTACTGTTGCACTACCTGCAGAAGTGTGTACGGTTATAAGCATTACTAGGGTTACAAGGTTGACTCCAACTCTTTTCAAAAAAATTCATCAGCATCCAAAATGAATTACTTAACCTTTCCTCCATAAGCCTCCCCACCCCCCAAAAAAAGTTAGTATGCTGCCAAAGCAAAGCATGATAATGTTTATAATAATGCAATTCATATTTGACATTTTTCTGAAAGATACAGATCCTGGGAGTTTCAATGCAAGTTCTACAATTTGTTAATGATTTTTTTTTTTTTTTTTTTAAAGCTTCATGGTTGTAGAGAAAGATGAACCCATGAACTTTATAAGGCTTATGAAGAAGCCAGACTGTATGTTCAATTATTTAAACCAGATTAGTGACACTCAGGTTCTAAGAGCTGGCAGTACTGTTTAAGTAATTTAATTCTCCATTAGATAGAAGTTGCAGCATTGGAGGGGAAAAAAAAAGGCAAGAGAGAAAAAAAGGACATGCTCCAGATATGGGAGGTTTTTCAAACACTTAAGTAAAACAAAATGAATAGACCTACTCCCTGAAAATATTTTATATCCGAGGCCAGTAGAAGCAGTGTGCAATCTATACTTTTGTATTAAGGTGGACTGTGTGCCTAAGTGTTACCCAGGTAAGAATTGGGGAAGAAAAAACCCACAAACACACAAAAACAAACCACCAAGTAAAAGCTCAAAGCTGGTTGCCTTAACACACAGCTTAGTATTTATGTAGGCCCAAAACCTGAAAGTGATCATGATATGATCAAGTTCAGAATCCTGAGGAAAATGCAAACAAAAGAACAGCAATTGAGCCTTGGGCTTTAGACAAGCCAGACTTTGATGTACTCAGGTAGCTGATGGGCAGGACTCCCTGGGAGGCCAATGTGAAGGGGAAGGGAATCCAGAATCACCGGCTGTAAAGAAACCTTACTGAGGGTACAAGAACAAGCCATCCCAATGCACAGGAAGACTAGCAAATATGGCAGAAGACTAGCTTGGCTTAGCAGGAAACACTTCAGTGAGCTAGAACACAAAAAGGAAGCATATAAGTAGAACTTGGGCAACCAAATAGTGAGGAGTATTGCTCAGATGTGCAGGGATCAAGTCAGGAAGGCCAAAGTGCAACTGGAGTTGCAGCTAGCAAGGGATGTGAATGGTAGAAAAACCCTTTTGGTTATAAGCATCTCAGCAACCAGAGGAAGATTAGGGAAAGTGCAAGTCTCTTACTAAATGGGGGAGGCAACCTTACAACAGGCATTGGAATACTGAATCTTTTTCACCTCAGTCTTCACAGGCAAGGTCAGCTCCCAGACTACTGCACCTGGTAGCACTTTGGGGAGGAGGTGAGCAGACAGTGGTTAGAGAATAGGTTAGGGACCATTTAGAAGAGCCAGATGAGGCAACTCCATGGAACCAGACATGATCACCCAAGAGGTGCTATGCAATTGCATTGGGCAACTTCCAGAGCTACTGACCATTATCCTTGTAAACTTGTGGCAATTGAAAGAGATCCAAGACAACTGGGTAGGAAGGGTGGGGGTAAGAATTAAAATTCATGGAGCAAGTCCTCAAGGAATCAATTTCTAAAGCATAAGGAGACAGGAACAGCTGATATCAATTCACCAAGGGGGGGGGGGGGGGAAATCAATCATGCCTGACCAACTTGGCTGCCTTCCATAAAGAGAAGACTGGCTTGGTGGATGCAGGAAGAACAGTGGACATGATATACCTTAATTTTACTAAGGATTTTGATGTGGTCTCTCCCACAACATTCTCACCAGCAAGCCAAGGAAGTATGCATTGGATAAATAGACTCTATGCTGCATAAACTGGCTGGACTATCAGGCTCAAAGGGTAATATAATCAATGGCTTGATAGTCAATTGGCAGCCAGTATCAGGCAGAATACCCCTAAAGGGCAAGTCCTGGGGCCCATTTTGTTCAATGCCATCATTATCCATCTCAAAGATGGGATGAGTGCACCATCAGCAAACTTTGCAGAAGACACCAAGGTGGGGGTGGGGGCAGGGAGAGTAGTAGGTATGCTGGAGAGTGGGACTAGGATTCAGAGAGCCCTCAACAAAATTGGAGGATTGAGTCTCATGAGACAAGTACAGAGTCTGGCACCCAGAACCCAGCAATCCCATTCACCAGGACAGGCTGGGGTCTGACTAGCTAAGCTACACCTCTGCAAAGGACCTGTGGGTTACAGTGGACAATCAGCTGGATGAGCCAACCTAGTATACCCTTGTTGCCATGAAGGCTAACACCATACTGATCTGCCAGCAGATCAGTGCTGGATAGAAGGGAATAATCACTTCCCTTGGTGAGGACACATCCAGAATACTTTGTCCAGTTTTGGGCCTCCCACTAAGTGATGTGGACAAATTGGAAAGAGTCCAGCCGAAGGCAACAAGAATGGTTAGGGGGCTGGAGCACATAACACGAAGTGAGGCTGAGGGAACTGGGCTTATTCATTCTGCAGAAGAGAAGACTGAAAGGGGATTTAATATCAGCCTTCAACTACCTGAAGGATGGTTAGTTACTAAGAGGCTGGAGCTAGAGACTGTTTTCAGTAGTGGCAGATAACAGAACAACTGTTTAAGTTGCAGCACATGAAGGTTAGGTTAGATACAAGAAAAAACAAAAACAACCCCTCACCTCTCACTAGAAAAAGTAGTAAAGCACTGAAACAGGCTAGCCAGAGAGGTTGTGGAATCTCCATCCTCAAAGGATTAAGACTCAGCTAGACAAAGCCTTGGCTGGGATGTCAGATGGTCTTGCTTGAGCAGGAGACTGGACTAGATGATCTCCTAGAAAATTATGGTTGAAAAGGACCTCAGGAGATCCAAGGTTTTAACCATGTGGTTCGTATTTCAATAGCATGTAAGGAAGCTTGCATGCACCTGCCGCACCCACTCACTTCCCTACGGTGTTGCTGCTCCACATGCAGCCACTGCCACCACCCTCTGAAAACTCCTGCCTCAAGTAACCAGAGTTTCTAGATGACCAACACCCCCCTTACCCCACTCATGCCAGATAAAGCTTTTACTGTAGTTTGACTGAGAATACCTTGCTTTGGCAAATTCAAGGTAATTCAAATTGCTACTGAAAGCTTGTTCACAGTGAAGCAAGTTAAATTGCAAAAAAGAAGAAAGAGAAACCTAACTGCTATCATAACTTCATGAGAGGAGATCAGAGATGGAGCCAAACTACCAGGGTGATATTTTTTAGATAAAAAGAACCTGAACTTGTGTATATTAACTCAGCTACCCTTTAAAAGGAGTTTAGTTTTTCCCCCCCTCAATATCCTGAAAATAAAGTGAAAGCCATTTAAGCTGGAAAGTTATGCCCAGTCTGTCCTACATTAGATATGGTATCCTCTTTCAAATGGAAACATACATCCTTTTATCATTTTCATTATAGTAATCAGGTTAGCTCATGACACTTCAGTCAGTTCTTGACTATTTCTTCACAAAATAGGCAACCCCCCCCCAACTATTACTGAACATTTTTCTTCCCAAAACTTGCACTTACTCTTCCATATGTACACAACATGTAGCAGCAGCATTCTGCGTTTTCAGCTATTCTTGTACTTTTATAATACACTGAAAAGCATTGGGAAAACTCAAGGAACACATGGACAGAAGCTTCACAATTTGCAGTGTGTGTAAGTTTCTGGTGAACCACTTACTCTTGAACTTCTGGTGGTTCCAATCCTTGTTCATATCTCACAGTTGTCATTTTGTTCTTAGTTCAGTTGGTCTTAATAAGAATACATCTAAAAACAACAAAATTAAGTTATTCCTCAAAGCATGTCAGAGAAAGACCATAAGTACCCCATAGATATACATTGAAATAAAAGTGAGAAACTAATCCTAATGATGGTTAAGCTTCTGAAGGTTTAAGGCTTCAGTTCAGCAAGTACTGAGAATGTATTTAGTTTATGAAGTTCCACTGGTGAGAAATTAGATGATCTATACAATAGTGAGTTACCAAATCAGCACTCTGGGAATTGGAGTCCAACATATACAATCCAGTAGTTAAAGAGGCTCCCTTCATCCAATTTATCCTAAATACTGGATAGTTGTCCATTCCATCTAGTAATGGGCATAAAAAGCTACAAAGTAAAGAATGAAACACTGCCAATTTAAATGCACACTTGTCAAACAGTTCAGAAAAAACTAAAATGTGTTCCAAAGACTGTCCATTGTATAATAATCCATGGATCCAATTACAGCCATAGAACACAAGAGAAACACACACTTGAAAAGAACATTAGCAATAAACTCAGCAGTGGCTCATTTCAGTGAAGTCAGACTGTTACTTGAGGATCTCTAGCACTGACTTGGCAAATCAAGAGCACAACTCTGTCAAATGAGAGTTGATGTACACAGCACAGCAAGCCTGGCACAAAGACTGACTACATTTCCTTTGAGAAAGATTTCTCTGTAAGATTTTTTTTTCTAAAACTGGAACTTTCTTCCTTCCCCCACCCTCCTTCTCTTTCAATTGGTTAAGCAATCGGATTTGCATTAAACTCCCATAAGAGATTTCTCTCAGTACCAAACAAGGCGCACAAGACCTTTGTCCAGAGAGGATCAGAAGCTTGAGCAGCACCTGATGTTGGTCTCCGCCTGCCTCCACCTCCACTTAAACAGCAGAGTGTATGCTCCCACTCAACTCCCTCAGCTGCAACGCAAGTGCCTGTCCCCAAAAGCAGTGGAGAAGTACCAAGTTTGCTCTAGCAAAGAGAACAGTTGCCTCTTGTCTAACCAGTGCATCAGTAGTAAACTGGATGGCTTTGGCCCCACTTCCAAGCAGGACTCTGGTTTGGACATTTAGGTCCAGGAGAGATTCAGCTGGGGGGTTGGGGGGGTGGGGGGTGGAAAGAGAGTCACAGCACACAACCTGGCATCACCAGCAGGCTGGGCATCACACTAGGCTGTGATTCTTTGTGCCTGCCCTCAGTTTCCGTGGGAGGCAGAGGGGATTATGCCCCTCTCCAGCTCCCCCCCTTACTTAGCCAGAGGGATTAGCAGAGGGGCAGGCAGCCCGTACCCCACCTTACCCTTCTGCTCCCAGAAGAAGCAGACCAGGAGTCTACCAAGCCCCCCGTCTCAGGCTCTGCCCCAGGCAAGCCAGGAGAGTCTGGAGGAAGCGATGCAGCGTGGCGGGCTGGGCCTGTCCCCGCACAGCCGCCCTCGGCGGGGCGCTAGCCCGGGGGCAGGGAAGTTTGGGGAGGGACAGCCCCACCCTCCCTCCTCTCCCCGCTCCAGCGCGGCACCGCCGGGGGGACCCCTCCCCCCGCCCAGCCTCGCCCCTACCTGCCGCGGCGGGGGATGGCCCTAGCCCTGGCTCGGGAGAGGAGGCTGCTGGCAGCCCCGGGGCGGGGGCGGGGACGGGGGCTGGCTAAGGCCCGACGCGCGCCCTCGCCCTCTCGCTCCGCTTTGCGGACTCAGCACCGAGGGCTGACTCCGCACTTCTTGAGTTCCCTTCCCTCCCTCCCGCCCAGCCCCACTGTCCCGGGCGGCAAGCAAGGGCCCGACCCCAGCCCCATTACCTCGCGCAGCAGACACACAAAGTTGAGGACCAGCCATATTGCGCTCGGCGCTGCGCTTAAAAGCAGCGGCCTCGCCTACCCCTGCCCCCGCAGGCCGCACGTGGCGCAGGGGGGGCTCCGGCCCCGGGCAGCTCCGGAGTGGAACGTCGTCGCCATAGCAGCGGGCCGCTCCGCCCAGTTGATGGTGTTGCCCCCCCGCCGTGAAGTGAGCCAGGAGACACCTCCTTTCAGCTTCAGGCAGCCAGATCCCGTCTTGTCTGCTTCAGTCGGGTCCGCTGAGACACTCTCGTAAGATGCTTCTGCCCGTGTGGATGTGCACTCGTGTCACTTGCTTCAGGCAGGCACAGCGACTCTTTAGTGGGAGCCTCCTCTGGGGATGGTGCGCACCTGAGGACGCTCAGCCTGGCCAGGACATTCTTTGCAGGCATCTCTGGTAAGGGCCAAGGGCTTAGCCTTGACCCCTCAGCCACTTCACCTGGAGGGTAATGGCTAAGGACTGGGGGTCCCCGTGGTCCAGCTGAAAGCAATGAGAAGGATCTTGTCAGGGAAGTTAAGCCCCTTTCCAGGAGCAGGTCCTAAAATAGGCACCATGACACCCTCACCAAAGGCTTGGCACCACCTTCTAAAAATGCCAAGGCTCCACAGTTCAGTGTTTTCATGTAGGGTGGATGCCGACGTCGATCAGTACCATAGACAACCCAGCCCGTGTAGGCCGGGGGTTCCTGTCTGGGCGCAACACTGCAAGAAGTGCCAACCTGGCATCTCTCTTTCTGTCACATGCCGAGATGCACACACACTTTTCCTTTTATGGTTGCGGTCACCTTGATTCTAATTTTAAGGAGTTTGTTTTTTCTTAAGTCTCCGCTGCCTGGAAGGGACCATCTGAGACTTGATATGTTTTCACTACTGATTTTGCTCTTTTCCATTGGGTAATGGCTGCAATCATTTTAGAGGTAGATTTTCACCCCCGCCATTTGTGCTTATGAAAATATCTTTATTACAAAAAGGAGCTAAACTTTCTTTATTACAGCAAGGACCTGTTACAGGCATGGCATTTTTTAACAGACAACTCGAACTTAGAACAGCTGTGCTGCTGCACAGCCAGTAGAGGGAGATCAAACCCTGCCTTTTCAAAATCTTGTTCCTGAATTGCTCACAACTTTCAGGTACTTTTGTTGATTATAAATTTCCTAGTGGTCTGAGCAGCCAGATTCATTTTTTCCTCTCTCAAATGCAAAGCAAATCTCTGTCATGGCTATTCAGAACTGTGAGCCCTTTTATACAAACTAAAGCAAACGGAAGGTAAATTCCCTTTTTCATCTACAGACTTCAGAGATATCCTCAGAAATGCGCTTTATTTAATTCCCCCAATTTACTTACTCCTAAAAATCCTCTTCATATGCAAACATTGTCCCTGCATGATTGTTAGTATTTTACACTTGTTGAAAACATTGAAAGGATGATATTTTGATTTTCTTTGGCTTGATGTATGAGATTAGGCACTGCAGGGAAAATGTATGAAAGTAGGAGGAAAGCCAACCAGTTCCAAGCTAAGTGGAATGTGTGCATGAAATAAACAGTTGCTAAAGTCAGAAAGTAATAAGTAATCTACACAAGTCAATAAAGATTAAGAAAATAAATAAAATTGATGTTGGTAGAAACTGAATAGCCAGGTGGCAGTAAGAATGCATGCTGGAGCATTTGCATTGTTGTTGTTGTTTGTTTGTTTGTATATTTTTTGGTCCTGAAAGTTGTACTTGTCATAGGGGGAATTTTTTTTGGGTGGGGTGGAGGGGCCAGAGGTGAGCTAGTTGTTTCCTAATGACATGACTCTGCCGTCCTTTTGAATGCATACTTTGCAGTTCAGTAAAACATTACACATGGAATATTTTCAAGATCAGATCCAGGAAATTGTGTAAATATGGTAAGTTGATCTTAGCTTGTCTTATAGTCATAGATTAGAAGCTCTTAATGTAGTTTTAATGTAAATGCTGACTTTTCACAAGAATCACTGTATTCAATGCATTCAACTTTCAAGAGTGCAGGAACAGGCTGAGAATCCTCTGAACAGCCAGTAGGGCATGATTCATGCCATCTTACAGCCCTTTTACCTCAGTTTTGCAGGCATAAAGTAAACTATAACTGTAAACTAACTGGTCTGTTTGCTACATAATACAGTTGAGCCTGGACTAAAACTTGAGATCAGAAATTTTTGTTGCTCAAAGTTTGATCCCAGGCTAACTTTTGTGTCTTGGGGCTTTCTGTACTTTCTAATCATACAGCGTTGTTGATGCTTGCCCAATATTGCCAATTCCTATTTGATTATGGGTCTCATGCTGTTTGACATATTTTCGTAAAACTCCAGTTCCTTGGGTCAAATGATTCAGCTTAGAATGTCAACTTTCTTTGTATTATAAAATACCTTTGGGGTTGGACCCAATGATCAGTAAGGTCCCTTCCAGCCCCTAATAGCTATGAAACTTTATTGCCCTTATGTTTGCAAAGAAAAATTTGGAAATGTGACACAAGTATAGTTCAGAAGGTCAAAAAACTGAACGCAGAGAAAATGATCTACACCGGATTACTGTAGTTCTGTTTTGGCTTGTTTGTTTTCAACTTTGACTTAATTTCAATTTGTGAGGTCTCAGTAATGAGTTTTGGATGTTGGAGGTGGTGCTGTACAGATATTTAAAAGAATCTGAAATCTGATTTTAATCTGATGGCAGATTTTCACCACTGTAAATGAACAATGCTATTAGTAGAATGGTAGAATTGCTAATAATAAAAATATACAAAAAGGCAGAAATGTTCATTAAGTAGCCTGTCCTGTATTTGGAAGAAAACACCAGCATGACATATGTGTATTACTTTCCCTTCTGCACAGTAACTCGGAGGAAGTTACAATTATTAAAATAAGACCTCAAATGTGGGTAATTTGTACCAAGAGTTTAAAAGAGTTTGCCAAGGATTACTATGACCATTAACTTTATTAAAACTCACCATTGATAAATAATATTGAGTTTCAATAAATTTTGTAACACTAGAAGACTAGAAGAAAAGTACTAGGGTGTCAATATAATAAAGAGGTGAGCAGGATGACCTAGATGATAAGCCCAACAGCTTGCCATTTTCCTTATGGAATGGTTGATATGGACTAAATTGATTAAAAATTACAAGAGAGTAATATAATGAATACCAGTCAGAGTGGGATTATAGCAAATAGATCTTTCCAAACTAACCTGATATTTTTAAGAGGATAAATTCTATTGATAAAGTGAATAGTGTCAATTTAAAATACATTTTTGTAAGACATATTTGACTTGCTGCCTGCAGCATATTAACAAGTTAAAATGACACAAACTCAATAGGGAGCACATGACATGGATTAAAACCTGAATCAGAACACAGTCATGAATGGAAAATCACTATTGAGCAGATGTGTTTCTAATAGGGTTGCATAAGATTTGGTTCCTGCACCTGTGTGATTTTAAGATTTTTATCAATGACCTAGAAGACAGAAAATCATTAATAATAATGTTTGAAGCTCAGAGTCTAGAGAAGTGGGAACTAGTAAAGAAGAGAGACGACTGATACATAGCAATTTACATTGTTTCATAAGATGGGCACCGACCATTTATGGAACCATCTATGTTTCTTTATTGCCAAATGTAAAAATATGTGTCCAGGCTCCAGGAGAACACACTTTCTGGGTCATCTACTTTCCAGCATAAAGACCTGGAGATCATGGTAGATAATCAACTGACCATGAATTCTCAACATAATACGGTGGCCAAAGGGGACTAATGTGCTGCTTGAATGTATAAACACAAAATTCTGAAATAGGAACAGGGAGGTTATATATTGACTCTGTGTCTGACATTGATGGAACATCTATTGGGATGCTGTATCCCTTTCTGTTGTCCAAAATTCAAGATGGATGTTGATAAATTAAAGGGAGTTCACAGGCTCAATTCCAGGAAAAACTTCACAGTCAGGGTGTCCAGACTCTAGAATAAACTCCCTACAGTGGTGATGCAGTCATCTACCCTGGAAATCTTTAAAAGAAGACTGGACAGTCACTCCCTGGGGTCATTTGACTCCAGTTGTCTTTTCCTGCCTAGTGCAGAGGGACTGGACCTGATGATCTACAAGGTCCCTTCCAAGCCATAACAATCTATGAATCTGTAAGTGCCTCCTGTGACTACTACAATGGCATGTGAGGAGCAGGGTAATGATGAAGCATGGGCTAAGGTACAATGGTAACATTTAAAATTGACACAACAAGCCTTGCTGATAGAGATATAATTGTTCTGAGGAGTCAGATGCATACCTTAAGAGTGCTAGGCAGCTTAATGGGCCAGCACAATGATGACACACAAAAGTCTTGCTGATGATGACATGCAGTGTCTAACTAATGGAATACAAGGGACTGATATGATTAACACTCCATCCAGCTACCTGTGGCTCCTCAGTAGGTCTCTGTGAAATTTTACCGGGTATTTTGTTTCAAAGCTGTTTCAGTGCATTTTGAGCTCCAAACAGTAAAATTGAAACAAAACAAAAGCCTTCAAAACAGCTTTGAAACAAAACAACAAAACTTTTGAAATGTTTTGAATTTAAAAGCTAGGCTTACTTGGCTTCAGCACCAGTCCCACCCGGCAGCAGCATCCTCCTGTCTTCTGGCGCAGATCCGGGGGCCACACCCCCTGGGACGATTCTGGCACAGCCCCCAGCTCTCCCAAGGGTGCAGGTCCCTGGATCTGTGTGCTGGATGACAGTGTGCTGTCGCTGCCAGCTACGGTCAGTGACAGCAGCAATCTTCCTGCGTTCGGCAGGGTCTGTGCCCAGCGCTGATCCCAGCTGGCAGCAGCAGCCTCCTGTCATCTGGCAGGCAGATCGGGGGCCTGCCCTCACCCCCAAAGGGCTGTGGGGGCTGTGCCAGACTCTACCCGGGGGTGTGGGCCTCTGATTTGCCTGCTGGATGACAGAAGGCTGCTGCTACTAGCTGGGATCGATGCTGGGTACAGCCCACACCCAGCACTGGGAAGACTGGTGCTGCCACTGGCCCTAGCCAGCAGCAGCAGCTTCTGGTCATCTGGCAGGCAGATTGGGGGCCCACCTGCACCACCGGGAGGAGTTCTGCACAGCTCTCCCAGAGGTGCGAGGCCCCAAACTGCCTGCTGGATCACAGGAGTCTGCTGCTGCCAGCAAGTGACAGGAGTTTTGCTTGTTAACAACTTGAGGTGCAGTTTCCCAGAAACCTTTGCACCTATATCCTTGAAACTTGACAGGCTTCATGCCCTCAGAAGGGGCTGCCATCCCTGCAAGCTTCAGACAAATCAGGCAAGAAATGACAAAGTTTGAGGCATTTTCATGTTTCCTCATTATAGCCTATGGGCAAAATGTTGAAACAGTGAAACAGTTTCAACAAAATGAAACGAACAGTACTTTTGAAACAAAACAAAACTTGAAACAAAACACTGTTCCATCAAAACAGAATGGTGCTGTTTTGCACAGCCCTATTCCCCAGATACCCACAATTGTGCAGAGTTTTAGGCACCAATCTGGAATGAAGCTCAAATTTATGCCTCCAAATCCAAAGAGAGGCATTGTAGTTCCTCTCCCATTAAGTTCTCTCTTGAGTCTTTCACAAAATCGACTTAAGAATCATAGAATCATAGAATATTAGAGTTGGGAGGGACCTCAGGAGGTCATCTAGTCCAACCCCGTGCTCAAGCAGGACTAACCTACACTAGATCACCCCAGCCAAGGTTTTGTCTAGCCTCGTTTTAGAAACTACCAAGGATGGAGATTCCACTATCTCTCTGGGTAACCTGTTCCAGTGTTTTACTACCATCCTAATGAAAAAGTTTTTCCTGGTATCTAACCTAAACTTTCCTTGCTGCAACTTGAGACCATTTCTCCTTGTTCTGTCCTCTGCCACCTCTGAGAACAGTTCAGCTCCATCCTCTTTGGAACCCCCCTTTAGGTGGTTGAAGACTGCTATTAAATCCTCCTCTCATTTGGCTGGCTTTGCTTCACTTCTATAGACTAAATAGTCCCAGTTCCCACAGCCTCTCCTCAGAAGTCATGTGCCCCAGCTCCCTAACCACTTTCGTTGCCCTCTACTGGACTCTTTCCAATTTGCCCACATCCCCTCTGTAGTGCGAGGCCCAAACCTGGATACAGTATTACAGATGTGTTCTCACCGGTGCTGAATAGAGGGAAATAATCACTTCCCTTGATCTGCTGGCAACACATCTACCAATGCATCCCAGTATGCCGTTAGCTTTCTTGGCAACAAGGGCACACTGTCGGCTCATAATCAGCTTATTATCTACTTTAATCCCAAGTCCTTCTCTGTAAAGCTGCTGCCTAGCCAGTCAGCTCCCAGCCTGTACCAGTACATGGGATTGTTTCATCCTAAGTGCAGGATTCGGTGCTTGTCCTTATTGAACCTCTTGATATTTCTTTTGGTCCAATCCTCCAGTTCCCCAAGGTCACTCTAAATCTTAGCCCTACCCTCCAGCATATCTACTACTCTCCCCAGCTTGGTGTCATCTGCAAACTTGGTGAATGTATACTCTGTGCCATCTTCCAGGTCATTGATGAAGACATTAAACAAAACCAGGCCCAAGACTGATCCTGGGGCACTCCTCTTGATAGCAGCTGCCAGCTAGACATTGAGCTGTTGGCTACTACCCTCTGAGCCTGAAGCTTCAGCCAGTTTTCTGTCTTCTTTACAGACCATTCATCCAGCCTGTACTTCCTTAGTTTGCCTGTAAGGACATTGTGGGAGACTGTATCAAAAGCCTTGATAAAATCAAGGTATATCACATACACTGGTCTCCCCAAATCCACAAAGCCAGTCACAGAAGGCAATCAGGTTGGTCAGACATGACATTGGTGAATCAATGCTGACTGTTCCTAATCACCTTCTTCTCCTCCAAGTGCTTAGACATGGATGCCTTGAGGACTTGCTCCATGATTTTTCCATTGACTGAGATGAGGCTGACTAATCTGTAGTTCCCTGAATCCTCTCTTTTCCCTTTCTTAAATATGGGCTCTGTATTTGCCCTTTCCCAGTCTTCTTGAACCTCTTCCAATCTCCATGATTTTTCAAAGATAAAGGCCAGGGACTCTGCAATCACATCAGCCAACTCCCTCAACACCCTTGGATGCATTGCATCTGGCCCTATGGACTTGTACACATCCAGCTTTGCTAAATCGTCTCTAACTTGTTCTGTCATGACTGAGGGCTGCTCACCTCCTCCCCAAACTGTGCTGCCTGGGACAGTAGTCTGGGAGCTAACCTTGCCTGTGAAGAGTGAGGTAAAAGAGGCATTGAGCCTTTTCCTCATCATGTCACAAGGTTGCCTCCTCCATTCAATAAGGAACCCACACTTTCCATGTTCTTCCTCTTGTTGATATCATATATGTAGAAACCTTTCTTGTTACTCATCACATCCCTTGTTAGCTGCAGCTCCAACTGCGCTTTGGTCTGTCTGACTTCATCCCTGCATGCCCAACCAATACTCCTATACTCTTCCCTCATTTTTTGTCCAAGTTTTCATTTCTTAAAAGCTTCTTTTTTTGTGATTTAGCTCACTGAAGAATTCCCTACTAAGCCAAGCTGGTCTTCTGCCATACTTGCTAGTCTTCCTGCATATTGAGATGGTTTGTTCCTATGCTCTCAGTAAGGTTTTTGAAGTATAGCCAGCCCCCTGGACTCCTCTCCGTCTCAGACTGGCTTCCCAGGAGATCCTGCCCATGGGTTCCCTGAGTCAAAGTCTGCTTTTCTGAAGTCCAGTGGCCTTACTCCACTACTCTCCTTCCTTCTTTTCCTCAGGATCCTGAACTCAATTATCTCCTAGTCACTGCTGCGCAAGTTGTCATCCACTATTATATTCCTCACTAATTCTTCCCTGTTTGTGAGCGGCAGGTCGAAAAGAGCACAGCCCCTAGCTGTCTGCTCTAGTACTTACACCATTTAGGGGCCAACTTAACTGGAGTTCAAGAAAATCTGATTTATTAGCAACAATTAGTGTATTCTCTCCCTGTCACTGACATTCTTGCTCTATTTATCTCTATTTTATACATATAAATAAAACCTATTCTATTAATAATGTATGTGCTGTGCAAAGGCGTATAGTGCTTTAACAAAAGAGTGTGTGATTTACAGAGACAACATTGTTATTAACTAATTATTAACTAGCAATTAGAGTTAGTTTATAGTACTATTTGATCCATTTACAGAGCTTTTCACCAATAGGCCTGAAGTACTTTACAAAATTAGTATAATTTTTTCTGTTTTATAGATGGGGAAAATGCAGCACAGGAAGGTAAAATCACTTGTCCCTTGTCACCCAGCAGGCTAGTGGAAGAGCCAAGAACAGAGCCAAGATCTTCTGGGTTCCAGTCCACTCCTGTGCTGTGAACAAGGCAAAAGGGAGCAACATGTAAAGCATGTGGATTAATTTTAAATTAGCTTTGTCGATTTATGTTACTTTGAATGAGACTGACCCTGGGCTTATTTGAGCCTGCCTCCTACAAACTTCATCTACATTCACATATCTGCTTCGTATTTAGGGGGTTCTACCCTCACAGCTGATATTAGAGGATGATTGGGTTTTTCCATTAGGCACTGACTCCTCCCTAAAATCAGACCACTTAATGTCACTTCACTTTGAAAAAATATCTAAAAACTTTTTCCAGAACCATTTAAACCTTATTACCACTGTTTTATTTGTCCGTCTGTTCATACATTTGTTGAGAGGGTTTTGAATAAACCAGACTGTTGTTCAGCCCCCAGGAGCTTTTTGCCAGGTGTGCAGCCTTGTCAATTAAGTTGTTGACATTTATTCTTATTTGTGGACAGTCCTAATACTGACTATTTTACAAAGTGGGGATCTGACCTACTTCCAAATAGCCAAGTGAAGATTAGTATTGTAGTTAGCATGTCAGCCATGCATATTCCGGGAAAGGAAAGTTGTTTTCCAAATGTTCTATCAGGGGACTTCAACATCTGTGAAGAAGTATCGTTAGTAATTACACAATGTTCATGTTTGGTTAGGGCGACTCGCTGATTTTTAACTCTTAGCCAAATAGAATAGTATACAGACACACCCTTCCACTACATCGGCATCACATGATCTTCACATCCCAGATGTGGGGAAAAATGGAAAATAAGTTCACACATGTTCAAAAATGACTAACACAGTTTTAAATATGATTTGTCACCTACTATAGACAGAACGGGTCATGTTTAGCTGGTCATGATTAACCTGAGACTCCATCCTATTGCAGCATTAACAAGTTTTCAAGAGTGATATCTTCACAGTCTAGACAAAAACCATGAGCTTTGGTATGAGGGCCTGGATATCTGAACAAGTTACCAAGGGGTAAAATGGAGTGGGACTTCATCATGTGTCAGGTGCTTGACATGCATGCTTTTCCCCTAAAGTAAATGAAAGTTAAACTCATTTGTGAAAGAACAGTAAACTGAGCACCCGCAAACTCCCATGGAAGTCAGTGAGGCTTGAGGGGGGCACTCAGTACATAGCAGGTTAGCACCTGGAAAGAGATGGAAAAGTTTAATTCCTTTATGTCATAACTTTAAAAACTGAATACAAAGCCAGAGATAGCTCCTACACTGCAAGAAATGGATATTGTTTTTGTGTGATGGTTGTGAAATGGGCCAAGAATTCTGATCTCAGAGGGGAGACAAAAGAATGTTTATATGATTAATAAAATGGCATTTTGTACTTCTGTAACAGCAAAGCAGCTTTGTTTCCCTTGCTAATAATACTGGGGTTAGGCTGGGATTAAAATACTTGTCTTTTAGCCTTATCTATCCTTAACAGCTGCCATGTAAAATGGACACTCCTGCTATTGTCCTTAAAAATAAAGTCGAACTCTTTGGCAGGATGCAGAGGGAGATGCCTGTCTTTATTTTTTCGCTCCATTTACCACAAAACTTGTTTTTGTTAACTAGAAAATCTCATTGTCCAGTTCTGAGTTTAGTTACACAATCACAACTCTTCTGAGGTTTCAATCAAACAGCATCTTGCTTAATACCCTTGTTTGCTTTTTACAAGTCAGATTCCCTGTCCTTGGCATTATGGTTTGTTTTATATATCTATATATAGAGAGAGAGATGTAAATCATTCATGCTATCTTGAAAAATTTATTGAAATGGGGTATGGCTCTATTAAACTGAAAGTGGAACCCTCAAGGGGATTGGTACCTTCAGTGATCTATTAAAATAAATCATTCCTGGTTTGAATTTCACAGTAAACTAAGACATGAAATGATATATAGCAAAGGAATCTCTCTATTCTAAGAAATATTATTGCTATAGATCCTATCTTAATCTCTTCATTCTCAGAATGAGTAGGATTAACAACGGAGAGAAAAAGACAAGATTTTGGACAGCTGTTTCATGCAAGAGATTCCAAGAATATTTTTCATGTAACTGTCTACTTGTCTAGGGTGATAAAATGTTCTTCATGAATGCCCTTAATGTGAGCCATCTGGAAGGAATAACATAACCCTTGTCTATAAACGCCACCCAACTATATTATCAGTTTCGGTTGACTGTTAAAGGAGACCATCCGATTAGGAGAAGAGCTGAAGAGAAGACAAATAAAAGGTATATGCATTTCAATGTATGTTGATAAGACATAGATAGATCAAGCTGGGCTTTTCATTTCCTCTACTGCTTGCTCTAACCCTCTGCAAAATGTTAGGAATAAGAGGTACAGATCTAACAGTGAGTCTAATTTTGGTCTCACTTTTCTTGGATCAAGCTAGGAGTAACTGCAATGAAATCAGTAGCGCAAGATGCACAGCAGAGGGACTGTATAGTAGATAATCATAGGAACTGGGGAAGGTTGCTTGATACAAGAACAGGTATTCTCAATGCTGAACTCTGCTGCACTATCTTCCTCTGTACAGCCTAAAAACTATCATGCACTTGTGCATAAGACTGTGCAATTTCTTCCATAGGACATTTCTGCTTCCTAGTTTCCTTGGAACCTGCTTGCTTGTGTATAATATTAGTTCTGCTAGCATCATATATGGTATTAATATTGAGGTGATGCTTATAGAGAAGTATCTCATGCAAATAGGCCACTTACAGCATAATTTCTGTATCTGTGAAATGGGTGGTTGTTTCTTATGCATGCCTTCTATATTATTTTTACAAAGCATTGTTAAGCAAAACCGGTGAATATTCTTGTTGGACACTGACATTCATTTCCATGTTCTCAACCCTAAGCTACTTTGCTTGATGTGCTAGCTGAACAGCCAGTGGGGGTACCCTTAAAAATTACTACTTGGAGGACATACAGTAAAATTATTTGGTAGTAGAGCTATAACAAACAGAAAGTTCTTTTTTTGCATAGCATTTAGTTAACTTGTGGAACGCATTGCTGCAAGTGAACCAGAGTGGCCCAGGAGATATCACCTCAGGAGTTCATCCCACCAGGGCAGGGTTGGGTTATTGCCTGACATAGCAGCTTTACCTGCCTCTGAAGTAGTGTGTCAGTATCTTTCATTTTGATCTATTTGTACTTTTAGGTAATTTCTTCAACCAGTCCCACTGTGCTTGTGAAGACCTTCAATGTGACTGTGGTTGTTGTGTGGCACATAGTCCAGCATATTCATAATTCCCTCCAGGCTATATAAAATGAGCATGGTGATACCCTGGTTGCTGCTGCTGCTGCTTCTGCTTGTGAGCTTTGGTTTACCTGCACCTAGACTTTCAGTGAGTATCACTTGCTAAAATATGCATCATTTGTCTGTAAGATAATAAGCCTGTATCATTTCTAGAAGCATGCTGAATGCTTTACAAATGCAAAAGGCATGGCCTCCACCCTGAGGAACTGGCTCTTCAGAAAGACAAATCAGACAGAGGTGTATAGGATAGGAGGAAATGATAGCACAGCATGCAGGGGGGTAAATGGTCTCATCCTGTTAATATTGGCTTTGACTAGTATAATAGTTTAAGTTTCATTCTGGTTTGCTGGATGGGAGGTTATTCAGTAAGATTTGTAGACTGTGCTGAGTACCATACCCATCAGTTTCTTGCATGCATCATCACCAAAGTTGGTCTGAATGGGAGACTGGAAGCCTAAGGGGTAATAGCTTTGGGGATCAGATTCCCAAATCTGTTACAGGACTCAGTCATGAGAGATGGGGGAGACCTGCAGCTCCCATTTAGTGATTCATCTTCACGTGCTCTTCGGAGTACTGAACATTGACCTTCCATAGAAATACCCAGAGAGGAAGGGTGCTTATACGTGCCTGTCTAAACCCCACACTTTCTTGGGACCTTGAGCAAATCATTCTACCTTTTTGTGCTTCTGTTTCCCTGTCAGTAAAACAGGGATAGTAATTTCCCCTACCTCAGAGAAGCCATTTGAGATGAAAGTGTGTTGAACTGAAAGTGCTATGGGATACCACAGCACTCTGTTTTCAATTTATATTTAAAAATTGGTCTTTGGGTACTCTGTTATAAAAAAAAAATCACACAAGGTGCTGATTTTATTTAACTCTCACTGACTTCATTTCTGTCACTGTAAAGACAGGTACATGCTTTTGTTTTGATTAAACCTTCTCACTTGCTTTGTTGTTTTATAAAAACCTTTTTCTATTAGCATATTACATGTATTTTCTTATATAAGCTTTTGTTGCACTAGCTTTAGGGCCAGATAGGACTGAGTTAGGAACAAGGTAGGGCTGGTGGTACCTTACAGGCTAACTAGTTCAGAGATGCATGAGCTTTTGTAGGCAGCAATCTATTTCATCAGATGCTATGAATAGTCATTCATGATATCTGACAAAGTAAGTTGTTGGCTATGAAAGTTCATGCCTCTCTGAGCCAGTTAGTCTCTAAGGCACCATCCTTCCCTGCTTTCTTCCTGACATTACACCTTTGTGGTTGAGTAGTATCTTATTACACAACGAGAGAGAGGCTGAAGGGGGTGGAATGCATGCTGTCCAAATTGGCTGACGACACCAAGTTGTGGGGTGAGGTGAGCATGTTGGAGGGGAGGGACAGAATCCAGCTAGATCTAGATGGGTTACAGAGGTGGGTGAATGAGAATAGGATGGAATTCAACACAGACAAGTGCAAGGTGTTGCTCCTAGGGAGAAGGAACCAGCAACATGTCTATAGGTTGGGGAACACCCTTATTGTCAACACAGTGGCAGAAAGGGATCTTGGAGTCATTGTTGACTCCAGAATGAACATGAGCTGACAATGTGAGGAAGTGGTCAGTAAGGCTAACTGCACCTTGTCATGAATCTACAGATGCATCACAAGCAGGTCCAAGGAGGTGATCCTTCCCCTCTATGCAGCACTGGTCAGGCCACAGTTGGAGTACTGTGTCCAGTTCTGGGCACTGCACTTCAAGAGGGATGTGGCTAGCGTTGAGAGGGTCCAGAGGAGGGCCGCTCACGTGGTCAAGGGACAGCGGGTCAAGCCCTATGAAGACAGGCTGAAGGGCCTGAATCTATTCAGCCTCCACAAAAGAAGGCTAAAAGGGGATCTGGTAGCCGTTTACAAACACACTAGTGTGCGGACCAGCAAGAGTTGAGGGAGGCTCTGTTCCCCTGGGCACCACCAGGGGTTACTAGAAATAACAGCTGCAAATTGTTAGAGAGAAGGGTCAGGCTGGACATCAGGAGACATTACAGTTAGGGCTCCCAGGCTCTGGAATGGACTCCCAAGGGAGGTGGTACTCTCTCCTACTTTGAGGTCTTCAAGAAGGTGCTGAACAGATATTTGGCTGAGGTGTTATGACCCCACACTCGTTCCTGCCTGCGGCGGGTGGTCAGACCTGATCATCTGTACAAGTTGTTATGAGTAAGACTTGTCAGATTTTCAGCTCACAGTTCTGGTCCTGAAAGGTGGTGAGAGAAAGAATCCTCAGCACCTTCCAGGATGTCTCAGAAGCACCAGAAAGAAAGGTTAGGGCCTAGTTCTCACTTGAGCAGAGGCAAGAAATGTGTTTTGGCAAATCTGACAAATTATTTTATAATGATAATATAAAGACAGTATCTAAATGTTTAACACACTATATCTCTCTAAGGTCATCTGGTCCATAATGAAAATATTTGCTCTAATTCAGTGGTTTTCAAATTAGGGTACATGTCCCCACAGGGGGTGTTTGCTAAGGGGAATGTGCCTACATTTTAATAATAGCAGTACAGCTTCCATTTGGTCAGTACATTGAGGGGTAATGGCATTGATGTCAGTGACAACACTCATCCAGACCCAGCTGGGCTGGGACCCAATCCCACTTCTGTGCTGCAGCTGCACTGAGCTGCACCCACCTGGCAGCCAGAGGAACTTGGCATTGGGCCCCAGCCTGGTCTGGAAGTCTCCACATTCCTGGGGCATGTGGGAGGTGCTCCTGCTGCTGGGCACAGCCCAGTGAAGGCTCTGGGAGCCCGTGCTCCCCTCCCACCTGTGCTCAAGATGACGTGTTTGGTGCTGTGGGCTGCTCGCTGCACCCCAAACATCCTGGACTCCAATCCTCCCACCATTTGGCCGGTCTGGGGCCCCACTTACCTTTTCCTGCTCTTGGTTGGGCCGCATGGTCAGCCACTCACTGCAGGGGGGCCTTGATCTGGCCCCCACCTCTTCCCTCCCCATAGATTGACTAGCTGGAGCTAGGAGTGGTGGCTATGCACATGTGCACATGCCCAGCTATTCCTTCAGCCCAGGATTTACCAAAAGAAGCTCCAGGATCTACCTGTAGATTGGGATCTCCAGTTTGGTGACCACTGTCCTAAAGAATGAACATGCAGAGATGAATCAGGTATCAGGCATTAAAGCAGCAGTATTTTGCTGATAAAGGGGTACACAGCCAAAAAAACTAGAAAAACTGCTCTAATCCATCCTTAATAATAAAAGGGCTGCTTGCAGATGTAAAAAAACCCAAAACAAACAGTGCTTTACTTTAAACTCAGTGTGTTGCAGCGCCAAGCCCAACATGCCCAGAGGAGGCAGGGGTGTAGGTTGTAGCCATGTTGGTCAAGGGATGTAGGCAGACAAGGCTCTTTGGTACCTTTTATTAGACCAGCTTCAATAGTTGGCAAACAATTATTAAGGAAGCTTTTGGGTTCAAAAACCCTTTGTCAGGCTAGGGAAGTTTCAGCAGTTGGTGTGTGCTCTTCCTGGATGGAATGAAAAGTAAAGAAGCCAGAGGCTGGGCTGGTATCCATGCAAACCAGGTAGTCAGTGAAAATGTAGATGGAGAAGTAAATGGGTGAGAGACAGGCAGGGAGTGAAAGAGAGAAGGGGGATGAATAGTGGAGAGATACCTGGGGAGTCAGATGTCAGGCAGGTTATGATGTGTCATAAATCCAATGTCTATATTTAGTCCATAATTTTTAGTATCCAGGAGGTTGATGAAATTAAGTTAATAGGCTCGTCTCTGTGAAGTGTTTTGTAGGTTTCCTTTGAGGATCAGGACTGAGAGATTGGAGAGAGAGTGGTTTTCTTGTGAGAAATGTGCCCACACAGGTAATTGGGTATTTCTGTCTTTGATGGATTTCCAGTGTGCGTTCATTCTGGTGCACAGTTGTTGTTTGGTCTCTCCTGCGTATTTTCCATCAAGGCATTTGGTGCATTGGATGAGATATATTACATTTCTGGAGGTGCAGCTGTAAGATCCTGGGATGCTGATGGCTCTGTTGTGGGGTGTAATAATAGCGGGGGAGGTGGAGATGTGTTGGCAGGTTTTGCTTTTCTTGTCCTGGATCCTTTTGGTGTGTTCTGGGCTTGAGGAAGTGCTTCTGGTGATGAGGTTAGTGAGGTTTGGTGCTTGTTTGAAGGCTAGGATGGGTGGCTCTGGGAAGATCTTTTTAAGAGTAGGGTCTCTTTCTTGTATGGGTTACAGTTGTTTGAGGATTTTCCGTACGGGTTCGAGGGAGGGGTGATATGTCATAACCAGCGGAGTGCTATCTGTAGGGGTTTTTCTTCTGTACTGCAGCAGTTCTTCATGTGGTATCCAGGTGGCTCTTTCAAATGTGTGATCCATCTCTCTGGAGAAGTGTCCTTGTTGGGACCTTTTTAAGATTGGTGAGGTGGCGATCCCGGGTGTTCTCTTCAGTACAAATGTGGTGGTATCTGAGGGCTTGGCTGTATATCACAGCTTTTTTGGTGTGTTTAGGGTGATTGCTGGTTCTGTGGGAGATGTTGGTGCTGGAGTATTCTAGAGAAAGCTGGATGGGGGGATGGTGATTGTTGAATTTCTGATGGAACTCTATCAGAGATTGACTGAGAACCTAAAAGAGGCAGTGCATTAGTTGGACCCGGCTCACCCAATGCCTGTATAGATCAAACACTTTAGTGGGGTTTTCTTAACTCAACTGTGGATAAAAGTGCCAAAAAGCCCTGCTGAAGCAGATGCCTGATCTATATAGACACTATAGAGCTGGGTTGAAGTAATGTGCTGCTTCTTCCAGTAAAGCACTTTTATTTTTAACATCTGCAAGCAGCCCATATGTTGGAACTGAAGATGGTAGTTGGAACAGGAACAGCTATGGCTGAGAATACTGTAAAAATAGCCTTGGGAATACTAAATAGCAAAGCTGGTTAGAGAAGAGACAAAAAATCAACAAGAAAAGCTGCCTCGAAAGGAAGGAGAGAGAAGAGCTCCTGTTGTGCAAGTAGTCTCTATATAATGTGTAAGAAATACATGTGAACCATCTTAACAATATTTGCTGTGGACATTTACTCAAGGCTTCTTTCCAGGCTTGCAAGTGGGGCTTAAATGTTTATAACAAGCTTTCAGTAAATCCAAGAAAGGCTGTATAAGGCTAGCACTAAACATGATTCCACCTGCATTGCCTATTTATCACTGTGGGATTGTGACTACTGATTATTTTGCAAAATACCATATTTACTGGAATCTAAGATAAGGGTCCCCCTCACCCCACTTAATATGGAGGGGAAGCCCATAGTCTTTGATTCAAGTATGAGGCAGCCAGGAGGCAGGTGGCTGTTGTGATTGCCGTTGCAGGAGTGGCTGCACCTCCAGCCTAGATCTGAGGTGGGGCTGGAGCCACAGCTGCTCCTCACCCACTTTTGTCCAGCTGTCTCTTCTTCACTCCTGCCCCCAACCTGCCACATCTGCTGCCCCCCCCACACACACTTACCCTCTCGCTCCAGCAGGTTTCCACACAGCTGTAGCCTGGGACAGGAAGCACGTGGTTGCTCTGGCCCCAGCCCAACCCAGTAAGAGCTGTTGCAGTGGTAGCAGCCCTGACTGGGCCCTGAATCCTGGGGCAGAATTGCCCCAGCCACTGCTGCTACCAGACTGGGCTGAGGTCAAAGCAACCACATGCTCTCTGCCCTGAGCTACAGCAGTACGAGAGCCCTGCTGGAGTTGGAGATCAAGTAGCAGGGCTGGGGGCAGAAGCTGTGCAGAAGGGGCAGACACCAAGGGGAGGACAGGTGCCAGAGGCTGTAGGCATGGGGGAAGAGAAGTAATGGGAAGTATTGGGAGCAGGCAGCAGGGTCAAGTTGTGGGGGAGCAAGGGGCAGGGTCAAGCTACTTGACACTCCCCCACCATTTACTCCCCTTCTGCCCCTCTGCCACTGCTTTTCTCACTGCAGCAGTGGAGAGAAGATGAATTCAAGATGACCCACCAATAATTAGATTATAATTTTCCATGTGTAGAATCTAATTTCTTGGGGGGGGGGGGAAGATGGGGTTGCATGAATATGGTACTAACTGCTACAGGCAATGCCCTTTCCCTGTCCTAGATCAGTGGTGCCCAGTGGCTAGATGAGTAGTTAGGGGGTCATGGGCTAGATGTGCTGGTTCACAGGCCCAATCCAAACTGTCATCCATCCTGTGGGGCTCCCCACAGGTCCAGGAATTTGGTGGTAGGGGGACAGCAGAAGTGTTAATTGCTATGGATCCCAGAGCCAGTGCAATTAGCACTGCTGTTATTCATCCTGTCACTAAATTTCAATACCCATAGGGAGTCCCATGAGCCAGATGACACACTTCTATAGGCCAGATCTGGCTTACAGGACTTACCTTGGTCAGCACTTGTCTCTCTTTGAATGATATCTTGTCAATGGACAGCACTGTCACAATATATACAGCAAGGGATAAAGAAAGCATCTCACAAAAGCTGCCCCTGCCTTTGACCTTTTTGTATAGTAAATGCTTTCCTTCATGAAACCAGTGTTACCTCACAAAATGGTCTGGAACAACGTCCTGCGTTTTACCGGAGGCCAAGTCCATCAGGGGAAGCTCATCGCTCTGTTTCCTGTCTTCTGTCCTATGGGGCTAAGATGTGCAAGCCTGGAACTCTCCAAAGACAGTAAGCCTGGAGCAGCGCCAGTCCTGCTCTCACCATTGGTCATAGACTCCTCCAATGGCAGACGTGAGACTTGACATAAAAACCTAGGAAATGCCATGCTGGCTTAAGCCCAGGGTCCTGTGTTGGACAGGGGCCTTTGCAGGATGCTTCAGAGGGAAGGTCTAAGATGCAGATGCTGGAGTATCTGCCCATCTTACTTTCTAATATGTAGACTGGCATAAGCACTGAAGCATGAGGTCTAATATCCTTTCCAAAATATTTGCATTAACTGTTATAGTTCTTGATACCTAGAGGCATAATAGGGCAGCTTTTAGTATATGGAGTAGTGCTGGCTGCTGTGCTGCTAGAAGAGGGGTGGGCAAAATACATTCATTTACATACTTTGGGATAGGGATTAGAATTAGAAAGTAAATTAGAAACTTGGAGGGTATTGATATCACTGGAGGCTTAACTCCTGTGGTTACATACAACCCATGCAGTGCCCTTGTCAGGTCCTCAACAATGCTTCAGTCCTGTGGAAGAAAACAGATTAGTTCCCAACAGCAGTGTTAGTAGGTGGTAGCTGTGATGGCATTTCCATGGTGGGAGCATGGGTGATGTTTTTTAACTTGCTTAGATCAATGTATGGTTTAGAGTGAAATACAGACTTGATATACCTTTGCGGGGCAGTGGAGGAGAATTAATCTCTATATAATTTGCAATGTTTGGAGTCATTCAAGCCCACTACTCATAGGTAACCTCAGGGCAGCAAAAGCCATGTAATAAGAATCTCTCAGAACTTTTTTGGCAGACATTTTTTAGCATGTAGCTGTGCCAGCCTAAAATGTGATTGTTATGGAAAATGTTTATTCTAGTGAATCTGGATTGGATTCTGCTCTTGATTAGGACAATGTAAATCAGGAGCAACTCCACTGATTCCAATAGTTTCTCCAAATTTACACTGGGTGCCTGTCCTTTTATCTTTCACTTCTACTGGAACATCAATCATCCAATCTGACAGCAATGTAAAAGCCAGATTGTATCACTTATACTCATCCTGAACAATACTTTGGTTTATGAAGAAGTCTGTTGCTTAAATAACCCACCTCGAGGTCCTGAGTTTGAACCCCCGTGCTTTATCAAAACAATGATATGAGCTTGGATGTTGCAAGCTTCAAATTCTCTATTGCTTTAATTATATTAAGCCTCAGTTTTTCCTTTAGGATAAGGATATCTGCCTCTTAGACAACAATAAGTTAAAACAGAAATTAAAACTCTTCCAAGACTTGCTTCACTTATATGAACTACAGATGAAGGACCTCTTGGAGAACAACTATCATAGAACAAAGAGCAAGGTCTTCTCAGTCAGCAGGAGCAGGCAGCCTGCGGTACTTCTACCTCCAACTAGTGGAAATCTTATAGTCTATGATCAAGGTACGTGTTTGTAGTAGAATAAAGTAGAAACCTCTCCTTCAGAATATCAAAATATTTATTGGTTGTTGAATATCCAGTATATAACAGAAACACAATTCTGTATTTTATCTTGTTCCCTTAATAAAATGAATGCAGGAGGTTTTGTATCTTGGTCAGGTTACTAAAATGGTCAGGTTACTATATGTACCATGTGTTAGCTACATGTGAAGGTGAAGAGTAGACCCACAGTCCAAGGACACTGACCAGTTGTCACTTTGCTTTCTCTCCTGACTTTGCCTGTCTTGCTTATTTAGACTGTAATCTCTTTTGAAGCATTCATTGTCTCTCTCTTTGCGTTTGTACAGCACCTAGCACAATGAACACCGGCCAGTGTTTAGACTGTACAATAAAATGTCGTATGTCATGGTACTGTCATTTGCAAATGTCATTACTTCAAGCTTGGGCTGAGGTTTATGGTTTAAAATCCTGATTTAGGCACTTGAAGAAGTAGCCTCTGATTTTCAAAACTGCTGAGTCTCCTGCAGTACCTGCTAAAGCCACTTAAAACTGGTGGGTGCTCAGCATTTTTGAAAACAGCCCATCCAAGAGCCTGTAGCAGGACTAAGGAACCTAACTTTGAACTCTTTTTTATTTTTTAAATACGTGACAAATTGATTAGTCCATCCCTGATTCTTGTCTAGATTATCCCCTATCTAATGAACTGGACTGGAACTATATTAGGATCCCCTGTAAATTTCTCTGGCATCTTTCCTGTGGTAAAAGGAAGGTAAAGTTTGGGGTTTCCCAGCACCACCTCCTGCCCTTGCAGAGAGAACAGGGAGTTAAGCTTTCGAAGTATCTGGTCCACTGCCAATAGTTCCTAATAGTCTTACCCACAAGGGGTTCTTGTACATGTGATGGGGGCTTAGTCCCCAAAGTTTTATTCTGTGTCCCCTAAATTGAAACAGTGGGGCATAGAATAAAATCCTGAGGACTAAACCGTTTCAATTTTTTCATTACGTTATAGCAAGGGGCCCAATTCTTTTTTTTTTTCCTTTTTGTATAAGTCAGAGCCTGCCTGCATCTGGGGGTGAGCTGCTGGCAGGCCAAGTGGCTCCTGAGCTGCAGAAGAGAGGATGGGCAGTCCTTCCCTCTGTGGCAGTACCCACCCAGAGCCACTTGGGCAGGCTGCTAGCGGGCCATGTGCTATCTCAGCTCAGGGGCAGCACCCGGCCCAACTGACTTCTTCCCCGACCCTGAGCTGGGGCAGCATCCAGCCTGCTAGCAGTCAACCCATGTGGCCCTGCTACCATGGAGGGTAGGACTGAGGTCCCCCTCCACAGCTCAAGGGCTACTTGGTCCGCCAGCAGCTCGCCCCCAGCTGCAGGAGAGGCAGGCAGGCTCTGCTGGAAGAAAAAAAAAGGATCAGGCCCCTCACCACTACTGAAGTGGTGAGGGTCACAATCTTTTTTTTCTGCAGAGCCTGCCTGCCTCTCCCATGGCTGGGTGTGAGCTGACAGCTGCATCATTGCAGTTTGCAAAGCTGCAAATTAAACGTCATCACAAAAAATCTGGCATGTGTACACTGTGACACCTTTAAGCCACACTGACATTTTTGTCATGTGTACATGTTAATGGCATCATGTGTACAAGCACCTGAGGAAGCTATATATTTGCATGCAGCCTCTTCCACCAGTGGTACTTTAAGTGCCTCCTACCATAATTTGGAGGCAACTAATCTAAATTCATGTTGCCTTCAGCGTGGATGACACTTAAGACAATATAGCTAAAGACTCCTGAGTACATACTACACTAAAATCTCTGCTGTTTTAATGTAGATACCACCTGACCACCCAAGCAATGTTAAAAACTGTTACTGCCAGGACCACACTTTATCACTCTTCTACAGGCTCAGTGTCCAACCAAGAGTGGGTGGGTTCATGTGTAGGAAATCAGAAATCATTGTCCCTTGACAACTTCCTTTTCATGCTTTCTCTTGACTGCAGCCCCCAATTTACTCTTCCCCAGCCAATAGTTCCTAATAGTTTTACCCACGAGGGGTTCTTGTACGTGTGATGGAGGCTTAGTCCCCAAAGTTTTATTCATTGTATTAATCACTGTTGTCCTGCTTAGATTGCTCTGCAGTGTTTAATAGTAAAAAAACAGAAAATGGATATTACCGGATAAGGCCCAGCCCAGAGCAAGAACCTTTCCTGGTTTATTGTGACATGTCTGATGGAGGTGGCTGGACTGTGATACAGCGACGCAGTAATGGCAGAGAGAATTTCAACAGGTATGGGGTTCACTTAATATCCCAGGTGGGATTTATGTAAGTATTTAGAGGCCACTGTGACTTCTATAGTCTATTCAGCCTGTTATAGTATCTTATAGTTACAATTGCTACCATTTTAAGACCCAGTCCTGCACACTCATGCTCATATAAGCAAATCTTAGTGACAGAACTGTTTGTCAGGACAAGTTGTGTGAGTAGGTATTAGTAGGATCAGCCCCTGTAGTGATTTCTTTCAATCACAAGAATGAATCAGAAAGGAGTTGTGACACCTTTTCATTGGGTTGTCCTTATGTGTTGAAATTTATTTGATTATTCAAATATCAAATATTTGAACTATCAACTATCTCCTAGCAATGCATAGGCTGAGACCCATTAAATAGTGTTCTTTCTCATAACACAAATGCTATTAGGGCATAACCTACTGCTTACTTCTCTTTCCCATCATTAATCAAAATACTGAAAAAAATAATAGTCCATACAGCCCCTTTCCTAGCTGAAAGTCATAGGAAGGTAGTTAGGATCATCCTCACAAAAATGTATGCATCGTTTTCAGAGTATGTAGGCATACCCTGAAGTGTCTGCAGTACAACATAAAAATACCAAAGACAGTTTTTTATTACAAGTTTAAGTACTACTACCATAAAAGTTCAACACATGCTGATTTTGGGCTACTGATAAGTGGTGTAGAAAGGTGTTTAGACTAGTCTTAATTAGCACTTCATTAATTATGTAGAAGAGGGAGTAAACAGTAACTTAATAAAATTGGCAACTACTGCTATATTGGCATTCACAGATACTCCCTGTGAGAATTTGGAGATAACACAAGGGAACCTAGAGGGAGAAGAACCATAGGCAGGAAGCAGCAAAATGAGATTTATCTTGGTAAAAAATGATCTAATTAGTCTGATGAAAAACAATTCAAATGCCTGCTTGAAAGGAAAGACTGAGCAGGCACCCAATGACATTGAAAGATACATTGGGGTGACAGTAAACAGCACAGTTTTGAACCAGAACGCAGATGTATAAAAACAGGCCAGCAAACTTTTCCCACAACTTGATAGGCTATTTTTTGTTTTCATCCTTTAGCCTGTGTTCAATTCTTTAGGACATTCTGTAATAGTAGCCATGTCTGTCAGGTGCTTAAGATTTGTTAAGTCACGTTCTTATTATTAACATTTTGAAGCATACAGTCAGAAGTTTTACAAAAAGACCAATATGGGGTCCACTGTGTTCCTCTTGCCCAGCCATTTCTGATCTTATCTTGGAAACAGTGAATTTGGCAGCTTTTGCAGGACTGAGACCAGAGTGAATATTCATGCCTGTAACATGTAAAGCAGTTGACTGTGGTCTGTAGTTATGGATATTTCTTGTTATAAATGTGTCTTGACTCCATGTTCTAAATAGGACAGCATGGGAAAAATTTGTCTATAGTAGTGGTGCTCAACCTTTTGGCCCCACAGGCCCAGTGAGTGACCAGAGCCTGTCTGCATGCTGAGGTTGGGCTCTGGGGACCTGGCAGTTGTTCCTTCCCACACCATGCATGCTGGGATTGAGTCCCAGTGACCTGTCATTGCCCCCTCCTACTCCCTGCTCACAGGGATTGGGCCCTGGGGCCTGGCACCATCCCCACCCAGCCCTGCACACTGGGATCTAGCACTGGACTTGGGGCTCTCCATAGGTCTGGAGATTTGGCAGCAGGGGAATGTTGCTACTGCTCTCCCGCAGTCAAATTTTTGAACCCACGGGGAGACCTGCAAGCCAGATGACCTGGCATTGCAGGCTGGATCTGGCCCATAGGCTGGAGATTGAGCATCCCTGGTCTAGAAGTAAAGACTAAGATTTATTTTTTGAGAGATTTTGCAGTAACAAGGTGATAGAGTTTGTCAGCTATGAACTCCCATCCTTTAGAATTCTACATAAAGTCCAGAAATTGCTATTTTATTTTGCTACAGGAAGTGGGCTGATTACAAACTAGGATTTGGACGATTTCAAAGCAAAAATGACGAATACTGGCTAGGCAATGATCACATCCATGACTTGTTGGTTAGAGGTATGAGCAGTTTTTCCAGCTGCATACTTCCTTAAAAGTTACGTTGCACAGTTCATTGTGGACTTGACATGTAACAAGCTACTGCTTTATATTCTAGAGGAAAACATGTTAAAAATTGACCTGATGGACTGGCATGGAGAGAAACGATATGCTATCTATGAAAACTTCCAGATCAAGAATGAGCAGGTGAGAATAAAAAAACCCCAGGGATTTATTTTAGGACTTTTTCTAACAGGGACTTTTAGGGCATTTCCCCGATTCCTGCTGCAGCCTGACTAAACCAAGTTATAATTAGAGCTTTACCAAATTCATCATTATTGGTTCATAGGGATTCAAGTTGAGTTGAGGTGTGACCAAATTACAAAGATCCTAGATCTAAGCTTTTGAAAAGTTTAGTTGCAATTAAACCCAGTTTTGGTTTGTCCTATTACAGAAGGTCTAGCAATGAAACTTGACTGAGGCCAAAATTTTCAAAAGCTTTGAGATTTCTGTAGGGGAAAGGTGGAATAATTGTTTGAGAAATTCTTTCCATGTGAACCTTTCTTAATATTCCCTTTCATGCAGGGTTACATCCCCCGAGTTTTGTCCTGTTTCAGGTATGAGTAAGGCCAGAAACTCAAAACCAAATGTATGCAAATCTGCCAAGTTTTCTGTCTGATTTGGGGTCATGATATGAAAATGCAATGTTCATGTGGTTCAACTTAAAATAGGAAACGTTTTAAAACGTGATTCACCTTTGTTGGAAACCCACTATGCTCAAGACTCAGCCACATTTTCCAGCCAACATCATTGGAACTTCTGGGGAACCTATACCTAGATCCAGTAAAGTATTTAAGCAGAATTGAAACACCAGAATCCAAAAGCACAGTCCTTAAAACTCCTCTCAGCTGCTATGAAGTTTTGGGTGTGCCAATGCTCACATGGAGACTCTTTATAAAAGTTCTCTAGGTGCCTAGTTTTCTGCCTGTGAACAGAGTCTGGGCAGCTTAGCACCTTTCTCCTTCCTAAACCAGTTTGGAAGCCACCTTAGCAGAGAGATGCCTCAAGTCCCCTGAAGGCTCTGATGTGGAAGTGTTCTCAGAACATGCCTAAAACACACAAAGAGTTTGTGTTTCTTACAAAGTGTAGTTGTAGTTGCTTACTTTGAAAATAAAGAGGGAGAATTGTTGTAGACATCTAATCTCAGGGGAGACCTCTGACTTCAAAGTAGATGAAGAAGCCTTACTCAAGTCTGTGGGCAGATACAGAGAAGAGCTAGATTTCAGAATTAGCCTTTTACTTAGGGTTTTCTATTGGTTACCCATAGCCCATGTTTCTTGGAGCACCATTCTAAGGAGCAAAACTCCCCTATGCATTGTATATAAAATCTGAATACCTAGTACAGGGTTCTGGATTCCACACAGGAACTTGGTCATGTAATCATTAAACTTTGTAGTTCCTAATTTGCATGTACCTAAGTCCTTTATTGGATCTAACCCTTGATCCCTACTCAAGTTTTGTTACAGAAGTTTTACACAGCTCTGTTTTAATTACTTACTGCCATTTTTCTTGGATAGAAACAAATATTATAACAGAAAAATACTTAACATTTTGCAAATGATCAAACTCCTCCAAATCTTGGTAGATGTATACAATGGAGCCTCACTCCTAAATATTCTCACCAGATCAGTCAATTTAGGCCAAATATTAGGTTTCTAACCATCAGAGCAGTGTGGATCTAGATCAGCCTCCCAGTAGCTGTTTAAAGATTGAACTTAGTCAGGCCCTGATAGTGACTTGATTTCCAGTAGTAGTAGGGGACTAGACTTGGGGTCTCAGGAAGCCCTTTACAGCCCTGTCTTGTTTTTGTATTGTGTAAGTGTTGAAAGTGAATCATAGAAAATTAGAGCTGGAAGGGACCTCAGGAGGTCATCTAGTCCAACGCCCTGCTCAAAGCAGGACCATCCCCAACTAAATTATTTCAGCCAAGGCTTTGTCTAGCTGAGTCTTAAAAACCTCCAAGGATAAAGAGTCCACCACCTCTCTGGGTAACCTGTTCCAGTGTTATATTACCTTCTAGTGAGAAAATTCTTTCTAATATCTAACTTAAACTTTCTTCGCTGCAACTTGGGACTACTGCTCCTTGTTCCGTCATCTGCCACTGAGAACAGTTTAGCTCCATCCCCTGTTGAACCCCACTTTCAGGTAGTTGAAGGCTGCTATTAAATCCCCTCTGTCTTCTCTAGACTAAATAAACCCAGTTCCCTCAGCCTCTTCTCATAAGTCACGTAGCCCTTAGTAGTCCAAATGTTAACTGGCACTACCCCTTGACAAATTAAATGTGGTCATTGTCTAAGGCTAGTATCACTGAAGGCAAAAGGCCAGAATCATGCTTGATGTCAGTGGAGATACTCCAGGAATGACCCTGACCTGCACTACATTGCAGAAAACAATTATAGCCATTTTTAAAGGCTGTGAGAGGGGAAGGCTAATAACAGAGGCATGTTTACATTTTATTTTGAAAGGACAATTATAGGTTGTGGTTTGGCACCTATTCTGGTAATGCTGGCGACGCTCTGTCTGGTGGGAGCAACTTTAGAGAACAGTGGTCTGCATCACTCAGTGGGATGCAGTTTACCACGTCAGACAAGGATCATGATAGATTCTTAACAGGCAACTGTGCAAAGGAGAATAACTGCGGTTGGTGGTTTAACAGGTATGGAACTAAGTTTGATTTTTGTCTAACACTCAGTGGTACATGTGGAACTAAGTATGACTGGGCTGCTTTAAACTTATCTGCTTTAAACTTTAAGTGCTTTAAGGTATGTTGTCTGTATGTACATTCTACCTTCTCTCAGCTGAGCTTGAGTACATGAGGCACACTTATTCCTGCAGTGAAATGGGTACATGTGCAGTTCTTTGAAGGAGAACAGTATCCTTTTTTCAGTAGGATTCCAGAAACAGAGGTCACTATAGTTTCAGCAATGACTCCCAGGAAGCAAGCATAAAGGGAAATACCCTGTACACCAAGGGTTGTTATTCTGATGGAGATCATGGTAAGGACATTGTTCTATTGTGAAGTGACCAGTTTTTGAACAGCTCACCACCATATTTCTAGTTACATTCATTGGCAATGATTGATAACAGTTAAGTGTGGCTGGCCTGCCTCTGTTCATGGAATGCATACTGAATGCAATGGGTTTTTTGTCCTGCCTGTGAAACTTTTGCAAAATTAGGGCCTTCATTTTATATTGAAACTTTAAAGGACAGACCTTCGGCAGGTGTAAATTAATACGACTCCACTGAAATCAGGGAAATTACATATATGTAATGTGATGAGCCTCAATGTATACCAAATAGGAACTGTACTTTAATACAAAGATGCAATGTCTTTCATCTTAACTTTGGGTTCTCTTTTTTCCCCCCACATCTTTTATCCATGTAAGATGCCATGCAGCAAATCTCAATGGACAATATTATAAGGGAGGAAACTACACTGGACCACAGGATAATGGAGTGGTTTGGTCATCCTGGCATGGGTTCTGGTACTCATTGAAATATACGGTCATGAAAGTTAGGCTTCCATCTTTTGTCAACATAGCAAGTGGAAATGGTGAGAACAGTTAGGACAACGAGAACCTGCATCTTTGGAGAGCACATAGAGGGGAAAAGATTTTAAAGATTAAGGACCAGCCCATCAACTGCAGTAAATGAACAAACCTGCACTGTAGAAAGTAAAGCTTCATCCGTTTCTACCAGCTGAGGATCAAGGCACAAGTTCTTACAGCACATCAGTCATTTGATCTACTTGAGAACATGAGGCTCTCTTTCATTCATGGTAAAACCAATGGAAATGCTTCAAGTTTCTTTTCCAGAGAACTCTGAGGCTTTAGTGGAAAGTGGCTTAACTATCACTTCACAGGATATACTCTGCACTTTGCAGGACCAAATCTTTCTCACCTTGATTTCAGTGGTCAAGTGAGATGAGCAGTCTGAGAACCTAGAAACAGAACAGGGTGGCAGAGATCTGCAATTCAAAGCTGTCAACTATAGGGAGGCTTCAAATTCAGATTTTAAAGTGTTTTTTACAATGCTTAAAATGAAGGTAAATATTATTAGGATTTTTTTAATTCAATTACACTGTGTTCATAAATTATTGTGCAGTGTGGTAGACAACTTTATATTCCAGAAAGTGAAAATGACTAGAAACACAAGCCAGAGTGTTCACTTCCACTTCCTTATCCAGATAAGAGTGAAACAAAAAGAATGAGCAGCACAAATAAAGGACCATAAGAAATATAAGGCTGAAAATTACTTCTCACCAATAATTAAGTTGTTAGTAACAAAATACTTCGGACTTGATGCAAATGATTTCTCTTCCATGTAGCACAAGTCTATATTTTGTATGATTATAAATATGATCTTTTAAACTGGTTGTTCTTTTCAGTTTATTTTACATTTAGATCAATACATATCATAATTTGTATTAAACATCCATAAAATATGAATTAAAATAATCTGAATGGAACATTATATTGCATCTGTCCTTAAACAATACTGAGATGGACAAAGATCTGGATGGAAAGTCAGGGGTTCCTAAGAGAGGTGATGCTCCAAGACATTTAACTCGCATTCTTGTCTCTGGTTCTAGTGATTTTTTTCAGAGTCCATAAGACTAGCTTAATCTTTTTTAATTGAGCATCATTAGAACAGCTGTAGAGTCTTACAGAGTTTCAGTGTAAAATCTGTTATGTTCAGCCTTCTGGTGGCTTATCTAATGTTTTATGATAACCCCCACACTGGACATATAAGGACTCTTACACCTGTTTAGAAAAGGCCTAAATGACATCCTGTTTGAGATGAGGGCCAAAGTTGGCCTCAGTCAGCAGTGTGTTCACAAGTGTGGCTTAGGTCAGGAGACTGCATCATAGTGTGAATACACCAAAAGCCTTGACTCCAAGCATATCAAATATTCGTGTGAAAGGAGAATCATGAATGGTGCCAATATTTAATCTTGTGACTAAAGAGGCCGGAGTGGAGTTGAACACTAATGCTGTTCCTTTCTCTGTTCCAGTAGTTCTCAATCTTTTTAGACTCAAAGTTCCCTTGATAGACTTGAGGCATCACCCAGAAAATGCCAGCTCTTAGTTTTCACTCTATTTTTTATTACAGAAAAAGAGAGCAGTTTTTCTGTTGCAAAGCACTCAAAAAGACTACAACAGTGGATTTGTTTGAAATGTCTTGGTTTATCTGGTAAATTGTGTAGCAAAACACTCTGAGGCACTCTTGAAAGGATCTCAAGACACCCTGAAGTGCTATGGTACCCTGGTTGAGAATTACTGCTCTATTCATCTGTACTTTCCTGGAATGTCTTAGTGTGGGTTCCTAGGTACCTAGATCATTGTGGTAAATCAGAGGTTATCAAAACAAATTGGTGCAAGCCTATGAGTCCATATCAACCTTAACTTTAACATACAGTATAACTGGTCTGCCCTTGACAGTATCCAGTAGCAATGAGGCTATTTCTATCAATGCAGAAAGCAGAGACTAGGCTGAGTGCAATATTTGCTTGCCAGCAGTCTACTCAGGAAGATGCTAGCACTTCTAATAAATACTACTGCTCTAACTGGCTGCTGGAGACATTTCTCAAAACAGGATTACAGAAGGGTAGTTATGTACAGCAGGATGCTGAAATTAATGTCAGTGCCAAAAAGCCAGCGCTATGCTTGCACAGATGATCACTGAGCACCTGAAAGTGCTAAATACAGGTAAAATCCAGTCAATAAAACATTGTAAAACATACAACTGACTTAGAACAAGATCCTACACAGCCAAAAGTGATTCCACGCCCCCCCAAAAAGTATTCCCACCTTCTACCTATCATTCATTTTTATCAGAGACAGAGCTAGAGGGATCTTGAGAGGTTTTCCAGCACTTTGTCTAGGGATTGTCATGTCTAAGACAAGTGAATAAGAACCATTTTGCTTGTTATACAGGCACGCTCCATAGTGAATAAGAAACATTTTGCTTGTTACACAGGGCCAAGAGTTCTGCTGGCCTGGTACATATTTGATCCAAATTAGGAAGCTGTGCTCATATATATACTCTTGCTGCAGTCCGTCAGCATGCCTTTCCCAGTAGGACTTGGGTAGTACAGGTCCCTGCTTTGGGAGCCTCACTTGGCAAGTTGCAGACTGTAAAACAGTCCTTGGAGCTCTGCAGTTCTAAATTAGACAGATCGCTCCTCTGAAGCGACAACAGACTGCACACAATCTGATTTACCTTGACATACAGTTGGAAATAACCTCAGTAATAGTCTCAAGGCCTGATCTCAAGACCACTAAAGTCAGTGGAAAGACTTGATAATTTGGATGTGTTCTGGACTGGTCCTCAAGCATGAATGTGTTATGAGACACTTTGCATAATAATCACTGTAGTCTTCCATTTTCAGGATGTTATTTAATACAAGCCTGCTCCTCACGCAATGGTACACTTGTGAAAATCCAATTCTGGAATGGTCTAAACTTTCACAATGCTGCATATTGGAACAGGCCGTAAGAAAGAGATGACTCCTATCCTAGTGCAAGCTATACATGTCCTAATGGCAGGTGGGAAGATGTTACACATTCCAGATGGAGTCTGTGCAAAATGAAGCATTTAATCACATTGAATCAAATCCCAAGATCCTTGCTCTGTTTTTGCTATTGCAATGAGCCATAGCAAGATGTGCAAGAGCTGATGATCAGTGTTCACCCTGAGCATATCAGCATGGTACCTACCCTAAGCAGGTGTGCCTTATTATTATATTGTCATTTTCTTAATAAAAACTGGGTATGTTTGTGAAATGAAAAACAGTTCCTTGTAAAAGGATAAGAAAGAGCAGGATGGAGAAGGATATAACAGTGTAAAAGCCATGGGTGCTTAGGGGTGGTGAGGGACCATTGTAATTACAGGGGTATCCCAAGAGTAGCTCTAATTAAAATGGCTCACTGCCACGTGTATTAAGCCCTCCATTTTTTAAAATGGCCACAGGGGGTATTAACTAAAGCTCATTTGACGAGTTTTAATTAAAACACACCTGCAGCCATTTTAAAACATGGGGGGAGTGGGGCTTAATACACATGATAATGTGTCAACGCTGAAGCATTCTAATTAGAACATGGAGCAGACTCAATTAATCAAGTCTGTTCTGATTAGTTCTAATTATAACATGAACCACCACATCTATACGCAGCCTACGACTCTAATCCTGCAATTTACGAAGCATAGGCAACAGGGAAGTCACCGTGTACCTCTTGCATTGTGGGATGTGGGAGCAGGGCCTTGATTCTGAATATTGAGCAATTCCAAATGTGGGACTGAGGCTTAAAAGTGACCAGGGGAGAACATAGCCCTGACCTGTGAAGCTTGATCCTTTGTGGGAAGGGGCGTTTCAAGCCATCACTTCCCTCCTCAGCCTCTCTCTTCTCCGCTTCCCATCTCAGGTTTCTTTTATTTTCTTTGTTTTTCCCATAAAAATCCATTTTCTCTATGCCTCTGAAGAGGCTTTTGGGATACTTATGGCATGAGTGTGCATCCCAAATCACACTGGCCCATCAGCCACTCTTTGTGTCTCCATTTTTTTCTCTAATTTTGCTGAATGAGCTCTGAATATGAGTAGCAGTAGCCACTCCCACTGGTATAATAGCTTACTTGGAAATGATATCATTTACTGAGAAATAAAAAAACATCCATTAAGCTACTCACTGAAAGGTACTCCAGAATCAACAGATCTGGGCATGTTCACTTACTTTTCACTTGTGTTTGCAAACACATAATGATGAAACAAGTGTTTAATTTGGCTGCTCTTGCTCATTCATTAATTTTGCCTTACTGTACTATTTGTGTCAATATATTTAAGCAAAAAAAATGAAAATAGAAGGAAAATGTCAAAGGCAAAGATGGTTAAGATAGAAGGTGGAAAGTAACAGGTCCCTTTTTTCAGGAACATGAATACTGTAACATTTTTTGAAGATACTCAGAGTTGTTACTCAGTGAAATTTCTTTGACCACATTTAAGTCCCTATTCAATTAATTTTCCACAAACATTTGTGCAGTCCTGAACTTGCTTAGCACCTGTGCCGGCAGCAAATTCAGAATCCTGTATGTGCTGAATCACAACTCCTCCCCTAACCCCGAATACTCGTATGAATGTAACCCGTGCTCATTCCAGAACAGTTTGTGCTCTCATCTTGTCCATGAAAGAAACAGCATCATGTGACTTCTTTGATCAGTTGCAACCAATCAGTGCCATTCAGAAGTGAATGTTAAAGAGGTGTGAAAAGCTGTTGGCAGCCAAGATAAAAATGGTGAAACAACATATTAATTCACATTGAACAATGGATGTTTAAGGAAATCATGGTCTGCTGGTGTTGGTCCATCAGCAGGTAAACTGTTTAGCTTCAATGTAAATTATTTATGGAGCTCCAATGCTTTATGTGGTGAAATCTGCCAGATCATTTCTATGTCAAGGTTTGATTTCTATCTGTTTGCTCATGGAATGCATGAAAGCCCTTCCCTGTAATTAAGATAGAATATGCTCTCACAAGTCAGCCCTTAGGACTTTCCTCTGCCTCCAAGAGAAGGAACCTGGTTTCCATTCCTGCTTTCATAATAAACTAACAGGTTTTGCAGGTCTTTTCTTGCACACACCCTTTGACAGTGTTGCAACAAGTCATTCAGACCACTAGTTTCTCAATACTTAATGTACTCGTCTCATCTTCTTCATTTGAACCAAAATAGCCAGGCAGGTCTATCATCTGCTGCTCTGATTCAGTTAAGCCAAAAGTAGAATTGTCGTAAAAGGCAAAGTTGGGGTCCAGTGGGAAACTCTGGCACTTGTCCTTCCTGTACTGAGCAGGGCTAATAGCAGTGCTTCTCTGCTTATCTTGGAGAGCTGAAATAGTTTCTTTCTTCCAAGACCCTCTGTGATTTGGTGACGGGCCTCTCTTACTTCTGTTCAGTTCTGGTCTGCCTGGTCCTTTCTCCTGACCTACAAGCTGACGGTCACTGATCAGATCCAGCTTCCTCATTGGAGGGCCCCCTTTGTGCTGATGCTTTGTGCCACAGCTATGTGGTTCACACATTAATACAGTGGTAAGTGACAGATCAAGCCTTTCTGAAGTTGTATTGGCACTTCTAGATTTAGGCCGGATCCTGTCTCCCAGGCCCTCATCCCATGTTCTGGTCCTGGAACTGTAGAGGGGAGCCTGCCGCGGGGTTAGGGTGGACATGCTCCTTTCCCTGAAAGGCCTGGCCTTTTTAGTCTCATGGAAGCTGGCTGTTCTTCTAAATTGAATGTTCCTGTGACCACCTCTGTCCAGCTGCTCCCCTCTGTTGTCCTGGAGTTTCAGGTGAGCTAGCCTTATCATGGTCTGAGTCGGGCTCATAGCAAGGTTACTTTGTGAGAGCATAAAATCCATCCTTGAATTAGACCTATCCCCTGGAAATCTGGGTTGCGTGACCCGCTTGTCCAGGAATGGAGATTTAATCCTAAATTTGTTTGCAGCAGCCTCCTCTTGGTTTTCTGGGCCCAAGGGTAGCACTGCAGTGGCATCAACAACTGTGTCAGTCAGAGGAGCCTGAGATACATGATACACCTTTGTGGTTTCAGTCAGGCCTTTCTTTTTCATCTCCTTCAGCTGCTGCTGTGCAAGGCGGTAGCTGAAAATTGGAGGGATTATTTTCTGAGCATTTGCCTGAATATTTTCACTGCCAGAGGTGTCATCGTCTTGAGCAAACTGCAGGCTCCTCCTGTAGGTCAGAGGGATGTTCACAGGTGCCCCGCCTCCCTCAGAGAAGCTTTTGCGCTGCTTGCTCCCTTGGCAGATGTTCTCCTCGTCAGAGTTCTTCCAGAAGCTGGGCGAGTGGATGGGATTACGCTGCATGGAGGCACTGCACTTCTGAGCCCTGCACAGCTTCCTCCACAGTGTGATCAGCACGGTGGCAAAGATTATAAACAAGCACAAGGAGATGCCCGTAATGGTGACTATATTATTAGCTTTCTGGTCCTCTCCCATCTGGATGGATGGTGGTGTTGGAGGCGTTAGAGCTGCAACATAGAGGGAACACATCATGTAACCAAACTGGCTTTTTCATTGGATGTTTGGAGTCTTAAGCAAGTGCTTTAAAATTAAGAAAAGAAAAATACAGAATTATAATTCACGTTTAGAATTCATGCGCTAATTTGTCTGATGTAGTATGCATTAAATGAGTTTAGTTTAGCTCACTACTCTCACCTTCAGATAAAAAGTGGTAAGTCCTGGTTTGCAGAAGATCTACCTATTTAATCCGGAAGACCTTTCAAACTGCACTTGTTACCCACCTTTTCTAACCTTGCTGCCCTTCATGATGATGATATCACTGGGATATTTTAAATGCCTAACAATAAAGGGCAAGGTTGGAGTATCTTTAATCCTGTAGGAAACATTCTTCAAGATTTTGAAGGCACACAGAGGCAGCGTGATCCACAGATCGGGAAGTCAGGCTTTGCCACTGGCCTGCTGGATGGCATCTGGCAAGTCCTTTCATCTCCCTGTGTCTTGGTTCCCCAGCAGTCAAATGAGGATAATAATACTTGTGCTCCTCTGTCAACCAAATAGGGAGTTACTGATAATAAGGTCCATAAAGGATCTAAGAACATATTGATATAGAAGGTTGGCCTCATGGTTCAGTTAGGCTGATTTTAGTGTTTACTCCAAGTACATGTGTGACAGCCCCTGGGGATGAGAAGACAGTATAAGTGATGGCAGCATAATTTCCCATTAATGGTCTGAGACGCTTTCCAATTCTTCCCCCAGTTTGAGCGTCACACTGATTTAAACTCTAGCATCCCCACCATAAAACAGCAAAGCATACTCTGATCATGAACTCCTCAAACCATTTTAGAGACATAAATTAAGCTTACATCAGCATGAGTATTATACCAGAGCTACAGAAGAATAAACCAAAGCCCAGAAAGGTTGAACAATTTTGCCTCAAATCACCAGCAAGCCAGTCACAGAACCATGTACAGAATGCGTGAATCCTGGCTCAGAATCTACCTTGCTAGCTACTAGACAATGCTCCTTTTCTAATCTCTATCGTAAGTGGCCAAGCATTCGTTTCACCTGAGACACAAAACTGCTTTCAGATAGTAAGGATTTCTAGTTGCTCCTGACCAGCCCAGCATATGAATCAGAGACCTAAAAGCCAACAGCTCAATTAGCAATGTGCTAGTTCCCTATCCTATCCAGTCCCTACTCACTGCAGTTACACATATGCTATGACGAGTCCACTATATAAATCCCCAAAATGTTTCTGAGTGTACAGTACTGCTCAGATTATGGGACTATAGATACAGAATACACAGGTACAGGCACCAATCTGAATGCATGCTCCAGAATATAGGGAAAGACTTCCTCCCTCCAGCTCTTTGTATAATTCCTCCTTGATAATTAGCCTGCTGTCTGTATCATTTTTGATGCTCAATATATCTACAGAGAATGAGATAAGAAGATGTCATGGTCACCCTTTTTCATGAAGTCTGGTAGTTTTTCATATGGCCCCAGTGGTCAAACCTACATTCATCCCTAATACAAGTCAGAAGAAAGAGAAGATGTTAAGCTTACAGAAGATTGCTGAATCTTCTCTCTGTAATCACAGTGCTCCCTTGGGCCCAGAAAACCTAGACGAGGCCTCTAACTCTTTGAGGCCAGGGTTGTTACTGAAGTCCAACTCCCAGCGGTGAACTAAGAGAAAAGAGGAAAAATCTGGACCTGAATGTTTCTACTTATTCCTTCTCTCCTAATTTTCTTTTCTCTTTGCTGTTACAGTGTCTTGTGATTTGTTTTTTCTCCTCTTCAGCCCATCAGCCTGGATTCCAGGCCTCTGTGCTGAGTGCTGTTACTCAGCCATTTGCTCCATCTACTGGATTAAGGAATCAAGAAATAGTCACGATGGATACCAACTCTGCTGAATGGAGCAAGGGAGCAGCAGACTGGTCAGAAGCTGGCACTTGCAGCACCCAGAGATAAAGCTAGCTAACAGAATGAGATCATCTTTCGCAGGCCGTTCAAAAATTATTATGAAGGGATTAAACAATTCAGCAGAAGTGCAGGAAGAGGAAACATTTATAAGGGAGAAACAGTATAACTTGCTTACAAGCCATTCTGTGGGAATACAAATAGGTATAAACTGATTAACAGACTAAAGGGAAGGAGAACAGGATGGTAAAGGGGAGAAAATGAGCCAAAAGAGGGTGGCTACAAGTCCAACCAAGTATTCCTATTCTACCACCACACAAATACCTCAAAGCTAGGTAACTGGAGGAGACAGACCCATACAGCTTGGTGCCTACTTTAGAAAACACACAACCATCCTGACAAACATGCATAGCAATCTCACAGTTTCAACAATCTTGCAGCAGGAAAGTTTGCCATAACCTAACCAGAGCACTGGCATTGAGAACATGCTTTCAGCTCTAGCATATTGTCCAACTCTGTGACCAGGTCTTCTAACATGTCAGATTTCTGCAAAAAAAGACCATTAATGTATTCAGTCATACAGTATCAGTATCATTAAAAATATATATAAACACTGGTCTGATGCCATATATATATTTCCCTCAACCTGATCTTATTCTGTGTCTTAAAACACTGATCTTTTCAGATAAGTTGTTATTGTTCTGGTAACAAATTTTATTCCAGGGTGCATGTCTACAACAGTCCAACACTTGCTCTTCCACCAACTCCTGGAATAGGATAGTTATAAGGACTGAGGATACAATAAGTTCACAGGAGGCCACAGCCAGCCCTTTGAGCCTGCAAAGCTACGGCATCTTGGAAATTAGCTTCATTTTTAGAAACACAGCTTCTTACTCTTAGCAATAGGAAGACAGTCTCCCATCTGATCCAGAGAGGTGGGAGCTCTGACCAGATTCTACAGAAATATGGGAGGATGGGACAGTACAGTATCTGTCAGGCAGCTGCTGATTGTATTTTGTCTCTTGCACCCCGACATGGCTGTGCAGTCTGATACTGGGCACTGCATAGCACCAAGCCCCCTAATGTCATAAGTATATGTTTTATGTATGACACAGTCTCTGGCAGAAAATCCTTGATCTATTTTCATAGTTGGCAGTAATTTTCTAATGCATGGTCCAAAATAGGTTAAAATATCACATCCCTGTTCAGAAGCTCCCTGAAGCTGGGCTGTCTGCAACTTTTCTTCACAGAGTTTCTTTACGTGAATAATTGCTGCAGACTGCACCAAAATCAATCCACACATGAGTTCACTGGCACAGTAACATAATCCACTCCCAACACTCTCTTCCATGCTGGTATATTTGAAGCCAGTGTGGAATCCACCTCTATGGTACAAAGAGGGTGCAGACTGCCCCCTGATTAGCACAGTCTATGTCTCTCTCTTACCCACAAACATGCAAAAGGACTGGACAGCCAAGGGCTCCATGGCATTAGCCAACTGGTGGAATTCAATCCAAGGAGGAGATCCTAGTTTCAGTGAAACCAGTGGAAGTTCTCCATTGACTTAATGGAGCCAGAATTTCATCTCCGATTATAATTAAATCATTACAAAGCCAAGGCTAACTGGTTTGGTCTTGCAAACATATTATAATGGGACACCTTTTGTTTGAACTACAGAAGACATGCAGACAAAGGCAGAAGCTTAAAAGAAAGCAGGATTACATACAAGAGCATTCCTCTAGAGAACACAGTGAAGCCTCTTTTGGTGAGCCAGCACAGCCTGGTTCTGCTGGCAGTGATGAAAGACATTCTCTGTGTCGCTCTCGCTTGCCATCCCCACAGGTCACGCTGCATGGACTCCAGGGCTGCCACATGCTCCATGTTTCTGTGGATGTAGGACAGGAGAACAATGAGGAGTACAGACTGATGCCCTTCACCTTACAGTTAAACAATCACCTATCCTGTCCAGGAAATATGTGAGAAGCAAGGATTCTTTTGGTGATATCTTTTATTGGACCACTGTATTGTTGGAAGAGACAAGGGTGCACATAGATTGTACTTGCTTCTCCCCAGGCCTGAAGAAGCGGACTTTGTGCTGACAAAGTTGTCTAATATCCCTTTCATCTATAAACTTGGTCCAAAGGATATCCCCTCAAAAATACTATTGCTTTCTTTGTATAGAAACATAAATAAAAAATTGCAAATCATGACACTGGAAAACACCCTGGTGCCTCACCCAGCTTCCAATAAGGGCAGGGGCAAAGCTCCCATGGTCGCCAAGATTGAGCCCTTGTCTCTTAACTTCTATTCATACAATTTGCCCAGAACAACAGCAAACTGAAATGAGCCCACAGGTCTTTCTAATGATGTAGTAGTTCATATATTTCACAGATCCCAACTCCCATCTCACACTAGCGTAACTTTTATTGACTTACACAGTTACTCCTGATTTGTAGTACTGCTTGAGCAAAATGAGTCCCAAAGGACTATAGAAAAGCAATGTTCGTTCCCCTTTTATCTTCTTAGTAAGCAAATGTGTTATTGAACAGCTACTGTGACAGTTTATAGCTCCCTGTTGTTTTATTGCTGAAAGGTACTCAGTAATTTAGGATGACACTTTAGATGTAGTTTTGTTTTTTAATGAATGAAAATTCAGAGGGGGAAAAAGATGCTGACCTCAAAGAAAGCGAGACCAGCTTTTGGCCAAGTGAGGGTGGGGCCATTATAGAAGCTGTGGGAAGCTCCTATTTAAGGGAAATATTTTCATGATTTGTTTTAAGGAAAACAAAAGCTGCCTTTGATTTGGCTTTGAAAGTTCTCATGCAGTGGTCATAACCTAAACCTCAAAGCACTGAGACTCTTAGGAATTTATCCCTGCTAATAAGAACTGGCTGGCTTACATGGCTTAATTTAAAATGAACCAGAAGCAAAACCAATAAACTGACTGATCTATTTTCACTGTCCAGGAGCAAAATGAAAAAAAAAAAGTACATAAATTATTAAAAATAAAACAAGTTATCTTCAGTTCTCTTTGTTTAATAATAATTAGTGTTGCTACTACTAACACAGGTCATAAGATCTGTTTTTTGTTTCATGATTCTTAAGCTGCCTTGACATTTTTTAGTTCACAATTTATGAACTGTTCTCATCACTGAATGAATCAAAGAATGCTGCAGGACAGAGCAGTTCTGTAGTTTCATGTTCCATTAGGTACGGTATGGCTCATGGTCCATTATTATTTTTAAATGGCTCAAAGGGATTCAGTGCTGTTGTATTTGAATCAACTGTTTTGGGCCCCAATTGTACAAATGTTTGCAAACAACCATTGCCAGTGCCCTTACACATGGGAATAGAATTAGTGACCTCATGGAAGTGCTCCTGCCTGTAAAGCTACTTTCCTGCTCCACTGACAGCCCAGCTGTGAAGCATAACCCCCTACCCACCTGCTCCTGTACAGCATGTGCCAAACCCAGAAACAGGGTGGTGAAGTCTCCCTGAGGCATCCCCTGCTACTACTCTAAGGATGCCAGAGAGAGGGCTTGGGTACTGAAGTGGGGGGCCATTCCCAGGGTGCTTCACAGCCTTATTTCTAGGTTTGGTATGTACAGAGTTGGCGGTTGGGCTGTGTTTCACAGCAATGCTCTCAGCAGAAAGGAGCAACCCTGTCCATAGGAACATGTCTATAGGCTAGCGATACAAAAGCTAGCATTAAACATGCAATTTCAGGCGCCAAAAGCTGTCTACCCACAGTAGCACAGGGGTTGGTCCAGGCTACTTTAATGCAAGCAGCAAGGTAAATAAATCTTCCCACTGATCTCCACACTGCCATGGCTGGACTGCTTCCTGCTTCCATGCTCATTGAAAGCAAGGTTAGGCAGGTCTTCCTATACAACCCTGAAACCTGCAATGCAGATATATTCTTAGGTACATCTCAATGTTATCCTTATTAATTGCATTAAAATGTAGGCCTGATCCTATGAGGTGGTGAGTGCCTTTGTCATTCACTTCAGTGGGAGTCGAGGGGGTTCAGCAAATCACATGGTAGGGGACCCATGGACTTAATAAAATATCCGCACTTTATATCAGAGATATTTTCTAGACCTGATCCTCTGAGGTGCCTGTTACCCTCAGCTCTGCATTGACGGCAGCAGGAGCTGAAGGTGCACACTTCCTTGCACAAAGTGTTTTGCACCTTGCCAGTCAGGGGCTCATAATCAAACTCTCAGTCACAGCAGGTGAGCAGGCTATTACCCTGCCTCTGTGCAATGTAGGAAACCAAGCTTCTGTGCCTTGCTCTGCAAGCTACTGAAATTATAAAATCAAAAAATGAGACACATCTTGTTCTTCCTCAAGGAAACAAAATCATTAACTTTCATTTAAGACAAATGAATCCAAAAGCGCCACGTGAAAAATCTTTGTTTGATTTGCAAAAGACACGTACAGCAAACTAATTCTTTGAATGCTTAACAGAAAACTAGGGAACCTCTCAACATAGGAGCGTTAACTGGAAAAGTAGTTTGAAACATATTGGACAGTCTGTAGTCATGGTACATGTATGTGAGTGACTAAATAGACTGTTAATTTGTGTAGCATCTCCAGTCCACTTGTGAGTTCTCCCTCTATGATGCAGTCAAACATCTAGGTGTTCAGACACTACCCCCATGGCTAATGCGTGAACACTGCTGAGAAGCACACACACCAGCACATGCCTGAAAATCAGGCCACGTAGCTTGTTCAGCCTGGCTAAGAAGCATGCCTGAGGCAGATGTCCTGACAGCAGCTACTGGCACATGCTCAGGCTGCACTAAACCAGTCCCATTTACCTAATGGTGGACTCAAACAAGGGAGTGGGCAAGGTGGTGCTCCCGAGCTCATAAAAAAGGCAGGGTACATCTCCTTAAACTAAAGTATGATCCAACAGGACAGCCAGATTGGAACAGCAGGCCTAATCCTATGATCCTTATTTAAATGAAACTCTTCAACATAACCACCTGGGAACAACAAGCCGCCATGTCTGTAAATATCTAGCCCAACCCTGGATACAGCCAGTCTGGAATCAAACCTGAGCAAATCAGATTATTTTTTACCCCCAAAAAGGACCCCTCAAAATTCTACATTAAAGCACTTAAAAATAGTCAGAATAGCCCATACTCTCTCAAAAGTGTTCATCTGAGTATGTCACAGTTTACAACAAAAGCTTATTTTGGAATGTGGCAATAAGGATTTAATCATGCCCACACTGGTGGATCAGTGGGAGAAAGACTGGCCCCCAAAAGCCTCGTAAGTCAGGCCTGGCTCTATAACCTGGAGCTCTTTCCTGCAGCTCTCTCATGTTGCTGTCATATCTAGTTACTTTGAATTATTTATCTAAAGATAGAATTTGGAAACTGTGCCAGATATAAACTTAGGCTATAGGACTAGCTGGTTTTCAGATCTTCTTAGGAATCAGACAGATGCAGGTCTGACTAACAGAATCTTATTCATTCAGGGAACAAGAATTTTATAGCCTTTTATCTCTTCTGCTGTTCACCTCTGGCACACTGCAGGGTATTTTGGGTTCTGTTACGTGCTTCAGGGTTATTGGGCATGAGAGGCTGGAGTGGAAGATTTTAGGACTCTGAATAAATAGTTGCACATGAAATTAGAGGAATGGACTCGATGGCCCCACAGGCCTATTTCTCCAATTTTAACCTCTCCCAAGCTCCTACTCTCCTTTGGTGACTACTGTTCCCTTCTCATGGTAGTTCTCCCCATCTCCCTTCATTTTTGGCTCTCTCAAGTTGCTATTGATTGCATTTCTCCTCTATCCTTCTTACTGGGCGCATCTACATATGATGCTATGGCAATGTAGCAACACAGGCAAGAACCATGACACCACAGCTACTTCACTGTACTCCCTTGTTATAGCGTGTTGCTACTGCGATATTGCAGCTAACAGTAACCATGTGCTGCACACATGGTGCAGTACAGGCTGTTGCTGTGCTGTCATTTAGTACTTCCAGAAGGAAGTTTTAAATGACAGTGAAGTAACAAAGGTGCCTTAGGGACGCATGTAGACATGCCCACTGTTCACTAAGAGCCCTAGGGGTCAACATTCAGCTCTGATGAAATGCAGATCAGCTTGGATGATTCTGTTAAAATCATCAGAGGAACAGTTCACATTCTTTGACAATGAAATGGCCAGCATGTAACCTCAGGGTAATTCACACTCCTCAGATCTATTTTCTCACAGCCTTTGGAAGACTGCATAGTGCTGGTTCACATTCAGGTTTATTCACAACCTTAGGAGGGACAGACTTTTAATTCCTTCCCTTCCCCTCCACCCCACTTTTTTTTTCTTAAAAGAATTAAAGGATACAAATATAAATAATGCTACTCCATCTGATGTGAATGAAAAGCAGGTCTTGTCAAATGAACATTAAGTCTTGGAGGAGATCACAGATTTAAATGATAAAGGTAGCTACAGATATCTAATCTACTTAGATTTTTTGATTTAATACTTCATGACATTCTGATTAAATAATTAACTATATGTCATATTAGAAGAGCACCCCCATCAATGGATTAACAACTGGCTAAATAGTTCTGCAGGGACCAGTATACAACACCTCCCTATTTTCATCAATGATCTGGAGGTGAATATGCAGCAAGTTAAAAATCTTCAAATTTCACAAAGGTTTGTGGAGCAGGAAATAGTGAGAGCAGGGCAGTCATACAGAGCAGAGCAATCTGGATAATTTGGTAAGCAGGCATCATTGAAACAAAATGTTTTAGTGCAACCAGATACAAGGTTACACATAGAAGAACAAAGAATGGAGGCTGTGCTTATGGAAAGAGGAGATATAGTCTGGAAAGCCATAACTCAGAAAAAAGACATAGGGTCAAATGGACAAGTATATTGATGTGAACTCCTAGTGCCAGGTGATGACACAAAAAGGTAAGGTGATTGTTTGTAGTATATGCAAGAGAGCCAAAAGCAGGAGTAGGGAGGTGATTTCCCCTCTGTATACAGCTTTTGAGATACCAATACTGAAATGCTGCACATAAGTCTGGTATCCACATTTTATAAAAAAGATGCACAAAAATTTGAAAGGGTGCAACAAAGAGCCAAAAAATGATTCAAAGAGAATAAAAAGAGCATCACAGTGACAGCTCAAGGGAGTTCAGATCTCTTCAGCTATCTAGAATGAGTGAAAAGTGACTTGATTATAGTAGGTAGATTCACAGAAGAAAATACTGGCATGTATGGGCTCTTTAATCTGGCAGAGAAAGCTATAACAGGAATGAGTGGCTGAAAGTAAAATTTAAATTAGGATTGAGGCACACATTTTAATTGTGACAGCAATTGACCATAGGAACAAGCTAGCAAAGGGAATGGTAGTTTATCCTTCTCTGCTGTCTTCAGTTCAGACCTGGATGTTTCTGGGAAGCATGCAGTAGCCAAATTCAAGTTATTATGCTCAAACAAGGGCAACTGGGTGAAATTCAGTGGTCTGTGATGCACAGAACATCATCGAGCAGGCCTTTCTGGCCTTGAATTCTCCAGACCTATGTGGTCAAAGACAAAAAGAAGAGCCACCGTGTGAGAGATGAATCCTGTGCCCTTCTATCCACAATGCAGCCAAGGTGACAACCTCTTCAATGTGGGTCCCAGAATTTCAAAACCAGTTCTATGCCTGGGACCAACTGGGTGCATCTAGATGAGCAGGAACATGTATTTGCCTGGGGACAAATAGCAGAGGTACATGGCTAATTGCCCCTGGTGGGACAGCAGAGGCTGCGGTCACCACCTGGGGGCCTCCCAGGGCTGAAATGGCAGCAATCCAGGTGCATGGAGCCTGGCCAGCAGCTGTACCATGGTTCTGGCTGATCAGGCTCTGGTTTCAGGCAGTGCAGACTGCAGCCATGTGTGCTGCCCCGGTTTTTTTTGTGTGTGTTTTTTTTTTTAAGATACAGGGATTTCCTAGTATCTAATTTTGGCTCTGTACTTCAAACATGTGCACTATGTGCGTTTCACGTGTGCTATGTATGTTTTGCAGCACCGCAAAAGCCTTTTGAGGTGCTGCAAAGTGCACATTCCTGCTCATCTGGATGTGCACACAGAGGTTCATCTTTTTATTCATATGATTTCAGTGAAGAAACAGAGATATGCAACAATCTGTACTGAACAAATACAGTAATAGTGCTCAGAATGTATAGATACTATCATGGGGCTAAGGTCCAGATGCACACACTCAAAAGTACACAACACAAACCAAGCTGGGGCTGAAGAAGGGTCAGAACATTCATTGGAGGAGCACCACAATGGAGCTCTGAACTGAAGAGTAGGCCTGCACGAAGCATCTAGTATTCACTTTGGATTCAGATTCAGCCAATTTGGGGGACACTGATTCAAATAGGTGATTTCTGAATCATCCCCATAATCCACCTGCTCCCCCAGCCCTGCCAATGGCTGCCCACTTAGCACCAGCTCCCGGCTCTTTGAAAACAAAAAGCCCAGCACCCATCAGCTCCTGCCAAATTTGGGGGGGTGTTGATCCCCACTGCCCCCCACTAACCCTACGCTGCATGGGGGACTCTGCTGTGAGACCCCATCCCCCCACCTGCTCTCCTAGCCCCAGCTCTGGGCTCTTTAAAAAAAACAAAAGACAAAAAAAAAGCCCTGACTCAGCAGCTCCTGCCAGGTGAGGGGCGAATGGCAAGGAGACACAGCTAAGCCATTCAAATGTTGGGTAGTGGAACATATCTACTGATATGTCATACTATAGGCAACTGTTTGTCCATATCAGTTATATGGGCCACAAAACTATTATCCAAAATCTCATACATAGAAAATGAAATAATCTTTTTTTTCCTTTTCTACCTAGTTTCATAGTTTGTAGGTTTGGGAGGGACCTTGAAAGATCATCAAGTGTGACCCCCTGCCATGGCAGAAAAGAGTGCTGGGGTCGAACAACCCCGGCAAGGTGTTTGTCTAGCCTCCTCTTAAAGACTCCCAGGGTAGGAACCAGCACCACTTCTCTTGGAAGTTGGTTCCAGATCCTAGCCGCCTGACAGTGAAGTAGCGCCTCCTGATGTCTAGTCTGAATCTATCCTCTGCCAACTTGTGACCATTATTTCTAGTCACTCCTGGTAGCACTCAGGGGAACAGGGACTCCCCCAGTGCCTGCTGATCCACCTTGACTAGTTTGTAAAAAGCCACTAGATCCCGCCTCAGCCTTCTCTTGTGGAGGCTGAACAGGTTCAGGTCCCGTAGCCTGTCATTGTAGGATCTGCCCTGCTGGCCCCGATCATGCAGGTAGCCCTCCTCTGGATCCTTTCCATGTTGTCCATGCCCCTCCTAAAGTGCGGCACCCAGAACTGGATGCAGTACTCTAGCTGTGGCCTGACCAGTACCTATATGAGGATGTCTTAATTAATCTAATGATCTTTGGATTTTGGATTTTTAACTAAGCTTTTCTGTGTCTCAGAGAAAGATCGTAAAGAGAGTCTTGGTAGAATATTGAGTAAAAAAAGGTGAATCTGGCAATGTGGTAAGGCTAGAAGGCTTTTGTTTTTAGGAGATAAGTTCATAATTGAAGAGTTAAAAGTTTAAAACCTACAAAAGGGAACACAATAAAACTATATAACAGCACTATGCAAGTCACCAACATTATAGCACTTTGTGTGACAAACACCTTATGAAAACACTGAAAATATAAAGTTTTAATTTCAGAGATGACAGACTGAATCTGTGAAGAGCTCTAGAATTTCAGTCATTCTACTCCTGCACAGAAGAGAAGACAGAGGAAATGAAAAGCTCTTCCAAGAAACTGTTACAACTAGGAATAGGCCAAAATAATACTTTGTCATCCAAAGTTTTTTTAACTTTGTAGGGAAGTGAAGGTTGCTTTCAGACCTGTGGATTCAAATTTGCTCTATGGATATGGTTTCAGGTTTGGTCCACAGCTAGAAAAGTCTTATTCTCAGAAACTTGTCAGATCATCATGAGACTGTAGTACCATCAAATCCAAATCCTATCTCCGATACAGAGCTAAATTAAAACCCAGTCCTTGTAATAATACATCCCTTAGACAGTCTTTAGTTCACACGACCTGCTTAGAAACACAATCACTTAGCTCATCTCTCCCTCCGTGATGGACAGAGCAAATATTGTTTGCCATCCTCCCACACAGCTTCCACCATGCCTACCACCCACATCTACAAGAGCACCTGAAAAAATAATCCTGACAAATAATCCTGTAAACTATACACACAAGAGAACAGTGGTGATGTGTAGGGGATGCATGTGCACCTTCTGAGAGCACCAGTACAACCCCAGACCAGCCACACTCACCACTTAGGTGATGGGCGGCAGGGCAGGCAGGAGGACCGGTGCCCACCCTGCAAGCATTGGCTGGGGTGCAGAGCACTGCAGCCACACCTGGCAGCGGCCACAGCAATCAGTCGGAGTGATTGGCCGTCTCCCAAACAGCCATGGGGCCTGACCTCTGGTCGCTGGGATTGGCCACGGGGCACCCCTCCCCCCCGGTCGCTGTCTGGTTGCTGGGGGGGCATGTGTTCTCCCTGACTAAGGTGGCACCAGTTGCCCATGCAAGTGAATCCATCTATTTTTATCATGCTCACATTATCAAAACTCCTAGGACTAGATCCACAGACAGACTTAGGCATGATGCCATGGAGTACTGCCCTAGCTAATTTTCATCTGCCTGGAGAACAGAATCAACCCCCACTGAATTAGATGCCTAAATTCCTTATACAGGGAATAAAAAGAATTAGGTTCCTCAGAACAGGATCTATAAAAGACCCTCAGCTAGTCAGCAGAAAATGCTGGAGAGATGGGGGCATTTGAAATCATGCCCCTCCTTAGGGATTAGACACCTAAATCAGGGCTACAGGAAAGTAAACTGTCAGGTCAGGATTCACTGTCCAGAACCCTCTTCTGGAATTAGACACCCACATCATTCCTACTATAAGCAGATTCATGCTTCATTCCTTGTAAAAATACAGAGAGTGATGTTGCCCACTATTTATATAAAAACCTAGGGTTAGAGAACTCACTGGCTAGAGACAGACATTACACATAAACTTGTTTAAGTGATCAGAAACTGGTTTAAACCTGTAACAGAACAGACATTCAGGGCACATAAACCAGTTTCAAAATGGCTGAAACCAGTTTGAGATAAACCTGGTTAAATGTAGTATCAGACTTAACTGATTTGGCTCAAACTGGTTTATGCAATGTCTGTCCCAGACCCTTTGCTGGTTTAAGATAAACTAGACTCCCCCAGCATCCCAACATACTCTCTAGGATGGGCAGGACTCTCTGCTCCACAGCAGAGCTGGCCCCTCCCCTCTGACCAGAGCTCTGGCAGAGACTGCAGATACAGCAGGGTCTGCCTGACTTTCCCCTGCCCCACCCTCCATTGCTGCTCTAGCAGAGATCCCCCGTTCCCATAGCACAGCTTCCAGCCCCATGGATCCGAGGCATGTGCTATGCGAACTAATGCTGAGAGGTGTCTATGTCTCCAATTTCACTAGGACAGCCAGATAGGACAGTGTCCACTTAGGGCTTTTTGGAGCTAATCAAGAGGTCAGCTAGTAAGGTCCCTCCTTCCATCTTTGGAAAAAGCTACTTAAGAGTTTAAGTTTTGTTGATGGCAAACAGTTCCCTGCTGGCTTGCTCACCTGTCAGTTTTCTGTAGACAGTATAAAGAAGCATGGAGAGGAAGATTGGAAAGCTCTGTATCATCAACAGATGCACGCAGTGCACAGGCTCCTAGCCTCAGAGTGATAACCCAGGGCTGGGGGCTGGCAACACTCCTGTCCCTTAAGCAGCCAGCAGGGAAAAACCTGGGATGGTGCAGGCAGACATCCCTAAGCAGTCATGGTGGGGTCTGGCCATGCCTCCCCCCTCAGCTCAGCATTGTGGAAGGGAAGGGAAAGCTGCTTTAGCACCCCCACCCCCCCCAGCTTCTAGCCTGAGCCACTGCAGGCCACTGCAGGCATGTGCCAGCATGTCTGGGATGTCTGTTCAGTTGCAAACTGATGTAGCCTAGCCAGGTTGGACTAACCTGCAAAGACTGAATCAATTCGGGCTTGTGCTTTTTGAATGTCTGTCCCTAGCCACTGTGACAGGGAAGTGGGGGGAGATGAAGGCTCATTCAGTTCTCTCTTCCAGCTGAGTAGGTTCAACCCCATATTGCCCAATGCACCCTAATTTTTAGGCTATGGGCTCTTCTGGGCAGGGTAACCCCATCCCTCCTGATAAACTGTGAGACTGTGCAGAAATTAATTCAAGAGTCATGGGATCAGAGTAAGCAGGCAAATAAGAAAAGACTGTGCAGATTAGCAGAATGGCCTCCCACAGGAGGAGAGTCTTGAATTATGGTCACTGCTCCAGTGGCTGCTCATACTTTTTATGTAATGGACAATGCAGAAGCAGTCCTGGTAGCAGGGGCCAATCCCCTCCTTTCAGGGCAGTGCTCTAACAACTCGCCAACAGTTCTGCTCCCTTTCTCTGAATGCAATAAATCATTCTTTTCTGAAGAAGGGCATAGCTTTGGCAGGAAGGATGTGCAGTGGTTCCTTCCAGCATAGCCCATGGTGGTTCAGGAAGTCTCCTGGGAGGTCGTTCACCATCTGAACCTACTCAGACAGTGATGGACCAAGAACCCAGGTCTCCCTCTTCCTAGATGTGTGAATCCTTCTTTCATAAATGGCACCATTGTCAGTCCAAGTTACCATCATTTCTAGTGCAGCATTTCTAGTTAAAGATGAAAAATATCAATACAAACCCATGTTCCTCTGGATCACCATACATTCTGTGACTCTTGGAAAGAAGTGGCTTCGGCTTGAAAAGTTAAAGAAGTCAAAACAGTATTTGTTTTTTCCTATGTCAAACAAAGTACAGTTAAATTCAGTTCTGTTGTTCACTGGATTCAGAATGTTTTCTTCCAGCCAGGCTGGTCTCTCTCCAGGATGCCTGAGAGCATCCTTATAGACAGCCATCTTCCCACTGATAGAAGTGCACGGAGGGGAGACTACAAACACCTGAACTGAAGACTTGCACAGCACTTCTGGTGCCATGACTAGTTGATATCCAAATTTGTGGGCAAGGTCTATAGGACCAGTTGAGGTGATAACTGAACCAGTCTCTATTGATTTCAGTAACACAGTGACATATGCTTCTTGGCCAGTAAGTAGGCAATCAAACTCCACCCACTGGGACCTCGCAAGAAAGATTATTTTGCTAGTTCTCATCCCCAGTGCCTCCTCAGTACTCAGTCTTCCCAGTTCATAGAGGTTGTTGGTGAAAATCACCTGTAGTAAAAACGCTGTCTCATTCATAGCACACAGCTGTTCATTAGTGAAGAGTCCAACCTGCAAGGAGCTCCCAGGCCCATTGGATGTCCTGTTCAAGTCTATGTGAAATACAGGCCACTCGACACTTAGGAGTGCAGTTCCATTATCAGTCTCAGAGGTCATTCTGACCTGATAATTCCCAGCATTCTTGAAATGAAAACACTCAAATGCTACCATCCCCTGTGACTGGTGAGCTGGAAGCTGTTTTTTCGCAATGGTCTGGTCAGTGGCATCCAACAATAGGATGAATACATTCTTTGCTGTCATATTACCATTGTCGTGGTACTGAAATTCAACGGACACTGTGTCGTTGCTTAAGGCTATGTGACCTGGCCGCTCCAAGAGGAGACACTCCACTTCATGGAGGACTGAAAGGAAACAATTTCACAACACTGTTAATAAGTAAATGAAGAAGTGAATAATACACTGCATCATAAAAGAAACACATATAACAGTCAGGTGTTTAAGAAGTGATTCTGAACTTTTTCAAAGCAATTGGATCAATCAATAAGAATAAGAGCTTGACTGTACAAATTTGAACTCATTACTTCCCAGTCAGGCCAGATTGAGTTTAGCACAACTCAAGTCCCCCTGAAGGAGCAGCATACACAACTGAGTAGGAACAACATGGAATCCCAATCCCACAAACCCAACGGTGATGTCTAACACAGCTGGAAACTGCTGCTTTGTAAGAATAACCATCACTTTTCTAAACCTACTTACAGGATCCTGTTTAAAAAAAGATCCATAGAAAATTCAGATATCAGAGGTAATGGCTTATGTAGCTCTTGACTTCAAACTGCCTTCACTTGCTAGGGTCTTAAGGCTCTGCTTCTGAACCATTTATTTCCTTCTTTTCAAAATTCAGATCTTCTCCATCTTCACAATAACCAACTGTTGTTACACTTGACAATTTGGCAAAAAATTAGACATTTAATTTCTGATGGCAAAAGTATAGAAAATACCAAGTTAAATAAAAAAGCAAAACTGTGCAATGCTTTCTGAAGTCTCTAGTTGCTGCTGCTTTATGAATCTTTCATTTTACTCATTTGCAGTAGACAATCAATGAATAAAAGAGATTAAAATAAATGTGCTGGGATCAACAACACTTTTCCTGTCTCAGATGTGGTATAACATGCCTAAGTTACATCGTTTTATTATAAACTGCTCAGTTTCACTTTAAATCTGTTTGTGGCCTTACCACAGTTGTGCAGTTAATTAAATACACCTGAAACATATTTAAACTGGTGGGGTGAAAGTATATTTAAAGCACAAAGATTACACAGAGATTACACAGAGATCATACATCTGTTTCCACCTTTGGTACAGTTATTTTGTGTAACCTTGGACACACAGCAATCACTTAATCTTAGGCAGAGACAAGTTATCAGCACAACAGAAACAACACTTCTCCACTTCAGAGAGATGCTGGGAGGCTTCATCCATTGATATCTTTAAGATGCTATGAGTTCCTAAAGCACTGCTTCCAAGTTGATAGTGGCTTGTACTTGCTAAATCTGCTGCATGTTTATATATTACATACATTAAAACCAAGAAAATGATGTTGTTACAACTAAGAGGCTGCAGTCAGACCCTCAAAAGTTTGAAAATGTTTGTGTAATCTTAATTTGGTCCCCTTGTATTTATACATTATGATGCAGTCTTTGTATTACTTAAATATATTTTTCCATATGGCCCTGCTTCATTCTGTAGACAGGAGAGATGTTGCTCACTGAATTGCAAGCTTTCCAGGGCTGTGATAACCTTAGCTGTGATAACCAAACATGGCTCCCTGGGTTTGAGCATATTCAAGCCAGTCCAGTTAATGTGGTAGCTATGTGGGGATGAAGCATGATCATTGTAAGTGGAAATGTTTCTCAGGGAAATGTTTGTAACAAATTTTAACATAGGTAAAACAATTATTGCCCCCAATCTCATTCTTCAAAATGTTTAAAATACTTAACTGAAATGTTTAAATATACCTGAGACAGACACCCAAATGGAAACAAATTTAGCCAGAACAGGTTAAAATTTGACAAAGATACAAATAGTTCAGAACAGGATATTATAATGGCAAGTGCCAAGCAACTTTAATTATATACATGCTACCTGTGCCTCTGATGACACTGTCCTGATTTCTGTTTACTTGCACCTGTAAGCATAGTTGCTGATCCACTAGCCTGAAAGCTGTATCTATGCAGCAGTGAGGGTAAGTGAATCAGCAGGGACAGGCTAAATGACACTGTCACTCAAGCAGTATTAATTAGGCTTCCCACCCTAAATGCTTTTTGGATGTAGCTACATAACTTTTGGCTTTGGCAGCAGTCTGCCTGGAGCAAGCAATGTACTTGAGGGCACCACAACTACACATGGTAATTTTATAATGTAGACATGACCTTGCAGTTCACATCAAGAGTTTAAAAAAATAGTAGACAGCCTAGAAAATAATAGTAGACAGCCTAGAAAAAGCATGGTGTGGGTTTTAGTCATGAAGCTGCCATTGACTTTAGGGTATGATAAGGTGTGGAAAACAGGCACCTGAGAAAGAAGCCATATTTATGCTGGTATGCTTTTGCTGAGACTAGCCCAGTAAGACTTGCCTTCCCTTCTATTTGTTTTAGTGTAGAAATATTCTAGTTATAGACCCAAAGAGTTGCCACTTCATGACACACTGGGGGGCACAGAATAGGAGCAGCCAGCTTCTCCTGTGTACGCTTACTGCCATGCATGTTAGGGTATCACAAGCTAGAATCTGGTCCCCATTGTTTGGACAGCCTGTCTTGGGCTCATTTCAATCCATGTGTAGATATCTTTTTTTCATATCCCAAAGGAATGAACAGCCACATCCCATCCACAGACAGAGGTAAATATGAGACTTCAGATTTTGCAGGGCCATGCACAATAGTTCAACAACATCTAGCTTAGTTCTCTTGCACAGCCTTCAAAATTTACTGCATCACTCAATTTATATGTTAAAGTTTTTAAAAAGCATCTAAATGACTTAGGAGCTTGAAATCTGTTTTCATAAAGTAATTTTGGGCACTTAAGAACTTAAGTCTCCCAAAGTCAATGGTATTTAAGTTCCAAGATGCCTAAATAAGTTTTGGAAAACAGGATTTGAGTCAAAGTGCAAGGTAGCATACTCCCTTTTGAAAAGTGGAGTAAGTTGCTTTCACCTTTGGGCTTGTGCAGATGGGGAATTAATTTGCAGTAAGCTATAATATGACTTCAAACAACACAAGCTACTTGATGCTGATTCCCTGTGTGGACTGCCTTAGCATACACTAGAAATGTCCTTCTGTGAGGCAGTTTGCAAAGTAGACCTTGCTTACAAAGTGGAGTAAGCTCTCTCTCGGTGAGTGCACAATAAAAATGCCCACCTAGGTAGTTAGTGTGTTGTAAATTCACACTAATCTACTGCCTATAAACCACCACATGTAGACAAAGGCTTAGGCAGTTAAAAAATTGTATCCTTATTCATACATTACTGAAATGTGCAAACTTTAAGACAGAATAGAGTTCATTTAGTTATTGGTAACCCAGCCAGTTCTTGCCTGAGATGCCCAAAGAGATCTGCCCAGTTTATTCCATTTCATATTCAATTCTGTGTCAGTTGTGGGGCACTTTCTACTCTGATAAAAATGCAAGTCATCATTCCCAGCAAGTTTTCACCAGTCCCAGATTTCTGTGCTCTTCTGATTCCACTTAATATCTACAGCATTCTCTTTATAATCAAAATACTCACCATAATCCCAGAGCATAACTAACAATAGATTTGAAAAATCTTTCAACATCTGTTTCATTCTGATCAGTGGAATCCCAGGTCCTTTGACTCCTCATGTCCTTCTCCACCTCCGAAGTACACGCACTTTTTTCAAGAACACCTGAAAGTTAAAACTTTAAAAAATTACAGCCCTGCTGAATTTGTGTCAGAAAGACAAAAGAAGAGAAAGGCCCACTGAAAAAAAATCAGTCAAATATGTATTTGTCAGATAATTAATCTCATTTAATGGCATCAGTATTTCTTTTTTTTATCTGCTTTATAATCCAGTACAACACCCTGGTGCACCGAGACATATAGACACAATTCAACATACGATAAAGTTCCAGATCCTGTATCAGCACAGAGAGATAGCTTCTATTGCTTCATATTTCCAACTGACCTGTTGAAGCCTGGATGTCAGCCTCACTGTAATAGCTGCTGTAGTCATTTTTATATGAGGATCTGGATTCACTACAGCAAAATAGCAAAGTGTCTCATATAACAGTTTTATAAAAATAAAAACATGTTTAAACACCAAAAATCTCTCATGGACTGCAACTTCTGCTTAAACAGATGCTGAAGGGAGAATTACCTGGTATTGCTTATAATGCATGTATAGAAATATTGTTACCATTAACTGCTTTTAAAATAACTTTCAGTGTGAAAATGACTCAATATAAACCTGTCCTATTGATTCTTAAATTACCTATTACTTCAGCTGTATTAATATATTTAATAAGCTCATTTGATCTACTCTCTGCTCACACATTCCTTCATATTGATTGTCCTGGGAAAGTTCTAGTTCCAATAATTTTTCTCCTGTTTTCTTTGGTGATATCAGATAATTTTAAAGAATAAATTCCATCAGTTGCACCTGCAATCAATGGTGGCAACAAAAAGAGGGGCTGTATTTTTCAGTTTGCTCTACAGAGCAATTTCCCCCTTCCAATTTCTATTCATTTACATGAACTAGAATAATGGGGAATCTTCTTTAAAGTGCCTCAAACAAATTAACCACACAAGTAAACACAAGCTAGTATATGAGCACTGTGTTTTTCAAACATTGTTGCAGGCGCTATCACTCATAGTTAGAAAGAACCCAAAAGAGAAGACATTTACATATGGCACTTTTAATCCACAGACAGTAATTATTATTATTTGTATTTTCTAAGCCCTGGGGACCTGCTCTGCTAGACACCATGCAACAAAGCTCTTGCCCAGCAAAACTTACGCTTCTCATTTTAAAGGTGAGCAACAACCAGCAGCTACAACACAGAGATGGATAGAGGCAATGCAACAATGGCATGTTTCAGGTCTCCCAGTCATTTCACAGATCACATAAAGATAGACTGTTATATAAATCTAATAAATAAATAAAGTTGTTTGTAATCATAAAAATAATTATTTCATTCAACATTTGATGAGAGTGTTATATATCAAATGCATGTGTAATATCACTATAAAGTATTTTACTGTCTTGATTTCTTTTCTATCTTCATGTCTCTCCATCCTCCAAATTGTCTTGCCATTAACACCTTTCTTTCATATAAAATCAAGTGATTAAATGGCTAGAACAGTGCTGGAGCGTTACTGTAGCTGGGATGGTCCAGGTCCAGGCTCAGATCTGAGGAAGAACACTTTGTGCCAAAGACTTGTCTAACGTCTCTCTCAACTACAGTTGGTTCAATAAAAGTATTGCCAGAAAATCCTTGCCTCTCACATAAATAACTGGAGTGATTAATTTGTAAAAAAAAAATAAATAAAAATTAAAAGTTTCAGGTACAGCTTGGCTACACAATTGATAAAGAGCAAAAGAATAATAAGCCACACATATCTGCAGGGTATAATCAGCACTGAGATCAAGAGCTTGGTGAGCTTCCAAAAAGGATTAGACACTGAGATAGAAAATGGAAACTACAGTTACATTAGGTAGGATGCAAATTATAGGAACATAAAACATGCCTCAAGATAAGAAAATTGATAATGTTTAGAAATCAACTTTTCCCATGGGTAGGCCATTCCATCTTTGCCTATTCTGGGTATTCTTTCACTTTTCCTCATAACAAAAGGCACTGGCCATCATTGCAGAGAAGATGCCATGCCAAGGAGCTACTAGTCCAAATAGGAATTCCTTTTGTGCCTATAATTAGTTAGGATGATACTAAAAAAGTAATGAAATGAAAGAATCAATGTGTTAATGCTAAGAAAAAAAATAGGCTTAGTATAAAAAACCCCTTTCTAATAGAAGATGTACAGGTCTATGGAGCAGCCTCCCAAGGGTAGACGGGGAAGCTATTTGATATACCTAAAATTAGCCTAAACAAAACAAAACCAAATTAGAAAAAAGTCTTTTGGAAACAATCATGCATTGGTACTGTGATGGCCTGGATGGCTTCATTGATCTTCTCCAGCTCTAATTTTCATGACATCAAATATTAAAACTTTTTTTTTAAACATCCTTTATGCATCTGTGTATGAACTGCCAGGTGGAATGAAAGGTCCCTATCTCTATATAATGAACTATCTATTGTCTGAAGGAAAAATAAAAGGTGTGGAGGGAAGGATGTATTGAAGAGGAAAAAAAAGGCAGAGACTGACAGAAGGAACTGCCTTGTCATATGTGTTATCTGTTTTCATTTGCATATGTTGTCTTGACAAATGGAAAACAGGTTTGCCCATCTAGAGAGAGCACTAAAGTGACGCATAAGAAGACTTGGGGCCCACTGTTTCTGCCACTGGCCTAATGCATGATGCTGAGTAAATCACTTCCTCAGCCTGTGCCTCTGATTCCTCAGGCTGTGTGCTTTCACTAAGAATTTTTAGCAGTTCTTACACTTCTGGTCTAGCATCAATTCAGCTCACCTCCTGGAAGTGCTAATATAGACCACGTGTCAGCATGTTTAGCACTGTGCTATCTAGCACTGCATAAAAAAGACTAGGGGCATGTCTGCAATGCAGACAGCAGTGGAGTACAGATGCACCTGAGCTAGCTTTCAACTAACTAGCTCCAATACTGGTACCAATTTAACTATAGTTGGATGAAACTCAACAAGAGCTGATTTTTCCTTAATAGCTCTATGCTACTACTGGTACATTGGCCAGCTCACTTAAAACTGGCTGATATATCTTGATATTACTAGGCCTGTGCGATGCAGCAAGTATTTGCTTCAGATTTGGATTTGGCCGATTCGGAGGGACAGTGATTTGATTCAGTAATTAGAATCACTGTCCCGATTTGATTCAGACGATCCAGATCTGGAGGTTTGGCCATAGACTATACAGGCAGCAGTCCTCAATGATGCTGGACACAGTTGCCTCCAGCTGGTAAGTCTGTTATGGTGGGTAGAGGGAAGAGGGAAGGAGTGTGGGGGTGAGCAGATCAATGCCCCCAAAGTGAGGGAGGGATTGGGGTTGGGGCTGGGACAAGCTTCCCAGCTGGGGCAGGGAAGTCGCGGGACTCAGGGAGGGGGGTTCCTGCCACTGTGCGCTGCCACACGCTGCTGGTCCAGGAGCTGCTCTTCCAGTGGCTCCTCTGGTGGCTCTCGCTGCCTGTCTGGGAGGGCATGGAAGTGGGCATGTGCCCCCAGATCTGTACAGGGTGGGCTGGGCCAGACTGTGCTCTGTGAGGCAGGTGGCACCAGGGCTGTGCTCCAGGCAGCTAGCCCTGGCCACAGCATCCACCCCGCAGAGCACAGTGGAGCAGGGCTATGAGGGGGCTGCAGCCAACCTAAAATTCCCCATAGCCCCTACTGCTGGCTCTACCCCGATCCAAGTGCATGCCCAACATTATATTATACTGCAAATCTATATTTGCAGCATAATAAAAGGTCCCATATAAGATAACTTATTATATTAGCTTTTCTTTAAGAAAGGGTCGTCAATAATTTACTGGATACGTAATAAGTACTATTCATTTCATTTGAAAAGGTTATAAAATAAACTGGACTTAAAACCCTACCACCCTCATGATTTTGACTCACTGTAGCATTAAGGGGAACAGCTGGTTTTTCCAACAGCAAGTACTGAACTGTCCTGAAAGATAAGCTTTCATCTTCTCCCCTCTCTAAGTTCCCTGGTAGATCCCTTTGTTTCTTTTGCTCTGCCCCTCTTCTTTACAGGCTAAAGAGGCCTGTTCTCACCACACAATCTCACCTGAGCCAACCATCCATCCGTTCCTACTTTTTTGCTCAGATTCACTGCTGTTACTGTGCCAGGGCCTCCTGCAGTCTCAGCAGTTTCTTGGCCTCAGGATCAAGGTGGGAACATGTAGCAGCGGGAAAAACTGCATTTTGGGCCTGCAGGATTAAAGGATTCCTAGGAAGAGCAAGTGATCTGAGTCAAATATGCACTGGCTGCTTTCAGGAGTCATGACTGGAACTTTCCTTCATGGCATTTCCTTCATCTAACCACAAATGTATCCAGCTATTCCCCTACAAGCCAGAAGTCTAGCCAGATTTTAAAGGCACTGCCAGAAAAAAAACAACAGTATTTTAAAAAAGTAAAGTTTTATACAATAAGACATACATACAACAAAAGTATAAAAAATATCCTAGGGAAAACAGTGTCTGTATTCTGTTTATTAATATAAACATTTTCCCCCAGTGTTTGTAACTTAATCATTGGTTACAATCTTTCTAATGTGCGAGAATCTAAAACTGACATTGATTATACTCAACAAGCAAAAAGGTGAAACTGACTAGTTTCTTCTTAGCGTCCAAACTGACAAGAATGGAAAGCAGTAATTAAACAGCATGAGCAGTAAAAAGAAAATTATATTTGTAAAATTCTTGTAGTGTTAAGTATGTGCTTTTTTTATTTCCAGAGAGGAGCTTCATGATTCTTAAACACACTTTAAGATTTGCCAGTTCTAGAGGGCTAACACCTGATAGGAAATTCAGATTTTCTAATATAATCTTCCTGCTCTTTATTATATAAATAGAGCACTTCAGATGTTCATCACATCTGAGTCCGAAGTGATCACTGTAGGTTGTATGACAATTTTATAAGGTTTTTTTGCAGCACTTCAGTGAGATTAGGAGTCTCACCTTTATTACAGAAAGGCACTGATGGCACCAGATACTCTGTGAGTAAGCATTTATTCAAAAGATGTTAAAATCTGCTTCCACAAACAATCGAAATCCCATCCTACAAAGAGCTAGGCTCCTTCAGCTCCTGTTGACATCAGGGTGGAAGAGATGTTCAACTTCTCAGAGTAAGTGCTGAGCAATTGATGGCCCTGGGATCTCAAGTTTAGAGTGCATACATAGATGAGACTTCCTCTGAAGAACTGTTATATAGAATGAATTATGAATTTAGTAAATATCATAAGATTTGGGAGAACATCCCAGCAATAATAAATAAACTGATGTGAAAAATCAAATGTATTAGGTCACCCTTAGTGGCAAAGGATATGGAACTCTTTCCTTGTCTCTTCAAAAATCTGTGTGCGCAAATTAATTCATCCTGGACTCCACTCATTAACGATGTCTTTATAGAGGATATATAGATATAACTGAGGTCAAATGAATTTTACTGATTTATACCAGTCAAATATTTGGTTCAGAGTCTGAAATACCAACAACAACCATCAGTGTCAGAACCATCTGAAGAGAACAGGAAAATTGATTTCTAGGCTTTCCAGTGACCGTATATTATATATGATTTTTTAATCTATCTACTTAAACTAGTGACTGATGAGACTGGACTTCTAGTTAAGTTATTAGAAATAATCTAAAATGTATTATAATGATGTTATTCATTCTGAATCTCTATATCATAAGAAGTGCCATCCTGGGTCAGATCAATGGTCCATCTGTTTTGGTATCCAGGGTCTGACAGGTGTTTAGCAAAGACAGGTGGGCTGCAATATTATTTATGTTGATACTCCAGGTTGCCTTGTAAATTGCTTAATGGTTTTGTCATTCCCCTGTTTTATAAGTTATTTGAGTCTCTTACTGCAAGGTGCCATAAGCCTTTGCTGGTAAAGGAGGCATATAAATTTAAATTAATAACAGACAAACAAAAAGATTTTTTTATAAGAAGAATATAGGAATGGGGTATATCCAAAGTAATTCAACACCTACCATATCTTCCCTGGCATCAACTGTCATTGGTTTAGGGCTGTCAGAGGAGGCATCCCTGACTCTTCTATTTAACGGATCATAGAATCAAAGAAAGCTAGGGTTGGAAGGGACCTCAGGAGGTCATCTTGTCCAACCTTCTGCTCAAAGCAGGACCAGCCCCAACTAGATCATCCCAACCAAAGCTTTGTCTAGCTAAGGTTATTTGATTTGATTTTAATAAAGTATTGCACTTGTACTGTTTTATCACCTTAAAGATCTCTGTCATGGATTGGGGCTATACTGTATTAGGCAAAATGATCCCTGCCCCACAGAGTACATACACAGTCTAAGATACAATGGATGAATACAACAAACAGCTAAAAGAGCACAGAGATAAATTACAGGCATAGAGAGAGAAAACAATTATGCCAAAAATAATTTTAAACTAAAAAATCCCCTCAAATAACTTCTCATAAAGGCATACCATAAAGGGGGGTACGGAACTGTTATTAATGCTCCTTGTGCAACTTCCTCCAAACCCATGATAACAGAGTATTTGTACCATTATCCACCATCCTATATTCTTTAAAATTAGAAATATAAATGGGCTTTGCAAACAGATAAGACAAGCAAAACCTGTCAAATTATACTTAAGAGCAGCCCTGCAAGCAAGCAGTCTGATACTCTGGGGATGGAGAGAAACAAAGACCTAGAGTAGCCAGTAGATATAAACACACAATATGTTTATATGATAAGTCTTCTTTAACTCCTACCTAGGCACTTACATGGTTCCAGTCACTAAAACATCTCGACATCCCACAAAGATTAATGAACTTATCTTCACACCACTCTCACAAAGAGTGTCTGTTTTAAAGATGGAGAACCAAAGCCAAGAGACTTGGGTTCAGTTCCGAAGTTTTTTAGACATCTAATTCCCATTGAAATCAAACACCTAAAAAGAACTAAAAAGGATGACTCCTAGGCTTCCTATTTCATTTTATATGTGAATTTCTGCCCATTTTCTGCTTGTCACATCTCAACTATATACATGCTCAAAACAAGGGCTCTAGGGCTGGAGGTTGCTGGCCATCTCTTTAGAGAATCTGAGCATTTTATATGGAAAACAATGTGAACAGGAGGTATTTAAGCACCTATGTAGGAGTTAGATGCTCAAATACTTTTGAGGATTTGGACAGACTGACCTACTCAACATTTCATAGGAAACCTCCGACAGAACTGAACATGGAACCCAAACCTCCTGAGTTCCTGTTCTAGTGCTTTAAACAAAGGCTTCTTTTGTTTAAAATCACATAAGTCAACCTACAAATGAGATTTTTTTGTCTTCGTTTCCATGTGAACTCCTTTTATGTTTTTTAACATTTATAGAAGCCACCCAGTAATTAAACAGATAGGTACCAGAGCACTTCTCAAAATACATTTTCTTGTAAAGGTTCAATGCTTTGTGTGATAATAAAGGCAGATCCCATTGTTTGCTGCATGGAGATGTGAGGGTGCGCAGCACTTGGAACAAGTTTGACTAAATCACAGTCAGACTCCAAATTCTCTTGTTTAGGCTGTTACTTTAAAGCATTTTGAACAGAAATAACTACGTTCAAATAATTTTCTTTACACTCGGGAACTTCTGAACTTGTGAGCATGAGTCTAGATGCGTGAAAAAGAAGTGTTACTTTGAGTATTAGTAGGATTAATTAAGGTTTGAGAGAGAGGGAGAGTGAGAAAAGTGCTCTGTAATATTTTAATGGCAACAAGGGAAAAGATTAGACATGAACCTATGAAAAAGCTTTAGTAACCATGAGCTGACAGCAACTTGGCTATAACACATCCAAACATCAGCAAGATTTTTCCTCTGATCATTTAGGTCCATAAAAACAAACCTGTCCTTACTATGAGCAAGTTAATGTTTGCAGGGCTAGTGACAGTCCTTGGGCCACATTCTGTGAGAGGCAGGCGAGATTTGCACCTGACAGTATAACCAAAGCAGGCAAACAGATCCTAGCTACATCTAGATGAGATATGGAAATGGATATATAGATGCAGATAGAGAGAGAAAGAGATCTCCAGAGTTAGAGATACAGAATTATAGAAAATGAGGGTTGGAAGGGACCTCAGGATGTCACATCTAGTCCAACCCCCTGCTCAAAGCAGGGCCATCCACAACTACATCATCCCAGCCAAGGCTTTGACTAGCCAGGTCTCTGTCTGATAGAGAGGTGAATCCAGAGCAGCGGTTTTCAACATTGGGGTCCATGGACCCCTGGCAGTCCACAGACTAGGTCTAAGGAGCCTGTGAAAGACGGCTATGATCAATGAAAAGCAGCGAACACGCGCACTTACAGTTCAAAGTGGTCCGCACCTCCATTCCACATGTCCAAAGGGGTCCACAAATGAAAAAGTGCTGAAAATCACTGGTACAGGATAGAGGAGAGAGCGAGCTGTGTTTGTAGATACAGATATAAAGATATAAATATAGAGACAGAGGTATTACTTACATAGAGAGAGACAGATATATATAGAGAGAGGTATTATACATAAAGAGAAAGAGAGAAACAGATCCAGAACTCGAGAGAGGAGCTAGAGCTCGAGAGCGAGAGGTAGGTAGGACGCGAGAGCTAGTAGTAGAGAGCCAAGAGGAGACAGCGCCGGAGCGGGAGGCGAGGAGGAGGCGCGCTAAGAGCGAGGCGCGGGTCCGCCCGCAGCTGCTGCCCGGCGGGACGGAGGCGGGCGCCGCGGCCGCAGCAGCAACGGGCTCAGCCGCGGCTCTCACCTGGCAGGAGGTGGGCGCGGGGCAGCGATCTCCTCCTGCCGCCGCAGCCCTCGCACAGCCCCCCTCGCTCTCGGCGGCTAACAGCGCTTCTCTCAGGGGAAAAATGAGAGCAGACGAAGTCGGGGGCGCCTCCTCCTCCGCGCCCGCGCAGCAGCTACCGCAGCCACATGGCCGCCCCGGTGCCCCCGGCTCCGTGCGAGTGCGGGCGCGAGCGAGCAGCAAGTCGGCTGCGTGAGACCCACAGGCGCGGGCCGGGCTGGGCCGGGCCGCCTGGCTCCCCGCGTCCCGCTCGCCCCAGGCCCGCGGGCTCCCCGGGCGCTGCTGAGGGACCGGCCTCCGCCGCGCTGGCCTCTGCCCCCGCAGGAAGGGAGCGGGGCAGGGGCCCGGACCGCTCCTCCAGGGCGGCTGGAAGAGCGAAGATAAACAACGACCTCTCCGGCGAAGCCCAAACAGCAGCACTGCGGGTAGGCAGCACTACCGCCTTAGCTGAGATCCTCCTCGTGTGTCCAGAGTCCCGGGCACTCGTGTGCGGCCACTTTCAAAACCAGATCGCGCGTGACACCATAAACCTCGTCCTTGAGGAAAACTGCTGAAGATTAAAAATGCCTTTTCTCCTTCTTTATGCAGTGAATGGATGTGTGTACGTGTGTGTGAAAGATCTACCCCATCTTCAACTTTACACACACACACGCACCCCTGCCGTTTATACAAGGTGCAAATGTAACCTGCCTTCAACGCAGGTATACATCTGATGAGCTTTATCTCAGGAAAGCTTGTGATATACATAATAGACTAACCAAAAGAGGTATAAGGTGCAAATCCTGCCTTTAATTTACAGATACAATGCTTCCATGTGTGCTTGAATCTCTCAGCGTCTCTTATTTATAAAGCATCATCTTGCTTTCAGAAATATATATATATTCTAATATAAAAGCCTAAATCTGTCTGTCCCTACTGCTTTATTCTTGCTGATTGGCTGACAAACAGCCAATCAGAGCGTGAAGAAGCATTCTGACAGAAGGCAGCCTGTCACCCTGATGGTGGGGACACAGGAGATGGAGCCAGGCCTGAGCCTTCTCCCCCAGTAGGGCCCAGGCCCACTCCTCCCTCACCCCCAATCCCCCACATCGACTCTGAGCTACTCCTAGCATCCCTGCACCTCTGCCCCGTAGGCCCAGGCCCATGCCACAGCATCCCAGCTTCTCCCCACCCTTGGGCCCGGTCCTCCCGAACATCAGGCCCGGGCTCGCTCCTCCCTTCCCCCAGCTGCTGTGGCAGGGAGTGGGCCCAGACCCCAAGCAGCAGGTGGGAAGGGGGAGCAGCCTGGGCTCTGTCCCCACATGACCCCCCAGGTCATTTTTGACAGGCGATTGGCTAGTATATATCTATATATATTTCTAAAAGCAAGATGATGCTTTATAAATAACACATTGATAGATTTAAGCACATACTGAGGCATTGTATCTGTAAATTGAAGGCAGGGTACATTTGCACCTTATAGACTTAACCAAAGTAGGTATAATACATTATCACAAGCTTTCCTTTACTGAGATGAAGCTCAGTAGATGCTGTGAAAGGATGTGTTGAAAACCTGGCATATAAGGAGAGAAAAATTAGAATACAAAAGACAAAGGAGGGGAAGAAAAGGGAAGTGGGGCTGGGAGAAACAAGCAAACAAGCAATAAACCCATAGGAACAAAGGAGTCACAAAAGCTAATCTAGGTAATAGGATAAGAATCCTTAGTCCCTGTTTCAACCATATTTAACACATCCAGTCTGTGCATGATTTCTTGTTTGACAATTTCCCATTCAAACTAGTATTTAAACAGTTGTTGTCTAAGAACAGGCATGCTCAGGTCAGCAATGGAGTGTCCAGGGAGGTTTGTCTTCTGCCACAGACTTGCCTGCCTTTGCACAGTTGGTGTCAGAGCAGAGTTCATTCTGTCGTGTGGAGATCGCCCAGTCTGTCCAAGGTAGACAGCGGAGGGGCACTGTAAGCAGGTAATAGCTTATATGACATTTCTGGAGTTGCAAGTGAATGAACCTTGAATATTATAATATATGTATATAAAGGCAACTGCTAATTATTGTAGAGTTTAGATGTAAATTAGAAGATGAAAATGTACTGTCTGCAAGATGAATAAGCTATTAAGTACAGGTATATAGCACGCTCACACTCACTACTCAGGTGCCTCAACATTTATTTAAATCTATCAATGTGTGTTATATTTATAATGCATCCTCTTGCTTATAATTTTAAATATGCTGGGAGATGTGGCATAAAAAGCATTAGTGGAATTTGTTTTACCCACTGTTCATATTGATTTTGTGGGAGTTGTGGTCTAGTGCCTTTGAAAAAAAACATTACTTATTTAGACATAGAAATACAGGCTTATGTCATGTGAGTGGACCAGGAAGATAAAGCATCTAAAAACAGTGAGTATCCCTTGCCCCACCCAAATACTGAAAAAAGCAATACATTGCAGTTAGCAAACTATCCAGCAATACCTCTGGGTCCCTCACACTTTGTTTTTGTAAAACCCACTCTTTTGATCAACTTGCTTTAAAAATCTTTTCCATAAGCTAGGGTTGGTCCATGATGTTTTAAGCTTCAAAGGCAGACTGCTATTTGGAGTACTGTCAAAAACATTCAGGAAAGCTAGATAAACGTGTGCATTGTAACTTGGACAATTTTCTGGAAAGCAAAGAATAAAGTGTTATGATATTAGCTAAGCAAATCTACATACATCATTCCAATTTAAATAATCCAGCATAGACATTCCTACTAACATTAATTCCTTTTTCTGTCTGAAACGAATAGGTATGCTATTTCTTTGTGTATCATGACCTCCATCACTTTTGGGTATTTGTAAGAGATTTTTCCTTGTTTGTACTTTCTTAGTGGGGGTAGGGAGGTTGGAGAGGGCCGGAAGGGTATGTTTTGTGTGTGTGTCTAGTTCAGAACAACAGTTTGAACAAGACCACAGTTGGCTCAGTTTCACCACTAAAAAGGCAAAGCACATCAAGAGGCAGCTATGCAAGCTGTTCCACCCTTCTGCAGAGAACAGTCATCTCTGGTGATGTGCCTCAACCCTATCCTCAAGGGATTAGAAGATAACATAACCTTCTATGCCAGGGCAGGCCTTGGCCTGTCTGATTAGCCTGGCAACAAAAATCCCAATTAGAGGCAACAGTGCGGGTGACTAATGTGGTCATATGTGCTGTAGGAAATGGACTCAAGCCACTTGCGGATTTCACATTAGATCACATCAAGTGTCAGAACTGATGTGACATCACAGCACAGCCATTTGTGTGAAAGAGATAATAAATCACATCCCACTAACCTTTTTAATAAGGAGTTTGTAAAATTATGTTATTAAAGGACTGAGACATTCACAGGCTGTAGCATAACTGGGGGTGGATGAGACAGGCACCAGTCTCAGGGTCCAATTTAGGAGGGGCATCAGAAACACTCTTGCATTGCTCTTGCAGCAACAGCAAGGTGCATGAACACTGCATTACTGCTGTAAGAGCAACAGCTAAAGCAGGCAGACAATGCTGCAGTTGTGGCAGCAGAAACAGCAGCAGCTGGGGACTGAACTTTTTAATCCCTGGCCTAGGTAAGGTTCCGGTAGCATACCCCCCTGCAACCATGTCCCTTTAGTGCAGGGCACAAACCGTGATTGTTAAGCCTCTTACAGCAGAATACTCTCCTGGGAACAAAAGTCCTGAAATCAAAGCTCTGCTGACTTCCTAATGTTGAACTCAATCTCACTTGTGCCACCTACATTTAACATCTGAAATATCTGGTATTTTACCCAGGCTTTTTACCTTCTCTGGGTAAAAGAGATAGTAAGACCTGTTTATTTTACTATTAATATAATATTTTGCACTTCTGTTGCGCCTTTGATCCAAAGCTCCAAAAGTGTTTAGTGAATAGTAAGAAATCTATCCCCTCAATTTAGGATCAAGTTATAGAATCAAAGGCAGGGCCAAGAATAGGATGCAGATCACCTAACTCCCAGAGCTATTTTCACATTTCCGCCAAAACAGTTCCTCCCCTTTATCATTCACCTTCCCAAAAAGGATTCAATCCAAAAGTCTGTGGTGACTGTGATTACATTTGTAAGTCACTTAGATAATGGAGTAATGGCCACAAGATAAAATCCAAGGTGAGATGATAAAAAATGTTGATTAAATTAGCATATAACAAGCATGCTATTACGCTGTGAACTGTCATCTAATTTTTCTAACATGCTATCCAAATTTCCACAACATTGTTTTTTCATAGGAATATTTTACCAGAGCTGATCTCTCATCTGGCACCTGGTTAGCAGCAGATAAATTGTCTAGTTCCTTTCCATTAAGGCTGGTTTCTTGGGAGGGTATTAAACTAATAACATAAGGGGATGGTGAAAAGAGAACAAATGAGCACTCTAGCACAAACTCATGATGCTGAGAACAAAATGAACCAAGACATCAAAGGACACGAGGAGAAGAAACTCTTAACCACCTATACGCTAATGCTGCCAGCCTGCATCATAAACAATGGATTGATGCTCAAATTGAGCAATTCTAATTTGACCTGTATGGTATTTATGAAACCTGGTAGGATGATTCACATGACTGGAATGTTAAAATCAATAATTCTAAGCTATTAAGGAAAAAAACAATAATCAAGAAAGGAGGGCACTCCATGTAAAACATGGCATCACTCGGTTCTGAGTCACTGCCAGCTTAAAAAAAACGATCCTGAATGCATGTGATCAGTCTGCAACAGACAAAGCACAAGAGGGGTTACTAGCTGGTATCTGCTACAGACCACAAAATCCTACTGGAGAAGAGTGTGACTAGCTCCTGAATCACTTATCTATTCTGTATTGGGGAAAAAAAATGTTGCAGTATGATGGGGCACATCAATCTTAGTGACATATGCTGGAAATCTCATGCTGGCAGCATTAGAACATCCTTAAACTTCCTATGTATTAGAGAATATAATTTCCTAATTTAAAGTGTTGTATCTAATGTAGGGGGAATCCACATTAATTTATCTTCATTGCTCAAGCTGAGATCTAATCACAGAATTAAAGTGAGTGACCATGACTATATTACATTTGTTATGTGTAGACAGAATAAAGTCCAAAACAGTGGGAATGTCTACACATGTGCTTTAATGCACAGTAGCCTATTTTACTACACATAAAAGTGTCATGTCAAAAACCATGGTAATATGCTAATACACAGTAAGAACAGGCTACTACACATTAAGCGTCATTAAAAAAAGCACATGCTTTAGCTAGTGCACATTAGGGCAGCCTAATGTACATTTACTTAGTATCTCACAGTAGAGGTACCAAGTTTAATGTGCAGTAGCAAAAGTACATTCATTAATGAATGTATACATATACCTAGTAATAAGTATACTTGGGCCCATGACCTATTTTATCCTTAGGTATCTAATTGCTATTTAGCAGTCTACAAGTAGATGTGCAAGTGGCAATGAGTGCCACTTGACATAGATTTTAGATCCTGTTTCCAGCTGCATGACTTGACATGTACTTTTGAGCATGTTTATAATCTCTGTTGCAATCCTGTTTTGCCTGGGACACTTACATTTTGTGTACACTGTTGGGGAAGGAGAGAAAACTTTTAACCCAATAATTTAGGGATTAGGACACTTGCCCATGAAAACCAGAGGGGGTTTGAACCTGGCAATCTCAGTTCCCTATACCATATGCTTAACTACCAGGCCATGTGTTAGGCAGGGTGAAAGCACCTTCCACTAATTCTGTTCTAACTGGTCTACTGGACAGCCAAGAGGGGAAAGTGTTGGGCCAGAAGAAGCCTGGACATGTAGTTCAGTAAGCTTGCTTAGCACTGCACTCAGTGAAGGGTGCCCTTAGGTCTGGCTCCTACCCCTTCCCCAACACTGTTTCTGTATTTTGCATTAAATAGTCACTGGATGAAATGAAGACACTTTATAACATGGATAGTTTCAGTGACTTGCACTTTGTCACAACCCAGCTTTGCCTGGGAAGCACAGAACTCTAAATGTCTATACTGAATCTGTTCTGACCATGTTTAGAAGGAAAGGCCTGTAGTACAGGAGGAAATAGGGTCTAAAGTGCCATTTGCAAACCTATTATTAGCTAAATAGCAGTTAAACCCCTACAAGTCTAATGGGATTGGGCACTGGTGCTACAGTTCCACAACCATGAAAACAATTATGAACCTCCTCAGATGAGAAAAAATATTATCAGAAATAATATGAACGATAGTTGAAAATTATTTAAAGAACATTTAAAACATCCTGAGAAAACAGGCTGCACTGGCTAAGATATCAGCATGACTAAAAGTGGAAGTGAAGCTATAGAAATGAACTATTGTATATTAATACATGATACATAAAATAGAAGAAAGGTAAAAATGAGAATAATGAACAAATTAAAAACTAGGAATTTTGGAACATTAATAAAGGAAGCAATACAACACACACAAAAAAATCTATGGCTAGACGAGATAAAGAGTTTTAGAATTTTCTAAGAATATTTGGAACAAGAAGCATCCTAACAATAGTATTGGTCTTACTAAATGGAAGCACCACAACTACAATAGTAATGCAAAAAAGGCTCATAATAAATATTTCTGTTTTGTTTTGGGGGGAAATGCCAGACATACTTATATTTCAGGATGATGATAAAACACTTATCATTCCAATAGTAAGTCAGATAACATTAAACAGCAGCAATTGAAGTTATTAATTTTTAACTCAGTACAGTATGTCCAGATAACTTGCAACCAAGACTCTTTAATAGTGAATTTCAATACATCTTGAAAAGCTGAAGAAGCTTCAGAAGACTGAAATAAGCTGATATTGTGCCAGTGTTTAAAAAACAGCAAAGAGCACAATGATTTGGAAGGGAGTTATATAATTATAATGAAACCTTGGGCTCATGCAAAAAAGATCCTGGAAAACTTATGTGGTAACTCGATCTTGGATGAGATTACAAGTTTCCCTGATAAAAGTAACATTTTGATGTGGTATATTTAGATTCCTATAAAGTGCTTGATTTAGTGCAGCACAACATTTGGATAAAGAAGCTAGACGAATATACAATTAAAAACTAGTCTAATATGCATTTTTAAACAGGAAATCTTCACCTAGTAGACGCATCATAAGGATCAGCTCTTGGCCTCATGCTATCTATTTTTTCATCAACAACCTGGACGAAACTAAAAAATCATTACTATTCAAGTTTGCAGACAACAGAAAGATTGGAGGAAAAGATAATGATTCGAGAGGGATGGGTCAGTGATCTTGACCACTTGGCATACAAGGCATTGAACAAACCTTAAGTATTTTGATACAGTCAAATATAAAGTTAGATTGTTTGAATATACTTATAATACAGGGAATTCTATCCTGGATGGCTGTGATACTTGGAAGGACTTGGGAGATCCTGGTGGGCGGTTAGTTGAAACTGAACTTCCAATGTGATCCTGTGGCCAAAAAACCTAATGCAATTCTTGTATGGGGAGATCAAGAGTCAGGAGCAGAGATATATTACCTTTGTATCTGGCACTTATTCAGCCATTACTGGAATACTGTGTCCATTCCTGATGCTCACAGTTCAGTTATACCAATTGATTGAAAAATGTCTATAGAAAAGCCACAGGAATAACTAGAAGACTGGAAAGCACACCTTTTAGTGGGGGATCCCAGATTTCTATCCATTTAGTTTGAAAGAAAAGATTAGGAGATGAGTCTATTGATCTCTCGATTATGCCTTTATGAGGAGCAAAAAATTAAGTGCTAGATCGATCAGTCCATTAAATTCTAACAAGGTCTAATTATTTAAATTGAAGGTAGGCACATTCAGACTGCAAGTAAGGCATAACATTTTTAACAGGCAGGGTAATTAACTTCTGGAACAATTTACCAGGGTTGAAGTGATTTTCCATCACTAGCAAATTTTAAATCAAGCTCAGATGTTTTTCCTAAAAGACACACTAATTCAAACAATTAATTCAGGGAAGTCCTGTGACCTATGTTATGCAGGAGGTCAGACTACAACGTGATCACAATAGTCCCTTTTGGTTTTGTAATCTATGATTCTATAAATAGGTTGGAGTCCCTTATGAAAGTCAACGATTATTTTTATCTTGGATTTTCCCAAAGAATTATGGGGGAAAAATTGGACTGTTGGAAGATCAAAATTAATAAGTTTGCAAGAATTGTTCCTAGCAAAATAAGGGCAAGATTCAAGAAGACAAACTATATTTTAAAGCTATTACATCATTAATTACAACAAACAACAGGTCTGATCCTAATGGAGTCAATGGGAATTTTGCCATAAAGGTGTTAGAGAATACACCTTTGCAAATTAAGGACCTAGATTTGGAGTTCTTCTCCCTTAGGCAGAATTCCAAATTAAGCCAACATGAGTTTTGCCTGAATGAGAATTTCAGATACTGTCCCTAAAAAAAATGCATTCAATGAAGGAAAAATATTAAATTTAGTTATATTTTGTCAACAGTAAGGAGACAACTAATTGCTATACATATCAAAGTAGCGAAATAAGGTACAGCAGCATGGATATGTGTGGTGAATGGTGATTTTTTTAATGTGATCATTAGAATCCATTTGGTTTCTATACGATCTATTAAATGTGACTATTTTACCACAATTTGGGTATATAACCCCTGCATACTTGCCCTCTAAAGAACATCTAGTCCAATCCCCTACAATGACACAAGATCAAACATATCCAAGTTAGCGACTTTAAGAATTGTATACTATAGAAAATCATCTTGAGAGCAATAACCCCAGAATGCTGTGTAATAGCATGGCTGTAGTGTAACTGAGTGAGGACCAGGGTAGCAGCCTTGGGTGCTGCCTATGAGAGGGGGTACAAAAATAGTCACCACTGCAGCTGTGGCTGACTATTGTTGCAATGTTTCTATCGGTCAAAAGGGAGAACCAGGTAAGTGATGGGGGCCGGGGCATTGCAGAGGCTAGGGGGTCAGTGGGCACAACCGTTGGAGGTCTCAATTGCCTC
>JAGPOW010003316.1:151639411-151675016 GCA_030014935.1 Caiman crocodilus | reverse complement strand
ATGTGGAACCGGCTTCCTAGGGAAGTTGTTCTTGCTCCTACCTTGGGCGTCTTCAAGAGTAGATTAGATAGGTACTTGGCTGGGGTCCTGTGACCCTGGTACTCGTTTCCTGCCAATTGGCAGGGGGTCAGACTAGATGGCCTGCTCTAGGCCCCTTCTGACCCTAGTTACTATGAAACTATGAATTTATCTAAAACAGGAGCGTCAAAGATATGGCCTGCAGGATGGGACCATGTATGAGCTGTGAACAAACAGGGGCTGGTGCATGCTACATGCTGTGCTGGTTCGGGGCTCTCAATGCATGAGGTGCCCATGCTAACTCTGGTGTGGTGCTTGTTGGTGGCTTGAATTGGCTTGCAGGCTGGCCATGGAATGCACCTGATTTAAAACATACAGCACGCTATCTTGCATATGCTTGAACAGTTGAAAGCACTAATTGTTATATGACAGATCAAGAAGGGAATTTAAATTGTATGCTTGAATCAAAAAGCTCCACAGACAAGACCAAGTACTCTGAAATTATAGGTCAGTGTTCAAATTATCTTTCTCTAATAACTTTCAAATCCCAAACATCAGCTCTAAAATTCAAGGACTGCAAATTATTTCAAGGTTTAAAAACATGTTAGGCTAAGAAAACAGTGTCATTATACTAGATCCATGAACAAACAGGTGGTATGCAAGTTTCTCTCTCTCACTCCCTGTCCTCCCTCACCCCCACAAGCTCCCCAAATGCATATGCCTGTTTTCAGATAGTCAAGACAGTTTATATTTCTACAGTAAGCTCAACCCAAATTTTGTAGCAAGGATTAAGGGTTCTATGTAAATGCAGCAGATCTACAGCAGCTTTAGATAAATTAAAAAGGGAAGCTTTATTAATTATAAAAAAATATAATAAAATCTGTATAGTAGCCTGTGTTGAGACAGAGACATATTTAATACTAATAGTCTAACAGTCATTTTTAGGGATTAGAGTCAATATCCCAAGGCCCATAACAGGATCCATGTCACTAAGCACATGTAACCACAACACAAACAACTGGGCCTCTTGCCCCTCTGTATTGAAGAAGACAACTCTTAACTGATTTATATGCTCTTCACATTTTCAAAATTGGTATCACAACCGTAAGTTATAAAGAAGGATTAGGGGTCCCCTCCCAAAATAAGAGCTTTAAATTTGATGACAAAGCATGAACACTGCAACTGCAAAATATACAGGGGCCCACAAGCAGGAAACAACTTCAAAATTTGCACTCAGCAGAAGTGCTCCACACAGTACATCCTTTTTAGGATGAGGAATGATTATCGCAAATTAACTCTTCGTAATACTTCAAGTACTCAACCCTTTAAGAGAACCAGCATTCAGAAGAGGCAAAGAGATGCCTCCTCTCTAATGGTGCCTGTAGGATTCCAGCTAGTTGTTTTGCCAGTTGCATATGGTAATGTGTACCAGATCCATAGGTTTCCCTGGTGACTGGATTAGCTATGCCCATGCTCAATAAATAGGATTTAAACCTGATAGTCTAAACAAAAAGAAAAACAAGTTACATCAGTAACTATCCAGTTCTATGTTTTTTACTTAAACCTTTATTCCTATAATGAATTTTGGTGTGCTACTGAGAGACTAGAAAATAAACAAACAGCAATTATTAGGAACAATATATAATTTATCAAAATGGAGGCAAGCTCAAACCCTGAACTTTTTAACAATTTACAGGGGACTTATTAATCAGAAAGGAAAAGAAGAAAATGGTCACCAGCTTCTACATAATGAAGTCAACCGCTCTAGCTGTTTTTAAACCAAACAAGGGAAAAAGGATAGACATCAAGGGTGCTTGCAGATGTAAAAAAAATATTTTTTTTAAATGGTGGTTTACTTGAAACTTGGTGCGTTCCTGTGCCAAGCCCTACACATGCCCAGAAGAGGCAGCCTATTAGTCCAACCTGGCTTGCCTCACATCAGTGTAGATTGGGTGCTTCAGTGGGGCTTTTTTGGTGCTTTTCTCTTTTAGTTAAAGTAGCAAAAAGCCCCACTGGAGCATCTGATTTATACAGACACTGCAGAGCTGGACTGAAGTAACATGTTGCTTCTTCTAGTAAAGCACTTTTTTTGGTTTGTTTTTTTAGCTTCTGCAAGCAGCCAAATCTCTGTAATCACTTCAGAGGACTAGTTACCTCTGAAGCAAAGGCCTCTGATTAGAGTTTCTTCTCTTCAATGCCTTGAAACCTTTTCATTAAGTAAAAAGAAACAACTGCACATTTTATTAATGTTTCTTATTTGCATTACAGCTACTACCACAGTACACCTTTAGTTGATATTTCTATTAATTCCAGAAAGAAAGCTCACTTACCTCATCTTCTGTGATGTCACCTTGTTTTTCTTTAATTTTGTTAGCTATTGACTTGGATAATTCCACCATTTCCTTGGCCTATCAAGATATACAAACAAATATATAAACTTTTGGCAGTGCAGATTTGGAGAATCTGGTTAAAAGTTAGATAACTCATAAATTCAGAAACATAAATAATACATCCATACCTTTTCCATTAGTTTACTGAGGTCTTCAAAAGCCTGAAATGGAAAATGGACATTCTAAAGTTGTCTGTCTAAAGAAATGAAGTGCTCTAACGACTGAAGAATTTTCCCAATTCTTTTCCCAATTTTCCCAGAATGTCCAAGAGTTTTGACATATATCATCTCACATAATATTTCAAACTATACATCATTAATAATTATTTATGTAATAATACATACAATTATGTTATACAATTATGATCCATACAACAGAGTTACTCTTCCTTCCCAGGGATCACAAAATCAAAATTAGAAGGAAACAAAGTATCAAGAAAATATTAAATTCCTATGATTTTACTACATTTATACTTGATACTGATGTATAAATGCATAAGGGAGAAAAGCTAATTATTAGTTAAATTTTGATATTACAAAAAAGTCTCAGTTAAACCTAGATTAAACTCAGGTCCAACAAGTGTGTTATTAGATAAAAGGCACCTTCTGACAAAATATGTAATTGCTGGACCTAATAAGATAAATGATGTAATAAAGCAAATGGAAAATTACAGTGTTTCTATGAAATATCAGATTTCCACTGCAATGAGTATTTATGGAATTTTTGATAAAACACAAATGTTTGTATTTGGGTTTTTTTTTAAAACACTATGAACTTTTAAAAGGAAAAGTTATTTTAACCAACTTTGGACATCACAAATACAGCATTCAAGCTCTAAAGATGACAAATCAGACATAAAAGAAAAATGAAATACTTAGTTCATTTAAAAGGAAATTATATCAATAAAAAGAACAAACTACTGTTACCAAGACAGAGACATTTATAGTTCTATATGTCTCTTTTTTATAAGTACTTTTTCACCGATTTGCTAATTTGCCAAATTCAGTAATTTACAATACATCCCCAGCCACTAGTTTGAATTAGGGACGTTCTAATGTATTTTAATACTGTATCAAATAAAAAGTCTTTTATCCAGGATTTTAGCAATTTCAGTAACATTCATGGAAATATTACACATTGGAAAAACCCTGGATTTAGCTAATACATGGTAAGCTGTGTATTAATTCCTCCTCTGACCAATTCAGTCAGGGTTAGCCTGAAAACAAAGGGGAATGTGCACACACCTAACAGGAACTTCCTCAGATAAACAAAAGGCTAAAGAACTGGATTCTTATCAGCAGTGAACAGCAGATGCAGGAAACCTTTTTCTGGAACCTAGGGCACCATTTTTAAAGCAAATCATTTATAACATTTAAAGCTGGAGGAAATCAGGATTTCACAAATCCTGCTTCTTCTGTGCTCATACCACACACACAAAAGAACTTCTTTTAATCCTTGTCAAAATCACAGAGGAAAAAATAACCAGACAATATCTTTTGAACCACACACATAGCTTCATTCATTACGTTGTACATAAAAGAAAAAAACATCCTTAATGTCTGCAATAACTGAAAGATTGTACTATTCACAAAGTAGGTAAAATTTCTGGTAAATTAGGTCTGAAAGATTTCTTTTTATTCTGATATACTGTGAGGATCACAGATGTTTCCAGTTCAGAAATTATTCAGTAATGAGTTAATTTGTGACAAGTTTTGATGCTTAAAGAGTAATCTTTATTAGTTGGACAGATCAAGTTTATTTTCTCTTTTAAGACAGTCTTCTGCTTGGGATATCCATTAGTGCTTTGTTGAAATGACTTCTGGTACAGAAAGAAGAGTGCAGAGGAAGGAAGATCAACATTCTATTGCTCATTACACATCGTTCATATCTTGGCAAAACAGTTTTGCAGAGATTTCTATATAATCTTATTATTCTTGTGTGTTATTGTACATCTTGTCGTAATCATAAAATGGATACATTTACAAACTGAAAAATTAATGTTAGACATAAATGTGCTGTACATTTACTGTACTATATTCTTTGAATGTAGAAAAAAAATCTCAGACCAAGGGATCTTCTAAATCACTGATTCTCAACCAAAGTGTTGCAGCACCCTGGAGTGCCTTAAGATCATTTCAAGGGCACCACACAAAGTTAGCACTGTTAAATGTGCAAACATAATTCACATAATAAATCCAGAGGTTAGGAATTTATAGTGTTAAAAGGACTGTGATTGGGTGTGGTCTTTGAATTATTTGCAATAGAAGAACTGCTCTTATTTTTCTGTACTCAAAAATGAGTGAAAAATAAGAGCTGATATTTTTGAGTGGCACCTTGAATCTAAAAAGGTTGAGAATGACTTCCAAATAAACATCTAATCCTCAACTGAACTTTAACTAATTAGCCCATCTTTGAGAGAACAAATATTATTCTGGTTCCTTTCTGCAAAACACTGTTTGTTCTGGTTCTCTCAATGAAAGGCCATTGAACTCTGCCTTTCAATTCTATTGAAATTCATTTTATAAGCACCCAAAAACATTTGGCTCCTAAGAATGTCTTTCTTGAAAGAGATTAAGTGAAATAGTCTTAATTACCTTGGATAAGCCTGTTAAATAGATTACATAACTGTAAAGGATGCCCTTGTAATTAGTGCAGATTTAAAAACCTCTATATAATGAAATATTCACAGTTGCATCCAGAATAAAGTATGAATGAATAAAAACAGTTCTGACAGGTGGCTGGCTTTGAAACTTCAGTAGTATTTACCTCAGAAATATTTTTGTCAGTCTCTTTTCTCTTTTCTTCTAATTTCCTTTCAATGCCTACAATTCCTACAGCCCTTATTCTTCCTGCCTGCAAAAGAAAATAGTTTAAAGAATCAGAGGGGAAATATTAAATTACCCACCTCACTATGTAACTGTTTATATTTACAGTGGAGGAAAACTTCCCACAAAAGAACTAATCAAATGTAAAGATTGCCAGTGTAACACATTATACTGTTTCCCGAATGACATTCCTGGAGTCAAGGTCATAGTTTATCACTGAACAATGAAAGAATAGCATGTATGATAGATGCCCTATATGAAGGACACTATCTTAAGTTTTATTTAAATTGTTAATATAATTACAGTACATAACCTCTGTCATGCAATACAGAGGCAACTTAATGGCAGCTCAACTCTGGGATAGGGCCAGAGAGTCACAGGACAGCAACAGATGATGCAAAAGGGAAACAAAGATTGCAAACATGTTGAAGGATGTAAATGCAATTCAGAAGGATCTCAGCAAATCAGAAAGTTGGGTGAGAGGTAATGGGATGAAGCTCAGTGCGGACAGAGACAAGCTGGTGCACCTCAGAAGGAATAATCAAAAACATAAATATAAAATAGGTGACACTTGGCTGCTTGGCAGCACTATGGAAAAGAAACTGGGAGTCCTGGTGGATCACAGACTCGATACGAGGCCGCTGCATGATACAGATGCACAAAATGCATTAATAGAAACATTAGGGCCAAGGACAGAAATTATTCATAAACCGGTATAAGTGACTAGAAACTGGTGCAACTCTGTAACACACCAGAAGTTCAGCACATGTAAACTACTTTCTAAATGGCTTAAATGAATTTAAGATAAGCCTGGATGGATACAGGATCAGACTTAACCAATTCAGGTTAAATCGGTATATTGAACTTTTGTCTCAGATTACCAGATTCAAGTTAACTCACAGTCCACCAGCATCCCAGGATGCTTGGCACCTCTCGTGCATGTTAATTATTTGAGAATTGAGAGCTTCTTGAGCAAATTTGCAGAGGACACAACACTGGGAATGACTGAGAACATATTGAAAGACAAGAGGAAAATGAGAGTGATCTTGACAGACTGGAAAGCTGTGATGGAGCTAACTGGATGAAGTGCAATGGGAACGAATGCAAGGTGCTACACTTCAGGAAGAATAATCAAAAATACAAATACAAAATGGGTGGCACTTGGCTGAATTGTAGTATTATGGAGAAGGATCTGGTAGTCTTGGTAGATCACAGACTCCATATGAAACTACAGTGCAATTCAACTGCACAAAAGACAAATGAAGTTTTGGGATGTATCCACAGAAACTTTAGATTCAAGATACTGCAAGTGATAATGCATCTCTACTCTGCATTAGTTAGGCCTCACCTAGGACAGGGTTCCTGAACCTGTGGTTCATGACACAAAAGTGGGTCACAAGAATATATGAAAGGGTCATAAACAAACTATAAAAATTATATTATTTTAAAGGAGAAAAATGTGGGAAACCATGGCTTTCCCCTTGCATGCTGCCAGATTTCCAGCCTGCAAGGGGCTGCTTGCAAGTGGATAAGCACAATCAGACGGGGGGGTGCCACATGCATGTGGCAGCCATGCAGCATCGAGAGCAGCTCCTACAGCTCTTTACAGGTAAGTCTGGGGTGGGATGGGCACAGTCAATGCAATTGGAGGTGCAGGGGGAGACACATGCACCCCCCCAGATTTGTGCCCCCACAATGGGCACAGGGCTGCAGTCTGGCTCCAGACCAGTACAAGCAGGAGCTACCTTCGTAGCCCACCAGGCAGGACCCTGCATGAAAAGAGAGCAAAGCAGTGAGACTCACTGCTGGGACCCCTGCACCAGCCATGCTGCCAGCAACAGGAAAAGTAATGGACCGGGGAGAGGAGCGTGTGGTGGGGGGGAAGGAAGGCGATGGTAGCTGTGCTACCATCACCTCCTCCCTCTGCTCACCCTCTACCCTCTCACCATAGCACAGCTGTTGCCACCACTCCCTTCAGGCCACAGCTCTTCCCCAGAGGGGAAGTGTGGTGGCAGGCAGAGCAGGTAGTCTGAGGGGAGCAGCGGCCAGGCCACGGCAGCAGGACAGAGCAGAGCCCAGTGTGCAAGCAGCTGGCGCTGGGAGAAGGTAAGGGCAATACAGCTCCCCCATCTGTTACGCCTTGTGCTACTGGCAGCACAGTCTCACTGTCCTGTTCTGCCCCCCCCACACTGGGTCCTGCTTACTAGGCTGCAGAGGTGACTCCTGCCCATACCAGTCCTGCCAGGTTGCAGCCCTATGCCTGCTGTGGGTGCACAAATATGGGAGGGCATGTACCCCACACACACACCCCTTGCACCACACACTGCGGGGCTGGGGCCTAGGGGTGGGAGGGCAGTGGGTCAGGAGTGAGGGACACCAGCACAGCTAAGGGGCTGTTTTCTACTTAAACTATTTACTGGGTTAGAACTGGCCAATGTTTACAAATGGGTCCTGGTACAAAGAAGGTTGAGAACCACTTATCTAGAATACTTAGTGCAGTTTTGGGCTCCACATTTTAAAAAGGAGGTGGAAAAGTTAGAGGGAGTTCAGAGGTGGGTGACAAAAGTGATAAAGCGTTTGGAAAGCAAGTCATACAAGGGGAGGTTGAAGGAAACAGGTATGTTGAATTTGCAAAAAAGGGAGGTTAAGAAGGGGCACAAGAGCAATCTTCAAATACCTGAAGGACTGTCTGATATACAGCCTGGCAGCTTGAAAGCAGTGTCTGGCTGGTATATGTATTGTAGTGGAAGGAGTGAGGGGAGGGAAGAGGCATGGGGGAGGGAGGCAGATCGAGGACTGTGAGGGATGGAGGGAGTGGGGCTGGGGCAGGTGCCACCCTGCTGGAGCAGAGTGCAGGGCACAGCCATGAGCAGCTTGTCCAGGGGGTGCGGCTTTTGATGCTGCATGCACCCCAAGAGGGCATGAGGGGCATGTGCTCCCAGATCTGTACGTGGGGTGAGGGTGGGCTAAGGCTGGGGTGGCACTAGGCTCTTTCCAGTGGGGGACTGGGCCAGGCTGCACTTGGATCAGCGCTAGGAAAGGGACTACGGGTGGAGCTGCAGCCACACCAAAGTTTGCCATCGTTCTCCCAAGCCCCTCCCAGGACTACCACTGCCAGTCCCGAGTGCAGCCCAGTCCAGTCCCCCGCCCCCCCCGCCCAGAAGAGCTCAGCACAGCCTTGGCCGTCTGCTGAGGGGGGCATAACTCCCTTCCTTGGATCTCTTAAGTGTATTTTAACAACCTTTGCAGAAGAAGGATGGTGACCACCACAGTCTGCCTCCTTTATCTGTTGCAGAATAAACAGTCTTGTGGTCAGGTCAGGGTGACTGTGTGGTTTTGCTAATAGGTTAGTCAATGTATTTGTATAGGATGGTTTGAATAGGGATTAACCTGCCTCAAGCAGGAGATTAATTTAAATTACTTTGGAGGTTCATTCCAGCCTATTTTTCTATGATTCTAACTGAGATGAAAAGATTCCCTGCTAGTTTAGATGAAACAGGGACAGAGGTGAAGACAACAGACAGCGAGATACCCCCAAGCTGCTTTCCTTGTTGCTGTACCTCAGTCTGATTACGCTTAGTTCGGGGAAGATTTCAAACGTATGTAACTGGATAGACAACCAATTTGCAAAGTACATCATTTTAGCAATGCATGGGCTTATAAATACAAGCCACTCACATGTAGAGGTGATATTTATTTGGAAAATAGAAAGTTTTATATTCCCAGATAGATCAAGAATGGAGGTAAGTAATTTAACAGGAACACATCTTGAAGAAGTTTCCAATAGTAGAAATATTCCACTTAACACGTAGATACCCATGCATTAACATGTTGCAAACAACCCTAAAACAATGTTAAGAGTGTGTCTAAATGAAAGGAGTATTACAGTTAAGGCTGAAACTCAATCCTTTCTTCTCAGTATGTATTTTATACTGTTGAAGACTATATACAGAATGGGTGATTATTTTGTTACGTGTTGGAATAATTAGGTACAATTAAGCGCTCAAAAATGGCCCAAACCAAATACTGTAGTAAGTTTTACACCATTAGGAAAGTACTTCCTTACACAGGGTAAAGAGAAAGTTCCCAGTTGTGTCTGAATATGCTTGGACACAGCGAAAGGGGCTCAGACCTGAACAAACACGAAATGCATAGACGGTGGGGTGGAGGAAGGAAGGCAACTTGATGCAGGAGGTGGTTATGCGAGCAGCTCTGAACCAACTTGTTCAGTTAAAAGAATCACAGAGTGCAGAAAGATGATCAGTAAGGTAGCAAATACCTGTGCACCCTTGTTAATTTGGAGGCTCTGAGAAACTGGCATATTCTCCCATCTCCGTTGTGTAATTTCTTCTGATAAGCGCCTATAGAACTGCACATTTAAAAAAACAGAATAAGGTCACCCTACGCCATTTAGATTGTGTATTATTAACATCTCATTGATCAGAGAAAACACATTTCCCCAAAGACCAAACACTATCATGCTTGCATATTCAAATTGCACTTCATATTAATTGTGCAGATCAAACAAACGTATGCATTATAAAAAGAGTTGTAATAGAAATAATATTCAGGCAAGCTTACCTGGTAACTATCTACAAGTGACTTGAGATTTGTAACTTTTCAAGACATAACAAGATTGCAGTTTTTCAGGGTCCATCTCAGATGGTAAGTATTTTTTTAAAGAAGAAACTTGAACAATTATTGATACAGATGCCACGAGATCATATCAATTCTATGCAATCTGTATAACAAAGCTTAAATTCCATTAATTTATTTTGGATTAATATTAGTTAGCAGTGATAGACTTACTGACAATGATCTTATGGACACTTAGGATGGATTCAATTCTATCACCATCATTTTTCAATATGCATGAAACCTCTCAGGTTTTTATAAAACAGAATGATCAGCAGACCAACTCAGAGACCCGTCAGTTGTCACATACTGCCACATTCCCGTTGTATGGAGACTTGATGCAGACACATTTTAGTAGAGGTAGCTTGAGTGGTGGCAGTAATAACCCTCACGACTCCCTGAGCTGGCATAGCAGCTCAGGCAGCTGTGGGTGTTAATATTGCTGCTGCTCACTCCACTGCCAGAGGTGAGTCCAGCTCCAACCCATGAGGAGCCCCGTGGTCTGTTGCCTGTAAGACCATACACTGCTGTTCATGGTACTGGAAATTTTGCTTTCTACAGATACAGGTTTCCTCAGGTTGACAAGGAAAGCAATGTATAAGATTGCTGGTAATGACCTACTTGCTCACTACTGTTGACCATGAGCCAATAAGGCTGGGGACCACTCCTGTTCTGTGGGTCAGAATCTCTTAGTAAGCATCTATATTGCAGAATTCTCTTTCCATGTATACTCTAGAGTTAAGCTGTGGCATTGTTTTAGTTTCTCTTTTAACATTGTGTTTGAGGGACAGATGCCAATTTTTGCATTTGTGGGGACGTTTTCCCACTGAAGCAGTTTACCTAAGATACACTGCTCAAGTAAGAATTACGGGCTTAAAATTAGATTTCCTTAGAGTGCTTTGGACTATCATCCATATTACTTAATCAACATATATATAGGATACATTTTTTTCTAGATCTGAAACAATAAAAAGGAAATTGCTTAGCGGTTAAATGGCTGCTTAAAAAGAAGTTGCTTGCTCTTATGTTTCCTATTTATAAAATAGGAAAGTACGAAAATCACTGACCAAAAGCTTCATTTATGTTGTTAAATAGTCCAAAGATATCTTAAAACAACCAAGCTATTTTCTAAACTACTGTAATATCTAATTAGAAATCTAAAATGAGGCCTAAGATACTTTAAAATAATAACATAAATGTTACTGTAAATTATATTTTCCAATGTTTGGGACAGTATTTCTATAGTATTCATGTGTCTATGAAAACCTGACAATAGGCCTTATTCATAACACAAGATGACAAAGTGAAAAAGCTCACAGCCCAAAAACAAATACTGGAATTTGAATAGTATCAATAGTACACAGTGAGCAGAAACATTTGTCTCCCTTTTCACTTATTTGAGTGCTCTGTATGTAAATTTACCTCAATCTGACCATGTTCTTTGAAGGAAAGTTTGATGTAGGAATATATACTGCTCTGGAATGGACCAAGATCTTTGTTTGAAGAAGTTGGGTGCAGATGAACCACAATTTTGGCACTAAAGAAAGATATAGGGAGAAAAATGGGAGGAAGAAAAGGTTTTCTCCTATATTTATAAAAGTATATTTCTTAAACATGCAAGTTAGATTTAATAATTTAACCTAGTTCTGTATTAACTACCCCATCAAAAATTTAGGCTTTAATAATATTTTATTAATAGATGGATAAGAACAGAATACTTTATATCTTTACATTTAAAAAAGTAACAGTAGCCCCTAAAACATGAAAGGCTTCACTAATGCTAAAACATACATGCTTATCAACTTTTAGAAAGGAAATGTGACTTACACATTAAGAGTAAGTTTAAGAGTTATAAGAACAAGAAATTCTGAAAACAACTACAAGCTGCACACTGTCAGGTGATGCATTTGATCAAGGTGCTGACCTGCAACCTAAGTCCCAAAGGCTTTGTAGTGACTTCTAACAGCTGCCAAAACACATTAACTTTGTCGTGTGAAAACAAAAAGGTCTCAATGTCATATTTAACCTTTCTCACTTGTGTATGTCATTGAAGAACACTATGTGAATCCATCCAAAACCAACACTTTAAGTGAACATGCATGGAAACAACATAGTATGGTATAATACTGAACAGGAAAACAACTCCTGAAACAACATTGTTTTTGAAAATATAACAGCTGAATCTCATTTTATTATATTAAATCTATTATTCCTGTCCTGTTTTACAAACACATACACTGTTCCATGTTAGATCTCCCAAAGCTGCTTTATGCTCGTAACAATTGGTATACAGTCTCCCAAGTGGCTGAAGGTACACAAATCTGAAATTCAGGCCACAGATGGAAGCAGAGGTAGATCAGACATACTTCTTCATAAAAGCTTTCTCTTCTCATGGTAATGTCTGTATTGTTTCATAGTATTCTAATTATCTTCAAAGTAAGACAGCTTTCATGAGCCTCCTGTAAGGCCTATTAATGGTTTCCCCAAGCAGTTAGTTGGTATTGGGGTAAGCTACATCAGTTGCCATCTAAGTAGGGTTCTTACCCCCAACCAGTTTTAAACACTAAAGCTGCAAACAGAGGTTGCCTTTCTGTCATCATAAACATTTTTATGGAGGCAAATAGATTCGATGCCCCTGGTCATGTCACAAAAGCCCGAAGTTGTGGCCATGACAATTTGTAGTAATAGTTTGTGCTACCTTTTTAAAGAGGACATGTGTTTGTTTGTGGCGTGAAAGTCCAGGCAACCTGGGGCTTCATTTATTCCTTGAGCTTCAGAAGCCTGACTGCATGACAACAGCCTTGGATGCCTGGTCTCACCCTGTGACACATGTCCTAAAGGCTTTCCTCTATGTGTTTGCAGACATGCACCCTAGGAATCTCCTGCAGGATCAGGCCCATCCACTCCTACAGACACACTGCAGAAATTCCCTTGCAGACATGGAGCAGAAACCTCAGTGGGTTCTCCCCCTTGCAGATGTCAGGCACAGCAGCACGAAATGCCCTGTAGGGGATTCCCAGCATGAATCAGTTTTATGCTGCTGCACTCCAGGTTACAGCATAGTCTGCAAACGCAGAGGGTGAGACTTATGGGAACCCCTCACTCCACATATAGAGATGTGTGCTAAGGATGTAAATATTATTGAAAAAATATGTTTAACCTACTCTACATATTTGTTAAATGGTTAACCAGTAACACATACCTAGTCCTGGCTGGGGGTTCAGAGCCCTGGGCTGGCACCTGCCCTGTCCCAGCCGACTGGGTGGGGACATGGCTGCTGCTGGGAGTTGCTTTCTGGTGCCTTTGACAGGATGGGGAGCCCATGTGAAGCTGCAGATAGTAGCAGCAGGCAGGTGGCAAGGTGGTTTCCCAGGCCACTGTTGCCATTGGGAGGGAAGGAGCAGGCAATTCGGGTTAGGGACAAGTTTAACATTTAAGTAACCTGCCCTGTTATCTCCCTCCAGCCAGCTTCCCGGCACCACCTGCGAACAAGCAACTAATTTCTTAAGTGACAAGTTACTGTTCTGGCTGTTTTCCTCTAACCTCATAGGCTATAGGTACTAGTCTCCTTATAACCCATACTCATGTCCTCTCCCTCTCCTCACTCCTTCCTCTGTCCCTCTTGCTTATCTTGTTGCCTTCCTATTCCTAAGGCACCATGCTGCTTCCCTTGCCTGCCAGGCTGTGCTCCATGCAAAACGTTAACTGCTAATGCTGGTATACATATACTTATTGTTTACACATTTTAACCTTTCACATCCCTAATGTGCGCCCTGGATTCTCTCAGCTGCCATGTGCTGCTACATATTGCCATTCCCCAAGTCACAGTGCATAACCCAGGGCCACAGTCCTGTGGGGTTGGGCCCCTGCAGCCCCACAAGTGGAAGGGTCCCTACACTGACAACAGCCCTGGGTGACACCATGAAGTAGATCAAATGTGCCAGGCAGACAAGGTTCCCTGGGTGAATTTGATATCTTTTATTAGACCAACCCAAATAGTTTGAGAATAGTTATTAAGCAAGCTTTCGAGTTCAAAAACCCTTTGTCAGGATAAGGAAGTTGCAGCAGTTGGTGTGTGCACTTCCTGGATGGAACAAAAAGTAAACTTCCTTAGCCTGACGAAGGGTTTTTGAACTCGAAAGCTTGCTTCAATAACTATTCTTCAACTATTTGGTTGGTCTAATAAAAGATATCAAATTCACCCAAGGAACCTTGTCTGATTATGTCCTTAGACCAACACGACTACAACCCTGCTCAAATGTGCCAGGACACTTCACTTCGCAAACATCAGCTCATATCCTAAGGCTAATTTTCAAATTCACATTTGAGATCATTACAGTGGCGTCACTGATAAATCAAACACATACAAATGCTTGTTACAAAATGCCAGGCTGAAACACGGGTGCATTGACTGCAGTGCTTACATAGCCACTGACTTTTATTTGTTACATACACACAACTTTTCATGATGATTCTCCTGTTCACTTGACCCATGTATCTTAAAAAGTGAATGAATAATCATATGGCCTTTGAATCAGGACATCTAGGTTAGATTCCTGGCTCTATCACAGACTTCTTGTGTTATCTTAGACATGTATGTAATATGATATGCCTAAGATGGCTAAATGTGAGAAACATATATGACATCTTACCTTTTTCCTATTCCAGCTGCCTGCTCTTCAATGAAGACAATTTGAGAAAGAGGAATAGCGATGCAGTATTCCTAAAATAATCAACACAATATAAGAAACAAAAATGATGTCTATGTTTTGGAGAAGCTTCAAACAACATATTTTTTTCTTTCAATTAACTAACAAAGTGTTAGCACTGATCTTTTTGGGGCAGGGTCTGCCATAAGCCAGTTCATATATACATACGATTATGGTTACAATAGAAAATTAACTTCTGAAGGGAAGTTATGCAGAAAACAAAAATGAAGTTGCATGAGTTTAACAAGCAGGCAAAGATAGAACAATATTCTTAACTTAGCCACTTGGGGCTAAATTTTAGGCACTTAAATCCAAAGTTTGGGTCCTCAACACTGTCACTCAGCTCCAACTTACTGCTGGAGATGCCTAGAAGTCTATAGGTACCTAAGCTTTTGACTGTGAAGGGCCTTAGGTCTGTTGCTGAGCCTAAAAGAGACATCTTGATGGTCTTACGCAGTTTGGCACGTATGTCTACAATAAGGATTTAGGCACTTTTATGCCTACTGAAAGGAATGGTTTAGGTGCCTAATTTCCTTTCAAATTCTGTCCCTAGCTAATGTTTAAGCCCTGATGGAGACTGACAAATTAGATATTCCATTGTCTAACTTCCCTTCAGAGCCCAATTACTAGGAATTCTCTATGCAGACTAATTGACAAATAGGGCCTGATTCTAACTAGATTAAGTCCTCCTTCACAGAACACACCCAGTGAAGGAGGTGATAACGCCATTAGCAGTGTCCCCCTTTGTACAGGCATTTGTGGATTACAGCAAGTCTGGCCAACCTCTGGCACATGTGACACAAATAGCATCAGCAGCTTCTGTGTTACATGCGTCAGACTGGGAGGAGACAGGCAGCATAGCATAAAGCACAGCAGATCAAATGAGTGGGGAAAATCAGAGTGGCACAAGGAAAGTAAGTGGGGCTAATTTGTGGCACACCTGCCAGAAAGGTGGGTTAGAGCACTTAGTCAATGTGGAACCTTCCCTCCTTTGCTGGAGGAAATTTAAATACCTTTCCCCACAATCCTTCCTGGAACTAGAGCACAGGTGGGCGACTGTTTGGGCTGGAGGTCCACTTAACAAATTGCAGTGAGCTGTTGAGGGCTGGGGAGGGAAGATGCCGATGATCCTATCTGACCTGCCAACTACCACTGAAAGGCTGAGGAAGGGCTGCACCCCACGCCACTTCATTCTGCTGCAGCCATGGCTGAGCTAGGTGGTACAGCACACAGACTCCTCTTTCTCCACCCTGCCCCTGCATTCATCCTTCCTCAGTCTGGTTTCCTGTTGGTACCGTGCAGTCCTGGCACAGAAGGCACCAACAGCCAAGTCAGCATGGGACAGGGCGCAATGCAGTACGCTGAGCGGCTGTCCTGCCTGCCTACCATGAAACACCACTTCCACTGCACCACATCAAAAAAGCTGGGGGAAACCACATTTGATCTAAATATGCATCATAGCAAAGGATGCAAAAATAAGACAGGAGAGTACTTGACATCACCATAGGTGTCAGCAACTTTTATAGAGCAGAATCTGATCTTTGAATGACTATTGTATGACTATGTCACACTGCCATTTGTTTTCCCTTCACATGCTCCTTGACCAGCTTCCCTCCCCGAGCTGTTTAATCCAGTGTCTTTGACAGCTAGTTCCAGTCTGTGTTGTCTGTGTGGGTGGCTCAGAAGACAGCAGTTCAGGTCTGTTTACGCCTTGTGCAGCATCAGGGTCAGTTGTGCTGCTCTGTTAAGAGGCCAGACACCGGTTTTGAATGGACACTGGATTTTGTATGTACCAGAGACTGGGATAGGGGTGATGCTGCCTCAGGCTGGGGGCTGGACCAGGCGATCCCAGCATGCCCCTTCCAGCCCAGCTAGTCCGTAGTTCCTGAATGGACAAGGTCACTTGTAACATCCAAATTGTCTCCGACAGGATGGCAGGCCCCACTTTGGTTTTTCGTCCCTGGCAGATCCCCTGGAGTCCCCTCCATGCTGCCCCTGCAGACGCGCTGGCGTACCCAAGGCAGGTGGCAGCAGGCAAACTACTTACATGGTTTTTCTGATCCCGCCAGAGCAAGCGGTGTGTGCTCAGCAGCAGCGCCCCAGCTTCCAGCTTCACCTAGACCGCAACATCAGGGGGAAGTTTACAGCATGTGCCCCGAGCCGCCGACCGCGCGAGGGCCGGGCTTGGGGGGCGATCCCAGCACCGCCCAGGGCGGGGGGGAGGGGCAGGGCCAGCGAGGCCGGGGCCCCTGCCCTCGCCCTCACCCTCACCTTCTCGTCGCCGTCGTAGAGGCGCACGCCGCGCTGCTGGAGTACCAGGCTCTCGCCGATCTCCAGCAGCCCACTACTCCACGCGAATCGGTCCATGATATCGCCTCCCCTCAGCCCGCCGCCATATTGGGCCCCGCCCCCCGCGCAAGAGGCCTGACCCGACTCGGCCCCACCCCCTCGCGGCCGCCTGGGCCGCAGCAGCTGCAGTCTTCTCTCAGCCCCGCCTCCCACCCGGGCGGCTCGCCCATTGGCCAGTTCAAGTCCTCGGCCGGGCCAATCGGGGAAGTGGCGGCGCGGGCGTGATTCGAACGGCAGAGCGGCCCGCTCCCCGCATAAAGCGCGTGGCCATGAGTGTACGGGCGCCGCCGCTGGTGCCGCTCCCTGGCAGTCGCCGCCACCAGCTGGGATATAGAGGTAACGGCCCCCCCGATCCCTCTCAGCCCTGTCCCCGTGCACCTGGCTCTGAAGGGAGTCCCCGTCTACGCTGTGTAGACAATGCTAAGCGTCGGCATAGGACCCCAACGTTAGGTATCATCTTGGAAAAATAGCCGGGTGGGGGTGAGGTGAATTGAGGTGGAGACAACAAACGAGCCTCAAAACCTCCGAGTCCCTTCATTATTGTCTTTTAAATCAAGCTTTCAATAGCGAGCCAATTCATCCCTTCCAACCACGATGCCTTTGTTCGTTTAGATTGAGTAGTGTTTTAGCAATTCTGCAATATCTTAAGCATGTAACTTTTAGCACAGTTTCGTATTGAAATCGGTGGCACCGTGGATTCACGAGAATGTATGTATGTATGCATCTGCTGAAATATTTGCAGGGCAAGTGCTTTCAGTTCTAGCATTTTGTTTGGTGCCTCTGGCATAGGGTTGGGGAGTTATCTTGGCTGGAGGGCGGCTTAACAGCTTTGGTGGGCTGCCAGGGCTGTGAGGGTACGCCTCCTGTCACACTGTTAAGCCCTGCCCCCTGGTTGCCGACTTGGGATCAGGAGTCCTACCCTTGACTCCTGTCCTTTGCCAATGGAAGTGCTTCCTTTTGACCTGTGTACCCGCTTGAACCAAAACAGTGGATGTTGTTTTCTGCCGGTCTTCCACTGTTTGGGCACAAGTCCTCTGGGCTACTCACTAACAGGAAGTCTCCCTTTACTCCCTCACTACATCTTGATCTAATTAAAAAAAAAAAAAAAAGTGGGGGTGGGGTAGGGAGGATCCTGTGATGGTACAGACTACTGTGAGCAGTTCCCAGTCAATGGTGTTTCCTTGGGCTCCACCTCCCTTACCCCCAATCCACTTGCCAAACAGATCTTGATGGCTCCAGATGCATCAGTTCTCAGCAAGGTGTAGCCAGGGGCTTTCTTTGTCCTTTTGTTTTCAGTTACCCCTCCTTTAGGATAGTGATGCTATAATAATTTATTTTGATATCCTTATTATAATTGGATTGTTCAGTCCAATACATCTATATCATGATCCAGAAATCACCTGATTCCCTAAATTCAGTCACTGGCCCAAAATATAGCAATTCATGAATAGAAAGACTAAATAATGATTCCAAACTTAAATAATGATTAATTCATCACATTAATTTTCGCTCACATCAATTGCCTAGCATCAATTAAGCAAGAGGGTTAGTAAGTGGCATGGGAGCAGGGAAGAATGGCTCCCGTTTGGAGTGATCCAAGACATTTCTTCCCTCCTTTTTCCCTGTGATGCTGTTGTTCCTGGGTCCATCTTGCCAAAAAAAAAAGTTCCAGGCTTCTCCCATTCCTTAGTACTGGAGCTTGGGGAGGGAGAAAGGTGGGGATAGTGAGAGAATAGGGGAGGGAGTGGTACCAAGACCTGTAGTAGGATGCAGGAGGAAGCAGCTTGCCCCTCCATTCAGGGGGCTAGAGGGCATGTGGGGGGGGGTCAAGTAGGCAGGAAAAGACTCCCAGATGCAAAGCTAGTGCCCCTCAGCTCCACTGGTGGGGCGGGTGTCCCTTATGAAGGGTGGGCAGCATGGAGTAGGGCATAGACCTCCCCCCCTCTTCATCTCTAGGGGTGAGGGCTGTACTCTGGATGGAGCCCCAGGGGACCTGTTTGCCCTGCACCCATGCACACATCTCCCTGCCCCTTCCTCCCTCCCATTGCTGCACAGAGCATCAACATTTCTTGTTCTCCCCAGCTATGGTGAGGGGGCGGGTGCAGGACAACAGTGTGGTAGGGTGGGCATGAGGGCAGGAGCAGGAGGCTCCTTGAGGGGGGCTGGTAGGTGGTGGCACCAGGTGGTGGAGAGCAGGCAGCCTCTGTGGCAGAACAATGTAAGGGTTGGGACTGCTGCACAAGTCTACACATGGCAGCACAGGAAACAGGAGCCCCTCTGCAGCTGTGAGTGTTTGTGCCATGATATTGCTGGCATGGCACCAAATAAAGCCCTTTGCATGTTGCAGAACTTAATGTAAGCAAGTCATTCTCTATGCTTCTTATGTTGACTATATGTCTATGCAGCTCCACCAGTGCAAAACAGCAGAAGTGTTAATATGGCCTTTACCATTGTATTTCAGATTTGGTGTTGTCATAACTCCCTTGTGTGCTCTCCATACAAATTCCTCAATCTCTGCTGTCAAAAGCAATTGCATCCATGCCACAGCAGTAGTAAAAGTTCTGAAACATCTCAGGCAGGTGAAGGGCACGCAATCCTGATCTCTTTTCCTTGCTAAGACCCCGGGATTTCTTTTGCTTAGTGGTTAGCAAAAGCACTTGTGGAATATTGTAAAAGCAATACTGAATGTATGCAATGCATTTCATGTAACACTAAATGGAAAATGTTCAGTGTTGATATCAAGACTCCTGCGTATATTATTAACAAGAGAATTTCTTGAATTTCTAGTGTCGGAGGCATTATTATATTCATTCATCTTTTCATTTCATTTATTTACTTTTGTCCTTTAGATCAAAGACGACAAAAGGTTGAAGAATACCTGTCAAGAAGAAAGACTTTTTCTGGCTTGTTCACACAGCAGAAGCAAACACACAACAGGTTAAGAACACTATTTATAATTGTATCAGGGTGGCATCCTCAGGGGTGGTCACAAGCCCCTGGAGGCCCCTCAAAGCCACACCATCATGTCTCTTATGATTATAAAAGGGCCTGGGACTTCCCAGACCTGGTCTTGTTCTAATGACCATTTGGTGGCTGTGGTCCTTTCCCTCATGGGCTATTTGCATCCTTCCATATGTCCGCTGCACCACGTCCCATGCCTTGTAGATGGCATCATCGTTGATGTTTTGTTGCATGTCTGTACTCCTCTTCTGGTCCCTCAGCCAGCATCTCTCTGGGCTGCCAGGCTCTTTGGTCTCTTCATTTGTCACCTTGCTAGGCTACTGGACCCTTCTGGTCCCAGTGCACTATTCCCAGCCCCTTGCTAGACAGCTGGATCCTCTGGTCCTTCCTGTGCTTTTTATTTTGGGGTGTGCTCTCCTAGCTTTTCTCCATCAAGGGGTAATTTGCAAGGCAGAGGGGTCTGGGGTTTTAGGGTGCTCCAGACTCGCCTTTCCTTGGGGTTTGGCCTTGGTGGCACTTTCTACAGGCTGCTCTGCCACAAGCAGTTGCACCATCATGACTCCAAAACCCAGTAGGGTGCAGTTTTTTGTCATACCCAGGACGAGCTTCGGCCCTGGTCTCGCTGGCTGTTATTCAGCTCCCTTCTGCACTCAACTCTCACTTTCCTCCAGGTTACCTCTGGCCCTGGCTCTCTTGCCTCTGGGCTCCCTGGTCTCAGTACTGTCTTGGACCCTCCTTTACCTCTGGTCCTGTCCCAGCCATCCTTATTGTGGGCCTTAGTTTCTCCAACCCCTTTCTCTGGCTGTGGCCACACCTGTACCTTCAGTCTCTCCTAGGTCTCTTCCATCTCGGGCCAATTGAGAACTCCTGGCCCTCTCTGGCTGCAGTAGTCTCCCATTGCAGCTGCCTCTGCTCTTTGGCCTCTCTGGGCCCTGGTCCTGCCAGCAGGCCAGTGAGATTCTCTGGGTCGCTCTCTCCACCACCTTCTCTTCTGGGCCCTCCTACTCTTCAGATAGCCCTGGCTTGACCAGGGGTTGGGGTGAGTGGAGACAAGTGGGGAGCCCCAGGGGGTTTGAGGTTGCAGTGCAGCTGCAGGCAGCTGGCATTGGCCCTTCCTGGGGCTACTGCACAGGGGCTAGGGCGAGTTTAGGCAAGCTGTGCTGTGCCCCAAGCCCCCTGGGGCTCCGCTTGTTCCCACTTACCCCAGCTCTTGCTGCAGTGGCCCTGGGAACAGCTGACCGTGGCTGTGGAGGAAACTGTCAGTGGGTGGAGGGTGTGGGGGCTGTGGCTCTTGCTGCTACGTGCACCCCAGGAGGGCTGGGGGGAGTCTTCCTAGGGGGTGCCCCCAGATCTGTGTGCTGGATGAGAGCAGGCTGCTGGAGAAGCCCTGTGTGCCAGCCCCAACCTACAACAGCAGCCTGTTCCCGTGTGCAGATCCGGGGGCACGCAGCCTGTGGGAAGAGCCTGGCACAGTCCCCCAGCCTGCAGCCCTTCTGAGGTGTGCATAGCAGCAAGAGCGATGGCCCACACCCACTGACAGTTCTCCCTAACTTTGCTCCTTGCTGTAGCCCTGGGAGCAGCCAACACCACTTGCCTGCAGCCCTTGGGCTGTGCTGCATCCCGTCCTTTTCCTAGCCCTAGCCTCACTCCTTCCTTCCCTCGCTGCTATAGGAATGTATCCCTATTTGTTACCTTGTATACTGGGTTCCCTTTATGCAAATTCGATTTATGCGTAGTTTTCTGGGAACGCATGTACTGCATAAATCAAGGGTAACCTGTAGTAGTGCTCATATTGAGTTTAATAGTTCTATTTGTCCTCCTTCAGTTAATTTATGCCATGATTTTTGTGGGGTTCATTTGTGGGATCTCTTGCTTATCAGTATAGGTTGAGCATAAGACCGAGCCTTAACACTTAGACTACAGTTGTCCTTCTTCCTTCATAATTGCTGTGGTAAAGTCCCATGACCTGATGTCTCACTAATGTAAAAATAGTGACAGTAACTAGTACAGTCATGACAATGTTTGACACATCAAATGCTGCTCCGTCTTTTTGCTAAAACCATTTTCAGGTAAATGCTGGTTGAAGGAAGAGAAGGTGTGGTGCGTCAATAAGATCCTCTTCTATCTGAAAATACCATATGTGAATGTTGTAACTTGGAAATTTTCAGTTGTGTTGTCAAATGGAACTGTTGCTGCTTACCTGGTACTCTGTGGCTTGAAAGATTTCTTTCTGATTTTTATAATTTTAAATCGAAATGGTTTATGTTGTGGCTAAGTTTCCAGTAGAGCTGCCTTGTTAATCTAAAATTTTTAGTTTTATGATATAGGGAAGCCACCAAAATGTACCTGTAGTATATCTGATGCAATACTCCTTTGAGTAACTCTTAACCCCTTGTTCCCATCTATCTTAAAAGCAGCAACAGAAATGGGAAAGTAGCTTGTGAGGAACTGCAAGAAAAAGTAAAGAGTTTAAAATCTGCAAAGCAAAAAATGGTGAGTAGTTTTGGTTTTTTTCTGTTTGTGTCCTTCCCCCACCCCCTCACCCCTTCCCTCCCTATTTTAAACTGATAATTAAATCCCAATCAAACTTGTTTGGAATTTGTAGCTGCAAAACTCAGGCACTTTATTGTATTTAACAGGTACTATTTTGTTTCATAATGTCTAGATACTAAAAAAAAAAAATTTAGATATGAAGAAAGCGTTAACATTACTACTGCTGTCCAGTTACTTTAGAGCCTTGTAAAACTCTCTTTGAAGATGTGTGTATCCGATGTGATTAAAAAAGTGTCCTGAATTAAGAGGTGGGAACAATGAATTAATGGAGAAAACTTTTTTTTTTTTTTTAAGCATGAGGACTGTAATTCAAACTGTAGAATAGCTTTTATGAGTATGGGAAGATGGGGTGCTATAACTGGAAAATTTTGACTAACGTTTTCAACACTTGGCCTCTGACTAGTTGCTTTCTCTCTTTTTTTTCTAAGTGTTTCTATTTCTTTAATAATTTATTAAGAAAGTTGAAAGGTCTTCAATTTGACTGACTACAGCAGGCTTGTCCAATATATGGCCCGCAGGCTGCTATGTAGCCCGCCAAGCCATTTTCACTGGCCCAAGGTCCCTTGCCTGGGATAAGTGAGGAGTCCTGGCGCCTGCTCTGTGCTCTACAGTGGTGGCAAGGTGGGCAGGGCCAGCTTGCAGGCTCCAGCTGGTGGGGAGGGGAGGGGAGTTGCTTACCCCCGTGGGGCCGGGCTCATCATGTGAGCCAGGTCCCGCCGCCGCTGTGTGGCACGGGGCTGCCCCAGCTGCGCCTGATTGGACTTCTTCTCTGGCTCTGCCTCTTGCCCCCAGCACACAGCCGGGGGAGCTGCAGCACGGCCCGCGCCCTGCCCTCGCGCGTGGTGGATGGAGGCACCAGGTGAGGCCCTGTGTGGGGTGCACAGTTGCCGGAGCCGTGCTGGGCGAGAGGCAGGAGCCGAGCCCAGCCCAGAGGTGCTCTATGTCCACCTCCTTGGCAGTTCAGGTCCTGCTAATGTAGCCTGCATGGCTGAGGATGGGGGTCTGCATGCTGCTGGAGCAACTCGTGCAGTGAGGGGGTCCTAGGGGCCCACCTCACAGCATGCAGCCTGCGCAACACATGCTGGTGTCATCTGGGGCCCACAGCCTCACTAGATCTGAACAGCCCTGGACTGGCTTATCCTTGAGATCTCTTCCACGTCTCTGCGGTGTATATCTACAATTTCTATTTAATTAACCACAATAACCATGATCAAGTTAGTAAAGGACACTTGCACACACTTTATGTTGGCAGAAATGGACAGCACAAACTTCCCTTTATGGCTCCAGCTTCACTCATCCTTGAAAACAAGCATGTTGTGCTAAATCAAGGACGTCCCTTGGTGTTGTATGCCGGTATTTAACTTTACTGTGGTCTTAATTTTAGAAGAAAATGGTTAACTAGTAACAGGAAGTAACGTGGTCATTTTGGTTAATTAAATAGAAATTGTAGGCATATACTGCAGAGACATGGAAGAGATCTCAAGGATAAGCTAGTCCGGGGCTGTTCAGATCTGGTGAGGCTGTGGGCCCCAGATGACACCAGCATGTATTGCACAGGCTGCACGCTGTGGGGGTGGACTCCTAAGATCCCCTCACTGCACAGGATGCTCCAGCAGCATGCAGACCCCCATCCTTAGCCATGCAGGCTACATTAGCAGGACATGGACCACTCCTCCCCCACCACGGGCCTTTTCCCCCTTGCACAGGACTGGGAGAGGTGGCTGCCCAGGCCCATGCCCTATATATTAACTGCTTGCAGACCCCGTGTAGACTGTGAATGACATCCTGGCCCTTTGTGGGCCTGCAGGTAGTCAGTTGGGCAGCCCTAATCTAGTCCAACCCTGTACACAGAAAAATGATGTCCTGTTTTTTTTTTATTGTCACTTCCTACAACTTCATTGGCATCAAAGGTCACATGACATCCCTTCCTGATGTGATACCACTTCCTGTGAGGTCTTTGAATATGGCTCAGTAGCCCACTGGGTGATATAAAAAGTTCATTATCCGGCCTCACATTCAAAAAAGGTTAGACACCCCTGGACCACAGCAAACAGATGATTAAATGAACCTTCGCATTGATGTAACTTTAAAGTGCTTCCAAATGCTATACAGGGTGCTGGCAAACATACTAAGCATTTTTAGAAGGGACATAGTTAGTCTTTGCAAAACCTAAAGCAGTTCTCCCTTTGTCATATTTCTTCATATATCTTTTCAAACCAGGTGGGCACAGGGTTTGTTTGCTGCCAGGACCGCTTATGAGAGAGAGACTTAACTTGCAAATGAAATTCCTTCCTATGTGGTATAGGGGAAGTGGGGAAGTATAGGGAGTCAAAGGAACAAAGAAATACTGATCCAAATTCTAGGATTTTCAGTTTGAGTGGTAGAAATCCCCAAGAAGGTAAAGAGAAGATCACAAGGTAACAAGAAGGTAAAACTTAAAGGTGATGGAACTGATTTAGAAGGAAAGGTTGAAACTGTTAACACTCTGTTTCAATTCATAGTTTCATAGTTGGTAGGGTCGGAAGGGACCTGAGTGAATCATTAAGTCCAACTCCCTGCCATGGGCAGGAAAGAATACTGGGATCAAACGACCTCAGCTAGGTGATTATCTAGCCTCCTTTTGAAGATCCCCAGGGTAGGAGTGAGCACCACTTTCCTTGGAAGTTGGTTCCAGATCCTAGCTGATCTGACTGAAGTAGTGCTTTCTGATGTCTAGCCTGAACCCACTCTGTCAACTTATAGCTGTTACTCCTAGGAGTGCTTGTGGGAACAGGGGCTCTCCCATTGCCTGCTGGTCTCCCTTGGCATTTTATAGACAGCCACCAGATCCCCTCTCAGCCTTCTCTTGTGGAAGCTGAACAGGTTTGGGTCCTGTAGCCTCCCCTTGTCGGGCCTGCCTTGCTGCCCCATGATCATGCGAGTGGCCCTCCTCTGGACCATCTCAATGCTGTCCACATCCCCCCTGAAGTGCGGTGCCCAGAACTGGACATAGTATTCCAACTGCAGCCTGGCCAGTGTTGCGTAGAGGGGGAAGATCACTTCCTTGGACCTGCTTGTGATGCATCTGTGGATGCATGACAAGGTACGGTTTGCCTTCCTGACCGCAGCCTTACATTGGCGGTCCACGTTCATCTTGGAATCAATAATGATTCCAAGATTTTTTTTCTGTTTCTGTGCTGACAAGAAGAGTTCCCCAGCCTGTAGGTCTGCTGCTGGTTCTTCCTCCCCAGGTGCAGTACCTTGCATTTGTCAGCATTGAAACCCATCCTGTTCTCATCCACCCATCCCTGTAACCTGTCCAGATCTAGTTGCAGCCTGTCCCTCTCTTCTAGCATGCCCACTTCTCTCCACATCTTAATGTCATTCGCGAATTTGAACAAGGTGCTTTTTATCCCCTTGTCCAAGTCGCTGATGAAGATGTTGAACAATGTGAGTCTGAGGACCGAGCCCTGGGGAACCCCACTGCCCACTTCCCTCCAGATCAAACACACTACCTGTCCACTACCATTCTCTGGGTTCAGCCTTCCAGTCAATTTGCAACCCATCTGACTGCCTAATTTTTTAATGAATGGGGTGAGAGACAGTGTCAAAGGCCTTCCTAAAGTCCAGAAAGTCTACATCCACCACGACACCTATGTCCAAGGATCTTGTGACCTGGTCATAGAAGACAACCAGGTTGGTCTGACAGAACCTGCCCCTAATGAACCCATGTTGATTGCCCTGAAGCATAATCTCCTCTGCTGGTCCCTCGCAGGTGGGCTCCTAGTTAATTTCCTCAAAGAGCTTCCCCAGGACCAAGGTAAGACTAATGGGCCTATAGTTTCCTGTGTCCTCCATCCCGTTTTAGGAAATGGGGACCACATTGGCCCTTTTCCAGTCCTCTGGCACCATGCCAGAGCACCATGAGTGTTCTTAAAGCTGTGCCAGGGGTCCTGCAATGACTTCTACTAATTCCCTCAGCACTCTGGGGTTGAGATCATCAGGACCTGCAGATTTGAACACCTCTAGTCCCACCAGAAGTTCCTTGACTAGGTCCTTGCTTACCCTGGGCCTGGCTGCTCCTCCCCTGGGACTGCTGGGGATCCTGGTGGGGGGGATCACTTAGTCCCTGCTCAGAAAAATGGAGGCAAAGAAATTGTTAAAGAGGTTAGCTTTTGTCATCTGGTGTGACGACCAGATTTCCTAGAGTGCCTTGCAGAGGCCACACATTACCCAGTATCTTCTTTTTACCCCCTATGTATTTAAAAAAGGACTTCTTGTTATCTTTGACTCAGGTTGCTAGTCCCAGTTCCGTCTCCACCTTAGCCTTCCTAACAGCCTCCCCTACGATCTCGAGCAATGGTGGTATAATCCTCCTTGGTGATGGCCCCTCCCTTTCATTAGGTATATGCCTCCTTTTTAGCTTTGAGACGTTCCTGAATGCTTTTGATGAGCTATGGGGCCTTTTGAGTACTCTTACCCCCTTTGATCCATGTCGGGATTGTCACCCTTTGGGCTTGGAGGATCATCTCCTTAAGGAATGACCACTCTTCTTGGACTCCCAACTCCCCTCCCCTCTGGGACTTCAGTGCCTCCCCGACTAGTCCCTTTACTCATTGAAATCTGCCCTTCTGAAGTCCAGGGCTGCTGTCTTGCTGCAAGCCTTTAACACCCTACGCTGGGTGGTGAATTCCAGTAGGCGATAGCTATCACCCAGGTGGTTGAGAACCCACAGTCCCCTCACCAGGTTGTTGCCTGTGGCCAGAACCAGGTCCAACAAGGCACTTCCCCTGGTGGGACTGTACACTTCCTGGGTTAGATGGAGGTCCTGTATTTCGGCTGGGAACCTACATGAGTGATCAGAGCTGGCTGACTGCTCTTCCCAGCCAATGTCCGGACAGTTTAGGTCACCCATGATGACCATGCCCCTTGACTTAACTGCCACTGCAAGCTGATCTGAGAATTCCCAGTCCAGCTCTTCCCCCTAGTTGGGTGGTCTGTAGTAGACCGCCACCATTAAGTTCCTCCCCACCCCTGATCCCCTTGTATTCTGACCCAGAGCATTTCAATTTGCCCCTCCTCTGACCCCGCGTAGTTTGTTGAGGATGTGTATTGCTCCTTGACGTAGAGCGCCACACCCCAATCTTTCCTCCCTGTTCTGTCCCGCCTAGACAGCCCTTGATGTTTACCTCCCAGTCTTGTGTTGGATCCCACCAGGTTTCAGTGAGCCCCACTATGTCTGGGTTTGTGTTAGCTAGCAGGAGGGCAAGTTCCTCCTGCTTGTTCCCCATACTATGAGCATTAGTGTAGAGGCATTTAAGGCCTCCTGAAAGTGTATACACCGCCCCCCTAATCTCAGGACTATCTGGGCCTCTGTTTCTTCCTTGGGTATTACTTGTGCTCGTCGCCTCAAGTTCCGATTTTGAAGAGGTGATGGAATTTTTGGTTTTATCTGTTGTTTTAACCTTAAACTGATAGGGGGATAAGCATGAGGTGGGTCTTAGACAGCTACTGTGTCTAAAGGACATGGTTAGTTTTAAGTTCTAAAATTTACTTTTAAAATGTCATTTTAAAACCTAATTCAGCCTAAAAAGAAACATTTAAAATGCTTTAGATCCTTTGCAAACCAAAAAGGTCTTGAGCAGTAGTGTGCAATCAGAAAAGTATCACAAGCAGCAGCCTTATAGATCTCAAAGGAACGTGTGTCAGGGTCCTAAAAACAGTGTCTCTTTAGTTGAAGTGACATTTATAGGAATTAATTTGACGAAAGCCATATTTCTAGTATTCCACACAATGTGCTCTTACTCTTAACAGTCCTTCAACTAGAAATATGTTAGTTAGCACTCACCTTTTACCATTTCACTACTTTGATCTTCTAACTTTCCAACTTTCCATAAATCATAAAGCATGCACAGTGCTAAATCGGTTGCTGTAGGGAAAAATGCCTTGTCCATTTGGAGATGAGTGTCTATCAGACTAAATGAATTTAAACATTCAAAGCTACATATTCCTCAGAATGCACAGGGAATCTCCCACTAATGTCTCTAGGCTTGTATAGAGATCTAGAGGAGTATGCAGTAATGAAACTTGATATAGAGTAAAAGCTTTTATTGCATTTGATAAGGGGAAAAGTGCTCTGTTTCTCTCTGGTCTTTTCTCCCAGTTTCTGCCTTTTAGGGGTTTGCTTTTACAATGTTAACTGTTCTATGACTGACTGTTTTAGTTCTTGGACTGGCAACTGTTGACACTGAAATGGGGTGGGTTTTCTTGCACTTTAGAATTGAACTCCCCTCCCTTATCCTATGAGATAATTAAATGATAACTCATATTTGAGTTAATTTCAAGTTCCTGGTAGCCTCAAGCAAAAGATGTTTTAGATTCATGTATGCTTAGTTCAAATTTAAAACTCCATCTGTTGCAGTCATAATGGCTAGATATATTACCAGAAGGTTAGTTTATGCACAAGTCTGCTCTAGTTCCTCTATGCTGGCCTCTTCTAAACTAGGTCTAGGGCTGCTTTAATTCTTAAGTGTTTAGGTGAGGATTTTGCATGTTCTATAAGGAGGATTTTCTTAGGTATGATTAGGGACCTACCAAACTTGTGATTCATGATTTTTGCAGAAACTGACTTGGGTCTCCACAAAAAAGCATGGGAACCATAAAAAACAAACAAACAGGGAAACGGGGGAAGGGAGCTGCAAACAGAGGTGGGAAGTCCTGGCATTCGGAAGCATGTTAGGGAGGGAGTACCATTTTCATGGCAGAGCATAGCTGTGGCCCCCAGAAATCCCACCATCTGTCAGTCTCTGGGGGGGGGTGAGATTTCCGAGGCCCCTTGGCCAATCCGGGGTGGGGGGGAAAGGGTGCTGTGTTCTGCTGCAGAAATGTTGCTGGATGTTGTGCCATGACCATGAAATATGGAGGTAGCCTCCCTCAATTAGGTAGGTCCCAAGGTATCTCCACATTCTTTAAGACCATTTGCAGTGTTTCTTTCTTTTTCCTTCCCCACCCCCCCACAGGCTCTGCATTTCCTTTTAGTGACTTGTATGTTGCATGGCATTAGTGTATTTTTGATATCTTCATGTAAATATTTCTATTTCAGGAAAATAAGGAAAATGCTGAGAGCTCTCCAGGGAACCGATCGAGCAGAACTTTGGAAAAAAGCACGGCATCTTTAAATGACATAGATGTGAAGGCTACTACTATATTAACGGAATCTAGTGCAAGGGCAAACTGCAGTTCTGAAGATCTTAGTCCAGCTGTTAATGCTTCCAAAAATGAAGCTGTTGAAACCCAAACCCAACTGATGTCATTTAGCCAATCTTTTCTGCACAAAAGAAGCATCAAAGAGAAGAAACTGATTGCGGAAAAGCAGGTATCTGATGCCAGCCTTCCAAAAAAACCTGTGCTTGGTTCCTATCGTGGCAAGATTGTCCCATCCAAGATAAACTCCTTCTGGAAAACACAAGACGATACAGATGGAAGGAGTTCTTCAGCAAACAAAAAGCCTGTGGTTGTCTCCCAACTAAAAGTGAGACCATCACTTCCAAGCAGTAGTAGTGCAGTCATGAAAACTGTCAAAGTGACAAACTTGGCTAGTGCAGTGAAGTTGAAAGGTACTACCCCCTTCCAGACCAGGCCACCTGCAAAGGCTTCTATTAGCCATTCACAGTCCACCCAGAACAAGGAAAAACCAACATCTAGTAGTGTGGTAGGAAGTACTGTGACTGTCCAAAGAAAGCCTAGTAGAAGTGTGACACTACCATTAAAGACAGCTTTTCCAAGTGCTAAAACTCTTTTTGTGGCTGGAGCAAAGAAAACTGAAGCTTCATCCGAAGATGTAAGATCAGGTGCTTCAGCCAAGTCTGTTTCTTTGACTTGTGGTGCCAGTTCCACTCAAGATAAAAAAGGTGTTGGCAAAAAACTTATTCTGCCAAAGGAGTCGGCTGAAGACAGAAGGTAATGTAACTAATAAAAGATTAAGGTTTCTCTGATTGCAGTAGGCAGGTCTAAAGAGATTTGAATGGCAGTGTCTGTTGTTGTAGGTGTACTATCACACATCTTCACATCTTGATCACTTGGAATCTACTTTCTTTCAAATACTACACTGAAAGCTAAGAAGTTGATGCAGTTGATTTTGAATTCAGCTCTTTTGGCCATCAGCTTGTCCTGCTTTGGGACTATAAATGGATAGTTCTTCCTGCAGCATCACAAAGGCATGTAGTATTTTTTTTTTTTTTTTACTTAGATAATTGGTGATAGGCCTTACTGGATAATTGTTTGTATGGTAGCCTATGTGCAATGAGTTGGTATTCTTGATGCTGTATCTAGTGGACATTGCCAGTTTGGAATATAGATAGTCCCAGCATAAAAACAACTGAAGTGGCTATCATTCAGATTTGACATGGCTCTGAAAGTTCTTTCCAGATACCACTAATATATCCTGTTGTAGGGAGCATCTGTTGCTGTTGCCTGTACTTTGCCTGTTCTGAGGCTTGCGGGATTCAGTATTCAGACTGTCTAATTCAGGAGATGTCAACCCAGAGTATGCTTACCCCCAGGGTTACTTGAAAAGGGGCTAGGGGGTGCAGGCAGGCAGGGATGGACGGAACGCCGCCACCCACAACCCCATGCCGCAGCTTTGCAGGAGCAGGGCTGGGGGGAAAGGGGGAGGGCAGCAGCTCCCCTTTGTGGGTGGCACTGGCCAGCTGGATGCAGGGAGATGGGGGGGTAGAAGTCGTATGCAGTCATGGGTGCTGCTGCCATCCAGCACCCCATGCCGCTGCTGCCACTGCATGCAAATCCTCCCCGCTTGTCTCCTGCTCCGTGTCCAGCCACTGCCACCCCTTCCCCTAGTCCACTAGAAATGTACCCAGAAGGGGTATGCTCCTTAAAAAGGGTTGAAAACCTCTGGTCTAATATTTATGACAACTATTAAACGCCACACTTTCTCTAAACCTTCAAGGCCCCTCCAGTAATTTAGAAGTAGTTCCTTTGCACTATAAAGAAAAAGAGGCTGCTTAGTGGTGTTCTTGTGGTTTTTTTTGTTGTTTTTTTTTCTGTCCCTTTTCTTATGTTTCTGCTGGGACACAAGATGGGCATGTATTGGGACAGGCAAGATGGTCTGAGTTACTCTGACAGACCATATGGTTTGAGTTACTCAAACTCTCTAGCAGCTGAAGTAGTGTCCAGGGATTCAAAGTTCCTATCTATGCTTTATGGGGTGGTTATAGATGTACATCTTGGGGATTAGTGAAGGTGAACAAAGGGCCCTATAAAGATTCTTTTCTTGTCGATCTGCAAAGTATTCCTTTGTGTAAACTTTGACTGGCCCTAATTTTTGTGTTTTATTAAGTGCTACTCTAATTTTACTTAAATGCAGAATTCGTCTAGCTGAATGGAGGACATCCAAAGGAAAAGCATGTAAGAAGCCACTTCCTACTGCTGTGCCAATTACCAAACCTGAGGACAGCACATTACACACAACCGCCCAAAAACCTGTTGAATCTTTTTGGACTACAATAGAAGAGGAAGACGAGGAAGGAATAATCAGTGAAAAAGTCACCAAGACACTTGCGGAGTGTCTCCATTCAACAGAACAGGTACCAATTCTGTGACATGAAGTTCCTAATTCTTCAGACCATTAGGGCCTGGGGATCTGATTGATTTGAAGGGAAATTCAATACCTTGAGGATTCATGTGATCCAGATCTACATAACCATCCACTGAATTATAAAGCAAAGCTCGCACTAAAATTTCATGACCTCTTTTTACACAAAGTTTGTGTCGGGAAGAAGGAATTAAATATGTAGTCACTTCATTGTTTTGTTAGTTTGCTTTTTGCTAAAAAAAATGCCTGTAACCTTTATGGATTGTTAGTTATATTCTGCCAAAAGATTTTCCTACAGTGATTCTGCAGGAGATGGATAGGATTCAACTAATAAAGAAGAGTAACTCGATTTATATTTCAGCATATAGACAAAAGCTTAATTTGTTGGAACTTGGTACATGTCTTAAGATGTTAATCTTAATACACTACCAGAGTTTAACAGTATAAATCTATTTATCAGCTTTATCAGGATCACTCTTGAAAAACATAAGCAAACAGTTTTTCTGGAACACATATATTCCTTTTTTGGAGAATGGGTTCATTTGAGACTAAATCTTCTTTGCTATTTTATGTTCCCTGTTAGGGGTGTCCACGGGATAAAATACATGCCACTCTGGAGAATCTAATTCAGTGTGTTCCAAAGGCAAAAAAAATTGCTAAGTATTGGGTGTGTCAGATGCGTCTTGAACAGACGGGTCCCATTGAGAAGATCATTGCTGTTTACGAGGAGGCTATTTTGGCGGGAGCAGAGGTGAGGAACATAATTTTGTGGTGTTGTGGAAATGGGTGAAAAGGAAAGATGAACTTCGAATTTACTTGGAGCAGAGCTTCCATATATTAATGCTAGTTGATTTTAGCAGAGCTGTAATCCAATCACACTGACTTGACCTGAGCTCCTGATTTTTGCATTTGCTAGTCTGCATGTGCACTGCAACTTTAGTAAATACTCAAATACTGCTCTTAAGAGGGAAGGGAAATGATTGTGTGTCACTGACGTAATATTCAGCCTAGGGGAAATTTCTGACTGAAACTAGTAACAAAGTCCTATTTCTTGATGCTTTTTAGTCTCCCCTCCTGCTCCCCCCGACACAAATTGCATAGCTTTTGATGTCACTCAGAGTTGTCGATCACAAGTCATTGATTTTTTTTTTTTTTTTTAATATTAACAAAAATTACCCTTTTAGAACACAACTTCAGAATGCAAAAATTCAGGTTGCAGTAGCAATAATTATGCTATTACATTGTACAGGATCCATCAAAAGCAATAGAACAGTTAATGGTGGTTCAAGCCTCATTTGTAGTATACAGGAGTAAACTTCATTTTGTGTTATTATGAGATCAACTCTATACACTACAAAACATATACATCGGGACAAAAATATTTTTTAAAATTAACATTAAAATAGGCTATTGTAAATGTTTATTTTTTGTACATAATTTGTTTTCTTCTGGTTCCAAAATGGCAAATCCCCTTCCTAAAAGGGAATACTTCTGGAGGCAATGGGCAGGACTTCCAATCCCAAGGTGGTGACCAGGGGACAGGGCACGTGCTAAAGGACAGGGCTACTCTTGTGGCCCTCCACAGCTCAAAAACAATTGTTAAATGGCCCTCCAGTCAAAATAATTGCGCGCCCCTCATTTACAATATATTGGGAGTCTGCAGTGTGTTTAAATGGAAACTATACTAATGCATTTCTGTTCCTTGTTGGAATTTGCTCTCTGGAGTTAACAGAAGCAATTTTTCCCAGCCTAAACAGGAGTTACGGAGTACAGTAGCAGATATTATGAAGAATTCTGAGAGTCTTTCCAAGTCAGAGCCTGGTAAGTTCGGTTTCCTTACCACCCCCCAATTCATCTTAAAATACCTGTCTTAAAAAAATTACCCTGCATTATTCAAGCAAAACTTGCATTCATCGGTCATATGTCAAGAAAAACTTGTTTTGGCAATCAATTTTAATGCCTAAACCCCATCTCAGCTGCTAGCATTTTACAAAGACTGACAAGTAACACCCGTCAGTTCTTCTCACCTTTTTATTCTGCAGTAACTATCAGTATTGTCTGACCTCTTTAGCACCTAATGTTTTAATAAGGTTAAAGGCTAAAGTCAGTTCTTTGGGTTATAGATACTCAAGGGTGCAAAAGTAGCAGCAACCATCTCGGAGTCACTGTTGAAAAAATACCTTTGATCTACTATATGAATTATCTACTCTTCATAAAATACTGAGTGCCTAGAATACAAGATACCACATTGAGGGCCTTGTTACACACTATGCTGTGAGCTGAACAAATGTTGATTGGCTTTATTGCTAGTTTGGAGTAGTCATATCCTTTAGTCTAGACCTCCCTGCTCACCAGGCCTAATGGCAAGTCACAGCTATGCAGGGACAGCTGCCTGCTGGGAGCAGCCCGGGTTTCTGGCTGGCAAAGGTTGCAGCTAGGAGGCTCCAAACAGCTGTGCCAGGCTCCGGTGCGTGCACTCACGTATCGAAACGGTTGGTGGGGGAAGAACCTGAGGCAGCATAGCTCTGGTCTCTCCCCTGCTCCTGGCATGGAGCTAGTGACTGGGTTCTGGAGACCAGCGCAGCTGTTTGCAGCCAGCCTGGGCTCTGGGCACCTGCAGCAAGCAACAGGCAGGCTGCAAACAGCTGCGCCGGGCTCCACAGCTCCGGCATCGGCTCCATGCTGGCGGTGACTGTATGGGCACCTTGGGGTGGGCTGTGCTGCCCCGCTGTCCACTGAAGTGCATACATAGTCACCACCAGCATGAAGCTGATGCCGGAGCTGTGGAGCCCGGCGCAGCTGTTTGCAGCCTGCCTGTTGCTTGCTGCAGGTGCCCAGAGCCCAGGCTAGCTGCAAACCAGCTGCACCGGGCTCTGGAACCCTGCTATAATTTTCCGTTCCAGGAGCAGGGGAGAGACTAGGGTTGCGCTGCCTCAGACCCCTTCCCCGCCACCCACTCCGAAGCGCAGGTGCACATACTGGTACAAAGCTGATGCTGGAGCCCAGCACAGCTATTTGGAGCCTCCTGGCTGCAGCTGGTCCCGGCTCTGGGTAGCTGCTGCCAGCCAGGAGGCTGGGCTGCTCCCAACAGGCAGGTGGGACACTGCAAGCCCTGCTGGGAGCAGCTTGGGCTCCATCGCTGGCAGCAGCTGCCCAGAGCCGGGGCTGGCCATGGCATGCCAAGCAAAATGGCCTCGTGTGTCAGGGGTTGCTGACCTCTGGCCTAGAGGCTCCAAATTCTGCAGGTGGCCATGGCCCAAGCACCTGATAGTCCAGTGGGCCAGATAAAGATATGGCCCACACTGCCATTCTGACATCCCTGTTCTATGGTATATGAAATTGAGCATTTAGAATTGTAGTCACTTTTGAAAAATGTAGGCTATCACTGTCTGAGGAGACTTGGCATGCTTGTAGACAAGTGCTCTTTGCAGATGGATTACAGTGAAACTGCATCAGTGAAACAATTCAATTCAATTAATTGTTGACGTAGTCTTTTTGGACTTCAGGAAGGCATTTGACACGGTCTCTCACCCCATCCTCGTCAAAAAGATGGGGAGCTGTGGCATTGACCCCTAC
>JAGPOW010003316.1:151603931-151621634 GCA_030014935.1 Caiman crocodilus | reverse complement strand
ATCCCGTTCCTCCACCGTGCTAGCAAGAGGGGAGCTTCCCAGCCAGTATGTGTGCTGGGGCTTGCCTCTCCCCAGATGCATCACCCTGCACTTGTCCACATTGAATCCCACCCTGTTCTTGTCCGCCCACTCGTGCAGTTGGCCCAGATCCCACTGCAGCCTCTCCCTCTCCTCTGGTGTCCCCAGATAAGCAAGAGTTTAATTTCCTCACCGAAGAGGCTGAATATGTAGCGTAATATCATATATTCTGTAATGCTTTGTCTATTTTTTATCATACATAAAATTTATTTATTTCCTTCATATGCATGATTAATTGAATTGGAATCTTTGAGATATTTCTTGTTTTGACGTGTTGGTGTATTTTTGCAGTGATATCTGGTCCCTGGGATGTGTTCTATATGAGCTTTGTACTCTTAAACATCCAGTAAGTTTAAACATTTAAAATTTGTACTCTTAAACATCCAGGGCTTTTTCCCTGTCAAGCTTTTCTAATTTTGTTGTGTTTGTTTTAACTTACAAGTAGTGAATTCTCCATAACTTCCTAATGGGGTAGGAACTATCCTTTTTCCAATTAAAATTAAATGCAAGCTGCAGAAAGGCCTTTGGTGCTTGAGCCATTTCAGTGCTATCCTCTTCCTGGCCCCACACACTGTCCCCATTCCGCCCCACATCTTGTTTTTTTCTGTGAAGTTTTGGAATTTATCTAGCATTATATATGTGCCTGGCTTGATTGTGTTCCACCTGGGAGTCTGCATAACCGGAAGGCAGCAAATAGATTCCAAACTGTGCATAAGAACAAGGAATTGCACTTACGCATACATGCTACTTACACATGTAAAGGTGAAATAGGTTTTAGTCCTACATGTTTACTGATTAGCAGGTTTTATTTTCTTGGCTTGCTGCTTCTCTGAAATGGGTGAGGAAGAACCCTTGGAGATGATAGGAAATTTTGTCCCTATTGTTTCCTCATCACTAGTGGGTACTCCTAGATTTCACATCTGCATGAATTATACATGGGAAAGTGACTCTTCCTAATGTTGGATTAGGTAATCTTTCTCAAGCAGCTTCCAGGTATTGGATCAGTGCTTTTCAAATCTCTGTCAGCATCTACTCTCTTGAGAGAGGAAGATTTTGCAACCAAGTTTTATTTTCCTTTTAACAATTGCCATAAACAGGTTTCTTTAAAAATTATTATTGAGTGCTATTTATTTTGCAAAACCCAAAAAGAAGATTATTACATTCCATTGTTGTACACTCAGGAAACCTCTCAGGCTGTTTAACTAGCTAATTCAAGCTGAAGTAGATAATTACTAGAGGTAGTAATATATATTAATATTGTTCTTGTGTTAAATCAACTTGTAGTCCTCTGTTTCCCTTAAGTTGTCAAGACTTTAAAATTCATTTTTTCTAAATGTAGTTTCAAGCCAGTAGTTGGAAGCATCTCATTCTTAAGATATGTAAAGGATCATACAAACCACTTCCATCTCATTACTCCTACGAGCTTCATTATTTAATAAAACAGATGTTTAAGAGAAATCCCAAGAACCGTCCTTCGGCCAATACTATTCTTGCAAGAGGCTGCTTAGCCAAGTTCATTGAAACTTGTTTGCCAGCAGAGGTATAGTATACTTTTTATTTTATCACCAATTAGCAGAATTTAAAAATAGGGCTTAGATTCTAGAAACTAATTCAGATACCTGTATTGCCATGTCATTATGTTACTGAAAAATTATGCCAGTACTATTATATAGGACCTTAATCAAATAATGTTAAAAATACTTGTAGGCTTCTCAGAAAGGTGAATTTTGAGGATGTATTTGTAATAAAAAAGAAATCATTCTTCCTGTTCATTTATTTTAAGAGTTTAAGTTTATTTTTTTAACTATATGGTGAATTTATTTCTGTTTGTTAATTTATTTTAACATAAAATATGCATAATGGATTGAATCTGTGTCAAATTTCCAGGTGACGGCTGGGATTCAACAAAGATTAAAGGAACTGAAGAAGCACAAAAGGGATCGAGGAGATACAAAAGGTAATTTTTCAAAAAAAGATTGTAAATACTTTTAAAAATCTCTCAAAAGTGACTCTGAAATGCATTATTGTAAATCCTAATATTAAAGATGATGTTCACATTATACTGTCAAATCAAAATAAAAACTTGTAAATATGGCATTTTGAAGGCATTAGCGAAATACTTAATTTAGGTTTGTGGAGCTGAGTAGGTGTTTTGATTTTTGGAGGTTACAATTTTACTCTTTACCATAAAGAGAACCAATGTATCAAGTATCCTTTAGTACACATTCTTTATTTGTTCTTTATCTAATGTGCTTTAGTACAAAGTAAGAATCACTTCTTTTATTTGCAAGCGGTACTCTCCTTTCTGTGATGCATTCAATGGCGATAGTATTACTCTCTTCTCTGAAACCAGAATTAAATTAAGTCCTTTTTGCTAGTTCATACCTTTGAGTGCTTGAATTGTCTCATTGGCTTCCTATCTCAGATCCTGACTTCTGAAATTCACAAAGGAGCTGCATATTTTTCTTTAAGGGTGAGACATTTTGGTTTTGGAGAGGCTAGTTAGTTTACCAGTCTTTCACTGTGAAATAAGTTGGTTCATATACTGTGATATTTTTTTTTTACTTCCCTGTGAGCATTCACCTATCATGTAAATCTCTGGTTTAGTCTTAGGACAATTGACAATTCTTTTCTTCCAAAGAGAAATTTGGGGGAATGGAAGAGCAGAAGTGTCCTGAATTGGGATTGAGATATATTGATAGAACTGGAAAGAAGCTTTCATAGAATTTTCTTTCAGAATTTCTGTTTCAGAGATGTTAGTGGCTGGCCCTCATGACCAGCAGTTTACACCAGATGTTTGTAAAAACTTTGGATTTAATTCTTGAATCTCTCCATTAATTTAGCAGGTGCTATAAGCAGTGGTGGAGCAAACAGTACTTGGGTAAGTAGTCAAATACAATATACATACAATTCTTGGGGTTTTTTTTTTTAAAAGCTGTACAAGATTCTTTTTGCAAGTTAGTTAGTTTATTGGCTAATAGCCATAGCCTACTAGATCAGCAGTCAGGTGAATTGCAATGATGTTTACATAAAGATTTCACAGCCCTACCTGCTGTAGGTAAACTTGCAAAATTATCCTATACGATCTCAATTTTACACCCACGTAGCTTGCAGAAGTGCTTGGGGGCTGATATATTGCATGGCTAGTTTTGGGCAGATACTGAGTTTTACTTTTGTCTTGGTGAACATCCCTTTAATTATTTCTGAAGTATGGAATAGTGGATAAAAATACATGTTCCATTTGCTTCAAAACTAAATATTAATTGAACCCACAACCACATAAGCCATTTGGCATAGCTATGGTCCTCATTGAAAATTCATGTCCATGCTTGATTTGGCATGAAGGTAGTTTAATTGAAATAAGTCAGAAGTGGCTGAAAACAACTTCTGAGTAAATTTTAGCAGTGTGCACCTCATTCCTAGTGACTGTATTTTTCAAAGTAGAAATGATACCTCTAGCCAATGGGGCACATTTCTTCTCCCTTAACAGAGCTGTCAATCTGGGAAATTTCCTATTCAGTGCACCTGTTTTCCTCTAAGCTTAGTGACTCATTTTTCATTAAGTTACTGCTCTTTAAAACAAAAAAGGCGCAAAGCATAAGTTGCCTCAAGTCATTAAACTTAAGCTTTCTGTTAGATAGCAATACAGTCTGTCATGAAAAAGCATATGCTGTGAAATTAATATAATAAATGCAGCACAATTGTCTGCTTTGTATCATTGTACGGTTACAATTGTAACTGTACAAATGTTAACTATCTAATTTTTCAGAATGTAGCAAAATAAAATAATTAAAAGATGTATGAATTACTGTTCTGTTTTAACAGCGTAGGTAATGATTAATACTGTTCTTGAAACTTTTAAAGCAAAATGAAGATCAGTGGAGCCACTCAGATCTGAAGGACAGTACAAAGATTTTGAGTGGAAGAACACTGAAGGAAAGGGTCTCTAGTAAAGAGGGTAATGTATGCACTATTCCAAGGCTTGTGAGTTCTCTTCTTTATTGTGTTCTGCTGTATATACATCTATACATAGACATATACATATAATTAACGTATATATGCAAAGTACACAATACTTTGTATCTGAAGAAAAAGGCATCAGTGGATTTGCATTCAGCTTCTTAAAAATATGATCATTTTATTGATTAGTTGAGCCTAAAACCTCACCTACAACTTTCAAAAAACAGTCTGTTGACAATATTTGAAGTATCAAATGCTTGTTTTTACTACCACGTTGGAGTTGCATCCACTTGGACCTTCTTGGGTCCAAATTTATTGGTGGTATTCAGTCTCAGTATTGATGAAGTACTTTTTTGTTCACTATAGTCATTTACATGAACAAGTTTATACTCCTATTTCTTTTTCATGGCGGTTTACACAGAAAAATATGAAGCCCTCACAAGAAATACTGATTTGCCATGTCCCCAGAGAAGACAATGGGAAAGAGGTGCACCCAGTGCAGTGGTAAATGTTTTGGGAAGTGCCTCCTTGCTTTCTTCTAGTTTTACAGCTGAGGAAGAGAAAAGTAAGATCAATTAAATGTACTTACAGTTTATTTGTGTATGTTTTCACACAACTGTTATGTGCATTATTTCATGGTCTTGTTTAAAAAAACCAAAACCACATCGTTATAAAATGCCCACAGTGTGCAAAGGGTACCCAACAATGATGAAAACCACCGTGTCACCTAAACATTAGATGTAGTAAGTGATGAAAAACTGAAAATGTGTGAGATAAACATCTCAGGCAGGTGTCAGCTGGGTTAGAGAGAGCCAGAAGTAAAAAAGCAGCATTGATATCAACAGCAGTTCTGGAATGATCACTGTCTCCATTTAACTGGGTGATTGTACTTCTACCACAGTTAAGGCGCTGTTATGCAAGGCTAATCAGCTTTAATATACTCTACATTGGGCCAGTCTTATAGGCACTTATAAGATTCAGCTTGGGCAAAATCTAATTGTCCATCGTTTGAGTAGTATAGTCTAATGGGTATGGATTGCAAATGTAACTGGTAAATTTGGAAGCTGAAGTAATTTGCAGGAGTAATTGACAAAGCCCTAAATGGTGTAAACTCTGGACATGTCAGACTCTTTGGGTGCATCTAGACGTGCAATTAACACATAGCAATAAACTCCAGTACAGTTCATGCCAGAGTTTTTATTGCTGTCAGGTCCAGCATTTACATGTGCACCTGGGACTACAACACACTGAGCCAGGGTGGAGCAGCTCCAGCTAAAAAGGGGACTGGGGGTCAGGTCCCCAGCTCAACATGCTGCAGAGGGGTTGGCTGGGGCATAAGGGTGCTACAGTGTGGGGCTAGCCCTGCACTGTAGCAGCTTCTTGCCTCAGCCAGGCCAGGTCATCTGCATGTGCATTTCAGTGTATGCAACTACTCTGCTGTAGGATTGTACTTGTGCTGGACAGTTCTCCTACAATAGAATAAATTAATTTACTGCACCCTAATATAGGCGTATGTTAACATAGGCATACGTGTAGACAGTGAAGCTTTACTGTGGTGTTACTTAATTAACTCCTCAGTAAAGCACACGTGTAGATCCACCCTTTGTCTTCAAAGTAACATCCTTCAGGAAAAACACTTCAGCTGAGTGAACATTTTAGAACAGGCCCTTTTTTGTAAGAATATTTTGATTTAAACTTGCATATACCATGATGAGGGATGTTACATATGTAAATATGAAGACTATCATTAATATTTATATTAAGAAATCAAGATTTTAACAGACAGAAAAGACTAAAAAAATTTCAGGTAAATAATATGCCAGAGTAGAGAAAAGGAAACTCTACATATTCTGAATTGTGACATTTTCACAATTGTTGTTTTGACACAGGAGCAAAATTTTCTCTTGCAGAATTGGCCAGGGGTTCTGTCCCTTGAGGTTCACAGAGGCACAGGATATCCATTCAGTGAGTCTGGGCCCCCCCGATAGGCCATGTCTTCTCCTGACACCCTGTCAGCATCCAGAATCTGATGCTTTTGTACTCTTGCTCTTCTGTATTATCTATATCATCAGTCTCAATTCAGTATGCTTAAGAACAGTTTCTTGGGAAGAAGACCCACAGTCTGCATTCTCAAACCTCCTGACTTTCCATATTTCTCTATTAGAATTTCTGTAATTCATGTGGATAATGGTATTTAATGTAAATAGTGTGTTTCAGTTTATTAATAGATTTGATTGTGATTTTTTTAACTAGGTGGTTGTGTCATAAAATACAGTGAAAATAAACCACGTAAGCAGTGGATCAAAGAAACTCCTCAAACCTTGATGAACATTCTTGAGAATGCTGATATCAGCTTAGCATTTAAAACGTACACCATCTATAAAGCAGGTAGGTCCTTAGCCTGTAGGCAACCTGACTTTTGCAAAATCAGATCTGTATTATTACCAGGTTTTAAAATATAGTGACATTTACGTAGTTTATTTTCAACATCACAGAAATCTTATTTTTAAAATATTATTAATATTTAGATTATTAAAAACAAATGAGAAATTTTGCCACAAAGCTGCAAGTATGTAGACTCAAAGCTTTCACCAACAGCTTGATGTGTGGGTATGTGTACAACACTCTTACTTGAACACAGGTTCCTGAAGAAAAGATAAAAGAATGCATTTCAATAGAGTTGCTTTTTATTTAGCTCAAACTTTAGATTATTTGCACAGAAAACTGATCCAAGATTCTGATCTTTATTGCATTCTCCCTTCAAATGGGTTTGCTAGCTTTGCCTTCTCATTTAATTAAATATGTAATAACTTTTAATAAAAGTCTGCCAACTATTTGGAGTAGCATTTAAAACTTGAGTTGTAAGAGGAAAACTGGGAAGAAGGCGCTTCATTTTGGCTTTGAAACACTTCTTTAGTTTTCTGTTTTTTGCCTTTATTCCTTAAACTAAACTATTTTTCTCTTACATTTAATATGCCTTCAAAGCCTCAGGAGACTTACTGAAAGGTCCATTTTCTGATGAATCCAAAGTATCTGATGAAATAGATGGTGACCTTGAGAACATTATCACAGATTCTGAAAGACTTGAACCTAGATCTGATGAAGAAGACACGTATGTTCACACAGCTTGAAAAATATATTCGACTCTTGTGGTTTTGTTTGATTCTTTAACTTTATTATTCTAAAATAACTTTTATCACAAAAAGACCAAGAAATTATTTTAGTTTGAGAGCATTTAAGTCCCTGAATTGAATTCTGTTAAATCATAAAATCTCTAGTACCATGTTTATACAGGAGTTACTGTTTGCTCTTGGCAAATGTGTTTATATGCTGACTTTCCATCTCATGTCCTGATCTTCCAATCAAATCAACAGTGATGGATCCTTACGCATGTGCAAATCCCCACTGATGTAAAGGATTTGTTGCTGAAGGTCTGATTTGACTTGCAATAAGATTTTGTTTTTACAGCTGCTTTTTGAAAGAGGGTTGTCATATATTTGTTGCTCAGCTGTTCATTGTATTTTTGGCATATGGCCATAGCCTTGTTTTGATTGAAATAGGCACAAGCATGCATCAACTAACTCTGAACATAGATGCCTACTGCATTTGACAGAAGTTTGTTTTTCTTGTCAGGGACTCAATACACTCTACTTCAGTTTTTATTATGTATGTTTTTTCTCTTGCATAGAGAATATTGTGCAAGTAGGTATTGCTATAATTTGTCTGCAGACCAATTCATAGAGTGACAGCATGTGAAATAGGTTTGTAGTCAATCGGATATGCTTCTCGTCTTTTTCTCTACCTATTGAAACTTCTCACTTAAAGTTCCTTAATCTCCAAGGTGTAAGGAAGTATCTTTTATAATTGGGTTGTTTAAAAATATATTTTGCAGTGATCTGTAGGATAACTATAGAAGAGAATATATAGTAAAATAGCATTTGATTGTCATCTTTTAGCTCTGAAAATTGATTTTTTTTTTTCTTTTTCTTTTAGGGACTTTGAAGAGGAGGAGGAGCCAGATTGGGTAGCAGAACTGAAAAAAATGGCCACAATACAATGAATGGAAGATTGTATTATTACTGTGTACCTGAAGAAGATAACACTTAAATTCATCTAATCCCACCCCCTATTCAAAGAAGGATTGTCCCCAACTATATTATCCCAGCCAAGACTGTCTGACTAAGGTCTTCAAAACCTCTAAGGAACACTTGTTAAGCCGATCTAATCCAGTGTAGGTCTCTAGTTGTTTGATGTCAAAGCAGTGAGGGGGATGCATGTGTTTTCTGTACAACCAGAGGAAGAGGTGTGTGTGTAATAAAATACCAACCTGAGCCTGTGTTGCTCAGACATCTGAGTTGTGCAAATGTGTTCAATCCAAGGCTGCTTCTGTGGGCCTGGGGAAAAGGCAGTGCCATGGGAATGATGGGCAAAGCTTTTCTTTCTGAACGCAAGTTTAGATGTTGCGTACAAGTGATGTGGGCCTGGCCCATGGGTCAGATGAGTTGCACGGGCCCAGCCTAGATCAGACTTGCAGACCCCGCGGGCCTGCCTATGCACGCAGTACCCGCTCTGACTATCGTTTACTGTATACATTAATATATATTATGACAGTCTATGCTAATGACAGCATTAAAATATCCCCGCTGTTCTCTGGCAGCAGCACCCACTAAAGGAGACGGGAGGTTCACACCATGGCTATGCTTAAGCGTCTCCAGTGTTGCCCACTCATATCCTGACGCCCATGTTAGTAGGATGGGGCACGTTTGCTCCAGAAGGAGCCCTGCATCCAGGGCACTTGAGCTCCTGGCTGCTGGGACAAACTGGTGCTGGGCTTTCCACCTGCCCTGGCTCCAGCGGGAGCAGAGTGGTGACGTCCCCACAAGGCACCTAGAGGGAGGGCAGAAGCGGGCAGGTGCGATGAAAGGCTGGTCTCGTGGGCGGGTGTGTGACGCCGTGCTGGAGGCAGAGGAGCGGGGCCTGGCTGAGGGCGTGCGTACACGGGACAGTACGGCAACAGCTGTGGTGGGCGGGGCCGGCCCAGGATCCGCTTCAGGGCCCGGGCCTCCCGCAGCTGCATCGGCGCCCGGCACCGCAGGTACCGCCCGGCTCGCAGCTCTGCACCGCTCCCAGTCCCATCGGCCGGGGTCGGGCGCGCCTGGCGGGGCGGGGGGCCTGGGCCTAGTGCGTCCCGTCTCCTCGGCAACGGGGAGGGAGGAGCCCGGGGCGCAAGGGCGGGGCGGCAGCGCCTGCACGGGCACGCACAGAGGGATGGACCCCCCCACTGTACAGACGCACCCCCTAGCCCTGGTATTGCTGCATCCGGGGGCCCCTACCAGCGTCCAGGCCCCGTCAGGGAAGAGAACCCTGGCCCACAGCAAAGGCAGCCTATTCTGCCCAACTCCTGCGGAGCCTGGTCCTGCCCACGTCCAGCCTCCTGGGGCTGCCTCACAACTATAGAGAGTTTGTGTTGGAAGGGACCTCAGGAGCTCATCTAGTCCAACCTCCTGCTCAGATCAGATTGTCCCCAGCTACCTCGTCCCAGCTCAGGCTGGTCTTAAAAACCTCCAAGGATGGAGATTGTGCCACCTCTGGGTAACCTGCTCCAGTGTTTTACTACCCTCCTAGTGAGAGTTTTTCCTGGTATCTAACCTAAACTTCCCTCGCTGCCACCTGAGACCATTGCTCCTTGTTCTGTTTTTGCTACTGCTGAGAACACTCAAACTCCTGCAGGGGGCACAGAATAAGCACCTTGCTCCAGTCTTTTGCCTCTGGGTGCACTTGGATCAGGGTTTCAACTTTTCCTCTGCAAGCACAGTGCCCAGAACTGTGTTTGGCAATAGCAGTTGAGATTTGCAGATATTCAGTGGCTGTGGGGGCTGGGGTTTGGAGGGGGAAGCCCTTTCCCACTAACATGGGGTTCAGGCTGTGAGTGAGCAACACTGGAGCCCCTTAAGCATGGCTGTGGTGTGAACCTCCCGGTGTGCTTCAGTGGCTGCTGCTGCCGGAGAACAGCAGTGATACTTTAAATGCTGTCGTTAACTCTGTCCTTAACATATACTGTCCTAACGTATACAGTAGTATACGATCATTAACTCTGTGACTGCTCAGATCTAGTAAGAAAAGAGAGGACCTGTTGTATTATTAAGATTTTACCTAGTTTACATCTTGAAATCTCACCTTTAATCATTTTGAGGAAGCCTCTTACAACACCTGCTGGGTCTCTGAGGTCAGGGGGGAGATGCAGTAGGTTTTATTTTCCAGAAGTGGGCTCAGCTGTCTGAAGTCTGAGATAAATTGGTGTAAGTCTGATTTTCAACCATAGTACTTTCAGGGGTGCCATGTAATGTTAGCACTGTTGGGTATACAAGCATGATTCAGAAGATAAATCTAGAGATTTTCAACTAGGAATCCAGTGTTAAAAGGATTCTGACTTGTTGTGGTCTTTGTGAGTTCTTTGCAACAGAAGAATTGCTTTATCATTTTTGTATAGCCAAAAATCAAGCAAAAACTAAACTGACATTTTTCCAAGGGGTGCCTTGAGTCCTAAAAGGTTGAGAACAACTGGTTGAGCTAAATACATTATCCACCAACCCATATTTCTTGATTATGACAACATCTGTGATTATAATTGCACGTCTTTGACTTCACCAATAGATGAGAAATTTCTGGGATATTTTCCGAGCTCCGATTACCTGTAAAACACTAATGTTGAATTTTTTTTAAATTTTATTTTTTTTTGTATTTTAGACCCTGCTTTAAGAGAAAAGCGTCATGGATAAATATGAAATCATTAAAATGATTGGGGAAGGAGCTTTTGGCAAAGTATTTTTGGCAAAAGGAAAAGTTGATAACCAGAAGTGTGTTATCAAAGTGATCAGTTTAACAAAGGTAACAACAAAAATAATTGCTACTTATTAGTTTTGATTCTGTAAGTCTGTATTTAACTACAGTGTGAACTTGAATTGTTTTTTTCTGCTTTTTTACAATAACAAGTTGCTAAATAAACCAATTCCTGTGAGGTAAACCAGGACTTGAATTTAGCACCTCATTTACTCCTAGTAACTGCCCAATTGCACACTCTGATTCTAAGATAACTGGGAGGCAATTTACTGCTTAAATTAAATGTTGACCCTGGGAGATCTGGGTCAAAAAAGCCCACACCAAAAAACAGGGCAGCACATGTGGACACAATATGAGCCACCCAAAACTGGAGCCTGATCAGCCACAGCCACATTGCAGCTGCTGAACAGGCTTCCTGCCATGGCTGCAGCACCTGGAGGCCCTGAGACCGCAAGTAAGGCTGCTGGGGCCAGCATAGTCGCTGGCCCCAGCCTCCTCTACCCCACCCGGGGTAACCTGCTGTGCACCAGAGCACATGTGGCACAGACGTTTCCCGGGGACAGGTAGCAGCGGCACATTGTGACACTGCTACTTGTCCCTGGGGAAGCAAACATCCGCGCTCGTCTGCATGCACCCTCAGAGTATTTTGGAAAGTTTACTTTTCAAGAAGCTGCTCAATATGCATATTAGTTAAGAGAGCTAGTTAGCCATGTTAGGCTGAAGTCAGGCAGAAGGTAGAGCTGTTTGGCACCTTCGCAGGCTAACTATATGTTATCATAGCAGCTGAGAAAGTATGTTGTTGCTTATGAAACCTCATGCTTTTTCTGAACCAGTTAGTTGCTGGGTACCACCCAGCCCTACCTTCTGCCTATTAATTTAGTGATTTTTCAAGCATGTTCATATGCATAACTCAAGCTTGTCAAAGTTACAGTACAAGAATGCATTTTCCATAGACCAGTTCTGAAAATCTTTGTACAACTTTCAGACTCAAAACTGAAGGATTTGCAAACTGAAAAATAACTGGTTTTATTTTAATGTGTGCTCACAATAATACAACATCTTATAGACTTTTGATGAACACATTACCAAGACATTGAAATGAATAAAATAGTTTGACCATCCTCAAGTGTCCAGAAATTACAAGCTGAGTGCCAAAAAATATTAGATTGGCTTTAAAATCATTAAGGTTTTTTATATAAACAGAATTTGGATTCCTTTTATTTGCTCTCAGTTTGCATGCGTTGGTTACATTTTCAAGATTTTTCAACCGCTGGGACTATAAATTAATTTTTATCTGAGATTCTCATGAAATAATTTGATTCTGGGACTCTGAGCTTAAAGAAATACACCTTGGGTGATTGAATTTTAGAAATCCTGTCCCCACCAATGTCATTTTGCCAGTGACTTCAATGAGTCAGAGATTTATCTCTAAATATTGCAAGAGTTTGTAACATTGTTAAAATGACTCTTTTCTTGTATATTTTGTTTTTTTGAAGTTAACCATGCCAAGAATGTAAGTCATATAAGTCCTGATCTTACAGACACTTAAGTGTGGGTAGGGCCTGACTAACTTGACTTGTGTGAGTCATGAAGTTATCCTGACAGGAATATAAATGTATAAGAAGTGTAAATTTACACACCTTAACTGTTTGTCAGATCAGAGAATAAAATGTCATTTATTGTGTTTTAAGTAAAAGGGCCAATATATTTTCAATTATTTAGACTGAGCTTGTATTTTTCACTGACTGTGTTAGTTTTTAATATTGGGCAATATCCTTTAAGTAATCTTTGATGCATTTAAATCCATTAATATGTATTTAATTTTTCTTCAGGTGGCTTGTATGATATCTCAATCACTACATATTGAGAGTATATTATAGGAAATTACCATTTTACTCTTTCTTAACTCACTTTAGATGCCTATGAAAGAAAAAGAAGCATCTCAGAAGGAAGTCATTCTTCTGGCCAAGATGAAGCACCCAAACATAGTAACATTCTACAGTTCTCTTCAAGGTTTTATTTTAATTTTGGTATTTTATTTATGATTTTGGTATTTAAAATGAAATATTTATAAAACTCAACCTGTATTCACTTAGAAATTAGAAATTACAGAAGACTAAATATTAAAGTACTTGACTTACCTGAGAACCGCCGATAAGTGAAAAATATACACCTTACATGTTTACTACATAAAAATATCTTTCTGGACTGGATCAAGTAATTATGTATTAATTTTGTATCACCTGGATATTATACAGGTTTTCTTTGCTTTATGTTGTACATGTGTTCCTGGAAAACGACACATAACTGAAATTCACGTAAAAGGAGCCTACTTTATAATGTAACAAATAGGGATATGTTCTAAGACCTTGACAGTACTGACCCCCAGACCCATTTCTACCACTTTTACAAGACAGTTTTGGTACTCACCAACAGCAGGCAGTACACATAGCCTATGATAGGTACTATCATAGTGGGGATGGCAGCTACAGAAACATGTGTCACAGACAGTGAGCGAGGAGCACAGATCCCCATGGGATACTATATTTTGGTGCGCGTCACAATGCACTGCACAAAGCAGCTGACTGCAGGCTTCTACCACACTGATCGCATAAGGGTGATTTTACCTCGCATATAACGAATTTTTGGCTTGAAAGAGGCATTGCATAACAGCAAATTTGCACGTACAGATCCTACATAAAGCGAGGGAAACCTGTATAGTGCCTTATTAACAAATTGAAAAGCCAGGTCCTGTTGTAGGGGGCTGCCAACCTCACTGAACTAGTGAAACAATGTAGTGAAACAACAAAAAGAAGCTGCAGAAAATGCATGGGCCAGACATCTTTTTCTTGTTCCTCTTTTTCATTCGACATGTAGATTGAGTGTGTGTTTTGTATTTTAAACCAGGAATGTTTGCTTGTTGGCTTTGGTTTAGTTTTTGCCCTTGTCTATTTTTTTGAACTGTTGCCTGTTACCTCTTGTTTCTGTTTTGCTTTGCTTTGTCTGTTCTGCTGTTTCATACTACAGAGAAGTAAGGTTTGTTTGGTGATATATTTTATTGGACTAACTGGTAATGCAACTAAATGGGTGAACAGAGCACTCGCCCCAGGCATTGTCTTTGATGGGGCATGAGAGTTGCCTCCACACCTCAGGAATCTTTGCCATGGTAGAAATAGCCCTGTTCTGCCTGGCTATAGGAGCCAGGCAGGTACAGCCCGTCACCCAGTAGTATATCTGTGGGGAAAGAGGAAGAGCAGAATGGTGCTCCCTTGGGGAGTCTTTGCCATGGCACTCACAAACCTGCACCCAGTAGCATATTGAGTGGGGTGGGGAAGGGGGAGTGAATAGGGCACTAGGGGAAATTCTTACAAAGCCCAAATAGTGAGGCTGCTGCAGTGAGCCTGTCCCCCAGGGGCAGCAGTCACAGCAGTAGCACCTGCTGCTTGAGTGTAGGGAGCAGGGACAGATAAGAACCTGGATCCTACCCCATCCCCTTGCCCCTGCTCTCCTGTGCTCAGCAGAATTCCCCTCTTCTTTACCTACCCTGGGTGCTGAAAGAGCTTGCTGCACCCCTGGGACCAAATGTATAGTTGGGAGAGATGTTAGACGAGTTAAGAAAAAGGTGAACATCTGGATGTAAATCATCCACACCTGAAGAAGGGTATTTTGTGCCTGAAAGTCTCAAACATCTCTCCCAGTTATACAGACACTCCAGGAAAAGACATCACTAAAAAATCTTTGCTTCTTCCATATTCCCTTGGACCATCATGGCTCCAATGCCCCAGCCCCTCCATTGCAGAGTACTTAATGCATACATATATAATCTTATATATGATGATGGAACCTTGCTTATAATCAATCAGATGAGTAAATATTGCAGATTGATATAGCTGGCAGTATGTTATCTTCAGGAGGATTTTTGAGTGGGTAGATGAAAAAGAGAAATTACTGGACAGGGGTAACTATCTGTGGTGTGTTTCTTTTCAAAGTAATATTTCACTGATGAATCAGAAGCATGAGATAATTTACTATCTCAAATGCAACTTCTTCATCAGTTTGATAATACTATGGTTGTTTTCTTTTTCATAAAATCTGTGTTTTTTATAGAGCATGTCACAAAAAAATAACATGAGATGAATACCTAAGCAGGTATTAATTAAGGAATACAATAAAAAAAATTACTTGTGGAAAACTCAAGTTAATTAAAGTAAATTGGGAAATTCATATCTCAAGTGCCAAGATGTCATGGTCAATACTTGATAATTATCACAATTAATTGACAAGTTGTTAGAAGACTGTGTCCAAGCTTTTCAAATAATTATGCAAGGCACAGATCCAAAGACAACAACAGACTGAAAAAGAAAACTGTGATGCAGAGGAATTTAACATCTCAGATTTTTAATGGGACTGTATTTTGGACTGGTGATGTCCTGATGGGCTAGTGAGGTCCACAGTGAAGTCCATGATTTGTTGGAGAGAAGGTTGTATTACAAAACCCAGCAGTTGTCAGCACTGTCTGCAGCCTGTACTTCAACATTAACTTGGATTTTTAAGACTTCTGTTTTGTTTCATTAAAAAGTGCAATAAATAATGACTAATATGCATTTAATAAAGAGGCACATGCATTTTTAATTTAACTAATGCATCTGTCTTAGATGTCTTGAATCAACAACCTGCATTTTGAATTCTCAGAGCTTTTTTAATGCTTGCTCAGTCTCTTGCACTTTTAAAATACCTTCCAAGAGTACATTTTTTAAACAAAATGCTAAAGGGGAAGTGGAGTCCCTCTGAAGAGAAGGTTTTGTGGCTATGGGCGCCCAAAGACAGAAGAGTTTATTATTTTAAACCAGTATAACCTTTATCTGAAACCTTTATCGGATTCTGAAACATTGCACATGCTAGGATGGTGGGGACACTGATACAATATGTTTTCCCCACTATCACTGAGGGAAAAAATCATTCTGACACTATGATGGGTAGGCATGATCATCTTGATCAAGATAGAGGATCAGAAGCTAAGGTAATTTAGTCAAAATAGCATTAGCTGTAACAAAAATAGTTAGTTGCTGAATTCATAAATAATGGAGTAATTGTGGGAAAATAAAGAACTAACATTTTTACTTGCAGAAAGGAGCAATCTGTATATCATCATGGAATATTGCGATGGAGGTGATCTAATGAACAGGATAAATCTTCAGCATGGAGTGCTGTTTGATGAGGACCAGGTAAAGTGGGTTGCTTTTAGAGGAAAGGATTTGTACCATAAAATAAATAGTATGAAATACTACTTAATAGGAATATGTAGTAACTTGCTTTAAGTGTTACAGTCACAAGGTCCATGTAGATAAGACTTTGTAATTGTTTTACAGAGGTTCTTAACAATGCTTAATGGCCTAAAAGTGAAATATTAACTGTACTTTGACCACTGATTTTTATTTCTTGTCCTGTTCCGGAGGTTGGGTACCTTCATACTACTAATTTTCAGTTAAGTTTTGAAGAAAAGATCTTTTAGATTAGAAGCTGCATTTGAGATGGAAGGTGAGAAGTAAACAGGATTGTGAATTGTTAAACCAACACACAGAAACAATCTCAGGGTGCTGACAGCCTTCAAAGCCTGTATCAGCATAGATCAATTCAGTAAAATATATCCCTATTTTAATTGATACAAACTCTCTAATATACTGGCGTCTTGGACTTAAATACAGAAAACATGTGTTAGGTATTCAGACACTGATCTCTGTTTTCTCTGATGCATTTGGAAACTTAGATATTTTGTGATCTAAACTGTTGTTGCACTTATAAAACTGTATCTGCACAAAAACAGATCAAAGCTAAACTGGCTTGAAAATATGATTTTCAATTCATCCTGAAAGTAATATTTAAATGATCATATAAATCTCTTAACTTTTTTCCATTTAAATGGTAGAGAAAAAAGGAACCAGCTGCATGGGAAGCAGTTAGAAGCAACTTGATGGTTTAGTAACATAGGACTTTATGACCCTTTGGTTCAGACACTTACTAGAGACACAAGGGAGAGTAAGATTTATAATAGAGGGCAAATTCACAAATCAGAAAAATACAAACCAATAATAAAAGTCCTGACAGCAAAAATAAAAATAGAACCAAACTAACAAGAAACCTGAATACTAGAAGGAAGTAAAAGAAAGCAGAGACAGAACAAGGATGAACAAAAACAAGAGAAACATCCCAAAGGCAAGCAAGAGAAGCAGATTAACCAATTACATTTAATCCCAATAGTACATTTACATATCTTGAAATTTATGTTTGAATGTAATTTTCATAAAAAGACCAATCAGAAAATCAGTCCTATTCAGAGAAGCCCTTAACTTCTGAAGAAGAATGTCTTGTAGTCAAAAGCTCGTCTAACTCTGTCCCAGCTGTGCAGTTGGTCCAAAAACATACTCAGAGAAATCCTTGCCTGTTGCTTAACCCTTGGTTTATTTAAATGTATGCAGGTGCTAGCCTGCTTTCCTGAAGACAGATTTCTGAATTGCAGGATTTCATGGGCACCAGCTTCTCACAAAACTTCACAATGTCATTGGGCCTTGAACATGCGCTTAAAATTAAACATGTGTTTTACTAAATAGAGATTAATTTAAGCACACGCTGATCTACATCTCAAAAATAGGGCCAAAAATCCATGTCAAAGTGTTGTGAATAACCGAGCCATTTTTGTCTAAAAGCCTAATAAATGGCCTTGAGCCGTCCTCCCGAGACAGAATACACGGCGAGACTGGAAGGTTGTTTTGTGAATTATGCCCATCTGCAGTGATAAGGAGGAGACAGCTGTACCAGGCCAGGGGC
>JAGPOW010003316.1:151557116-151603831 GCA_030014935.1 Caiman crocodilus | reverse complement strand
ACTGGAAGGTTGTTTTGTGAATTATGCCCATCTGCAGTGATAAGGAGGAGACAGCTGTACCAGGCCAGGGGCCTCGAAGATAAACAGCGAAATACACTACACTAAAAAATAAGTAAAAGGACTCATTAGAAGCTCATTATAATACTAAAAAACACACCCCTAGGTGGGGAGAAAGTATGCTAATAAAACATACATGTATAGAAATAAAGTACATGGAAAAAAGACATGCTCAGTAGGGAACTCTTTATATCATTTACCTATAACCAATCACTGAATAGTATGCTTGTAGATTTTAGTATAAAGAATACTTAGAAATACAGTTTAGTATACTTGCTACCTTGCACCTTTATTGCTAGCAATAAAAACTTTTTTTTCTTTCAAACTTCCAACTGGTAGTCGTATATTAGCTCACGCATACCGGGCAACAAATTCAGACTTAAGCTGAAGCATAACAAAAGAAGGTACAGATTTGTACTTAGTATAAGCACATGCTTAACTGTTTCCTGGATCAGGGCCAGGGTGAAGGTGTAATAGGCATTGTTTAAGTCGGGGATAGTGTGTGCAGTTGCTATGCAGTTTCCTTTTACAATTCTGTTATTTAAGCACATTTCTGATCTTGATTTGTATATATGCAGTGTATATTTTAGGTTTGACTTGTTTTTGTTTTAAGTTTTTAATAGGTCAATGTAACTGCATTTTATCTCTCACCCTAGATTCTGAGTTGGTTTGTGCAGGTCTCCTTAGGATTGAAGCATATTCATGACAGAAAGGTTTTACACCGCGATGTAAAAGCACAGGTAGGAGTTACAGTTTTTAATTTTACGCTTTCAAAAATGCATGCCTGTAAAATTCTTCCATGTTTCATTATAGCATATCATTTTTTCTTTGCTTGCAGAACATTTTTCTTAGCAATAATGGAATGATAGCAAAGCTTGGGGACTTTGGTATAGCAAGAGTGCTGAACAAGTAAGCATTTCCTTCTATTTAATTTAGTTTTTGTGACTAAACCAACCCTGAAAAAGTCACCATTCCTGAAGATTAGGTGCTGATTGAAACTGTGTTGTATTTAGTGAGCAAGTTCAGGGTACTGAGGGTGTGGCTATATTACTTCCATGACCTTCTCAGAAAGGTATGCTTTCAATAATGCTTTGTCCATCTACTCTTGCTCCTATACAGAATACACCTAACTCAGAAATGAGGCATGGGCTTTCTCAAGACCTCTGTTTCCCATGTGTTTGGAAGTGGCTGTGGAGGACACCCTGAATCAGCCTCCTTATATTTCTAAATTTGGTGTGAATGGCAGTAAATGGGTGGGGTGTGCTTAAGAGTAGCCTTCTTTAAGAGTGCTAGGGGCATGGTATAGACACACCCTCGGGTTCAGCTACCTGGGGTAGCTCAAAGAAAGTCATAGACATTTCTGTCATTGACTTTAGTTGCAGTAGAAACAAACTTTAAGACTTCACGTTGTTCTGTGGTGTATTTTATTTTATTTGAAGTTTCTGTTAAAACAGGGGTGTTGAATTAATCTGGCCAATGGGCTCACAGACTGTAGACTGTCTCTTTCCACTCTTATATGCTGGATCTAGTGCCCATGGCATCTGCTTTGGCTTCTTCAGAAGCCACACAGCCTGCAGTGCCCACACTGACCAGACTGCACTACCCACAATATCCATTCCAGCTGCTCCAGGATATCCAAGGGTCTAATTTTCTCTCTGCACTTCAAGTTTGCAACCTAGGGAACATATTTTTATTCCCGTGTGTGCTTCTTGCCCCACCTCAAAGGAGTTTGAGGCGGGACAAGAGGCACACATGCGCTTATCTGGATGTGCCCCATGAGATCATTGGATCTAGCCTCCCCCACCCTGCTGTAGGCAGGAAGTTAGCTGGGATCAAGTGACCCCAGCAAGAAATAAATCCACCTTTTTTTTTTTAAGAAATCCAGAGTAGGTGCTTGCACCACCTCTGGGGAGAGTTTGTTCCAGACTCTGGATACACGTGCCCTAAAGAACTTTTTACTTATGTCTAGTCTAAATCATCATTCCTGGAGCGTTTGGCTGTTAGACCTTGTTATCCCTTGGGGAGCTCTGGTGAACAGCTGTTCTCCCAGGTCCTGATGTACCCCTCTTATGTAATTGTAAGCTGCCACCAAGTCCCCCCTGAGCCTTCTCTTCTCCAGACTGAAGAGTCCCAAGTCCTTCAGCCTCTCCTCGTATGGCCTTCCCTCTAGGCTTTGGATCATACACGTGGTTCTTCTCTGGACTCTCTCAAGCTTCTCCACATCCTTCCTGAAGTGTGGGGGGGGCAATACTGGATGCAGTAATCCAGCTGTGGTCTCACCAGGGCAGAGTAAAGCTGGAGGATGACTTCCCTGGTTTTGCTTGAGATACAGATGTGTGTATATATATATGAGCTGTATATATATCTTCTATGCCTCAGTTCTTTATCCGTAGAATGGGTCTACAGTAGGGGTCAGCAACCCAAAGCCCATACAGCCATTTGATTCAGCTTGCAGAGTCATCGCTTTGGCAGCAGGGGGCTCTACCTGCATTGTGCCACAGCCAGCTGCCAAGTACTTCTGGACAAAGGGGTCTCCCTGCGCCATGTCACAATTGGGTGTCAGAGAGAAGCAGTGGAAGCAGCCAGATCCTAGTGCCTGCTTTTCTCACATCCAAACTGAGTAATTCGAGATCCATGCCAGAAAACACTGTTGATCCCAGATCTATAGTACGTCCCTTACCTTGTAGTGTATTGTGAGAATAAATGCACCACAGATTGTGTGGAGCTCAGATAGTATAGTAATAGAGGCTATGTCAGAACATAAAATGGATAACAGATGAATTCTAAGCTTTGTACAAATGCAGATGTTTTCTAGGATATTTTAATAGCCCTTGTGGAGTAAAAAACCATGGTAAATTACCTGGACATTGACATTTTAATACAGAGTGAGAGAGCTTTAATTTTGTCTCTAGGGGGTTTAAATTAATGCACGGAATCAGTATTAATTTATTTTACAGCATAAATAATAGCCTCTGTGGGATCCTTTCCTGGTTATGATCTTTTCCCTCAGAGCTACTGCTACATTAAACTCTTCTAATAATTCTTTTGTTCACTATTTCCCATTAGCACCATGGAGCTTGCCCGTACCTGTGTAGGGACACCCTATTACCTATCTCCTGAGATCTGTGAGAATCGACCATATAACAATAAAACGTAAGACTTAAAAGATATTTTTGGTTCAATGTCTTTCACTGCCCCAGTGAAATAAAAAGAGTTTAAAGATAGTGACGACCAACTTTTTAGGCAGGAGTGCCACAACGTAGCCTATCACCCTCCCCATATGTCATTCTGATCCTTTTCGCTTTCCTGATCTGCTGCTCTACTTTCTGCTCCTTGCTTTATGCTCCCTGGCTGATCTGCTCTGATTGAAGAATTATATATTTTGGAGACAATATACTCGGAAAGTCTGCTGCTGATGGGTTCATATGTAGGATTGTTTCCAGCCTAGATTGTGGCTACTTTTCAGGCTGCTCATGTCCCTTGCTCCCAGTCACTTAAAAGCAGGCTGTCCTTCCATTATTCAGGGATATAAGGGAGACATTCCCTACTCATAGCATCATACTCTGGCAACATGATTACCAGAAATGACAAGGAGAGGCAGAAGTATAAGTTAATTGATATGTACAGGGTTAGTTTTGGTGTGGAAAAGTACACTGAATAATGGGCTCAAGCTCCAGAATTGGACTATACCCTTCTCTATATGGATCAGATTCAGTTAATTCTCTGCTGGTAAACCTGAGTCATTCAACTCTGACCAGAGTCTGCCTTCAGAGATGAAAAAGGTCAGGAATGGGTTTTACCGTTACAAGCACAATTGAAACTGGAGGCAGTTATTTACATTTATGCATTGAGGCAGGCACATATGATAGGTGAAAAGATCCACTACAAACTAATGGTATTTATTACACCTCTAAAATAACAGTTTTCAAAACCTATTTTACTTTGAATTGTGAACTGTTTAGCTAGTTCATATTTTACTCATCTGGCACACTTGAAAGTTGTTAATACAATTTTGGCATGATTATAATTGTATAGTAATAATACAACTTAAACACCAAGAATGAGGGAACTTGTTACATGCCAGAAAACAGAAAAATAAAATCCAGGAGTTATTTTGGCACAGTTAGACAAAACCTTGCCACAATATTAACCTTTTAATAGGATATTGTCAGATAGCTGGAGTGCTGAAGTGAGGACAGTGCTTATTTGTATGAAAACATGACATGCTTTCCTCTGAAATTTGAATTACTTTCATCTACAGGGATATTTGGTCTCTTGGCTGTGTTCTCTATGAGTTGTGCACGTTAAAGCATCCTGTAAGTACATAACCAGACCGTTAACTTGTTATTGAAAAAGGTATTAAACCAGGCAGAAAATAATTGCAATGCGAATATTTCCTAGATAGCTGTTGGAACAGATATTTTGCAAGTTAAATCAGTATGCATTAGGTCCTAATGATTAGAATATACTCATCAGTTCTTTCACTTTAATTTCTCACACTTTGCCTGTTTCTTGCATATTGAAATTAAGTCAAATACACTATATACACACATAATGTATTGGTCTTCCTTGGAGCACTGCTACTTCAAATGCATATGTGGCTGTCACCTCTCCTCTCAAGTCAGATCTGTTCCAGAGCATTACATTTTAAAATTAATCTTTTAATTAAACCTCCTTCAGTTATAGGAATCAGCCATCAAACTAAGGGAAGAACTGAAGCCAAGTTTCAAACTTAGGTGCTTAAGTGTGGATTTAAGTACTTAATTTTACTTACCCAGGTTTGAAAATCTTGACTTAAATTTACTGAAGATTTTGACGTTCAAAATTAGGTAGAGTCCTTGGAAACATTCAAGTAAATGTTGATTTAATTTGGAAGCAATTCAATGGCAGTAGAGTCTTAACCCAGTACATTTCAGAAAGGAACATTTCTGCAATTGGTTCTCAGCACAAAAGCTTTCAGTTGAATAGGGAGCAAAGCACAGGCTGGTCAGTGTGTCTGTAAGTGGACCACTTAAACTCCCCCTCTGGCTTAGCAAGGAGAAGAAAAAGATTGATGGAGGCTGACTTGAGGACACAGGAGTGCTACCAGAAAAAGTGCCAAATTTCCTGGACTGGGAAAGTACGTAATTAATATTGATAAAAAATAAATATATGTGTGCTTCTGTTTCCCTGCTCAGTTTTCTTTCACTGCCTGTATGAACTCAAAGATTGGAATCAGACAGGAGCCAGTGAGTAGTCTAGACGGGATAAAACAAGAACTAAGAGATAGGACAGTCTCAGATACACCTTCAAAGCAGCTAAGAAAACAGTGGTGTCTTTACAACAAAATGTTACTTTCAGGTTTGTTTTTTCTAGGCGTAGTCTCTAAAAAATGAAAATACTTTACAAAGAGGAGAGGAAATGGTCATTTGTGGGAGGCTAACCCAAAAACTGAGGAAGGGGGCTTCAGCCAGCAGGCTATAATTTAGTTCCCAAGAGAGCAGTGGACACTAAGGCTAAGTAATCTCAACTAGGGGCTTGGGCAGAATGCCAAGTACAAGAATGTGTGTATACATCATCTTGTTTTTTAAATCTACTATGCAGAGGCAGTACACCTTTTAACAAAATGAATCATGAGTTGCTTTGAAGAGACTTATTCTGGGATACTGCACATCATTATTGATCACGGGATCTCTAACGATTTCTTGCCCAGTGGGCCTGTTGAAAAACATGGTTGATAACCAGGGGAATATAAATCTAGTAACAGACCTTTCATTTGAGGTTTTGACTCGGATCAAAATAGGAGCAGCACAACCCTTCCACACAGCCTTCCACCTTGCATTGCTGCTCCTCTGCCAGATGGCCTGATAGACTTTGGCTTGGAAGGAAATACAATTAAGTTAAACAAGCCACACCCAGACTCAGCTGAAGAGTGGCTGGATCACCTCTCCTTACCCTGTCCTAAAAATGAACCAAATGGATACATGACAGGAATGAGAGAAAGGACAGTTAAACCAGATACTTAGCCGTCTTGCTGCATCCCCATGTCATTCATCATTGTTGTCAGCCATTTTAAACAGTCACAGTCCATTACTTCCCATACCAACTGCAGTAACTGTTATTGATTGATTGTTATATTTTGCTGTGTCAGTTTGAAGGCAACAACATACATCAGCTGGCGCTGAAGATTTGTCAAGGACGTTTTATTCCTGTCTCTCCAAAGTATTCGTATGACCTGAGGATCTTAATTTCTCAGCTCTTTAAAATATCTCCAATAGATCGACCATCTGTCAATTCAATATTAAAGAAGCCCTTCTTGGGAAAGCTCATTGTCAGATGTTTACCCCCTGAGGTGAGATTCTGACTTGGTTCCATGTACTTTAGCATAATCTTATTAAACAAGATACAATAGAGGCAGTTACATCAGAAACCCTTTTTTGTTGATAGATAATACAAGAAGAATTCAGCCACACTGTTATACACAGAAAAAGACCTTTGGTAGCACAGCCGATATCCAAGCTGGTACAGGGTAAGACTTGTTTAATAACAGTAGTATACCCAGTCTTAGTCCTATCCTAAGATCCTTCTGGGCAATATATACTAGATGGATTTAACTTTTCCAGGGGATGAGAACTCTACCAGCAGAAGCATTCTCCCTAATAAGGAAGACAGGCACTGAATGCACCACTACTCTATTCATATATTCCACCAGGAAAGGCAACTTTCATTTAAGCCTGGGTCACCAACGAAGTTTACTGCTGGAAGCAGCTGTAGGAATGTTCTAACTAGTCATTTATAGTTCAACCTGATAGAATTTACTAAGGAGCTAATATGATTGCCAGATAGAAGTAATTCAAGGTCATTAGTTTTGAAACATCCTTCTTTGACTCTGCTAAAATACCCTTCATCTTAGCCTGCAAAATACGTGCAGTTGCAGCCCTCTCACCTTTCTAGAGTACAAACTGTTATTTGTCTTAAATTGTCTTAAATTTCTTTAAATTGCATCATGATTTCGGCATGTCAACTAATTAATTAGGGAGTACCAAACTCATTGTTTCCACCCTGCCCGCAAGAGAGTTGTTGTTAATAATAATAATAATAATAATAATAATAGTAGTAGTAGTAGTAATAATAATAATAATAAACTCCAGACCTTTAAATCAAGACATTAAGTACACACACCTGAACAGAGTTAGCAAAAAACCTTTGTTGCTGTAAAACTTGCCTTTTCTGATTTTATCTATTACTGTTGCTATATCTAATATAAAAGAGTAAGATTATCAGGGTAGGGATGGAGTAACTCTGTGTCAGATCAAGCTAACATTCCTGCTCCCTGTACACTCAAAACAAAGATATAACTCAGCTGCTTTCGGGCCATGTCCATGGTTTGCCCAGTGCAGCTATATTACAGTTTTTGGCACTCAGTGCACACAAAGTACAAGCTGGCAAGGGTGCATTTTGGTGGTAGTGCTTCCTAGGATGGTCCAGTGCAGTGTAGATGTGCCAATTGGTTCTTTAGAGTACTGAGTATACTTTTGAATCCTTAAAAATGCACAGATAATAATCTTGTGTGTAATATAGGTCCAGGTTGGTCACAGATATTTTAGTAGTCTGTTATTTTAATAACCCACCCCACATGGAAACACATGTATGAACTATGGTAGAGTCTGTCAATCCTGGATAGGCTTCATCAGCCATGTTCAAACACACAGATAAGGCAATCTTAGAAGACAATCATCCTCAAGTGCAAGGGATTGCTAAGATTTTAATAATTAAATGTCACTGACATTTTATTAGTTAATTATTGAGGACTTTAATAGCCAACTACGTTGTGCAAATTAATATGGATTATTGGACTTGGTTTTGACACTCACTCAAATCAGCTTATGCACACACAGTCTTCAAAATTGGGATGTCAGTCTGCCATAACATCTGTGATACTGCTGAAACTGTTGAACAAGAGGAACTTAATCTCTTTCTAATGCTCTGTTGTTCTGTATATTTGTATTACTCCCCAAAGTTATGTATCAAAACACAGAAGCAATTTAAGCATTCTTGTGGAGGCAGATCTGGTTAGCTGTGATTTTTATGATTTTTTTATGGGTGAAATTTTCAAAAGCTTCTAATTGAGTTAGGAGCCCAAGTTTCATTTTCAAATGATGTATTATCCTTCATGTCTAAATCAGTTTTTCAGCCTTTTTTCTTAGAATTCAGAAAGAACTATTGTGAAATGCTGCTTAGTGCCTGAAGTACAAGACTGAGGGTCATATTTATAAAGGTATTTTCACAGCTAAAGGTACAGATAGGTACTGAGTGGGCTGTATAACTTCCATTGAAATTTGGCATGAGACTCAGAACTTTTGAATTCTCTTCTTTGCTCTAACCCTGAATCACTGTGCGACCTTGGAAACACTTCTCTGTGGCACACTGCTTGTTTATGAATTGTGCCCAATAATAGTTTCCTCACACAGACATGATGAACCTGACATTAATTAATGTGTACAAACAGCTTGTCATTAGAAAGGCACAATACTTTGGAAGTGGTAATGATTATTAAAGAGGAATGATATAAATGGGCATTATTAGCCTGTCTAGCCTGTGTCAGAGATATGCACCTTAATGTAGTTTACAGTGATCACATAGTAAGCATTGTGGTAATAACTGCCATAAAAATGAGAAGATCCACATATTTTTTATCATTAAATAAGCTCCTAAACTTCAAAAAGTGAGAGTCGAGGAGCACCTTTCTCCAAGATCCAAGGTGGCGGCACTTGCCAAGAAACAAGAATTATCACATCGAAATGAATGGAAACCTCCTTTGCGAGTTCAGCAGCCTCTTATCCAGGTATTGTGTCTATAAGACTCAGATTTCCACAACTTTTTGAGATCTTTATCACCATAGCAAGTCAGAATCTTCCTTTTAAAGACAGTTCTGGGTAACTAGTTTGGTATTTGGAAAGAGAGGCAAACAAATGTTCTGATCCCATTTAAAAGATGTTAGGCTTATTTCCACTCACAGCTATGTTGTAAATCTAGAGCAAGTCCACTAATGCTAGTGCACTTGTTTCAGATTTACTTTGGCATAACTGAGATTAGAATTTGATCCAAAGTATTTTAACGTACTAGCTTGGTGGTGTAACTTTAGCTTCCCAGTTCTCTAGGTAACCAGATGAGAAAATCAGCCTGAAAGGATTGGGGATACATCCACAATATCACACCAATTTCTTTGACAAATGAGATCCATGGGATTGCATGCTGATGGACTTGTTTCTCACAATTCACAATCCTACTTTGAATTTGTTTTTTAGTTTTTTTTGACCCAATAAGCTTCTCTGAGTGTGGGTGATTCCACTTTTTAAATAATTTTTTGATATACATTCTCTATAACTCTTCTATCAGTGAGTGATAAAATGTACGATTTCTAGTGCTAACAGTTCCTGTGCAGCATTACAGTGCCATGTGTAGAAGAAATTAGCACTTTAAATATTTATGTTGTGGCCTGGAATGTACAAAATGGAGATGAGTGGACCTTTTTCAGTGTTCCTAATTAGAAATACAAGGAGGTAAAACTTAGCACATTAACATTTAAGAGAATGATAACATACTCATTTTTCAATTTGTGTGGAGAATATGTTTAAATATAGCATATTTCTAGCATAGCATAGTGCAGTCTTCACATCACCTACTTCCTAGCATACAGTAGTTACTTTAGACTATAGCAGATAGATGTTCCTTATTCTTCTGTTCTTTTAATGAGAAACAGAAAAGGGATATATGGTATAAAGCAGAAATAAAGGAATATTTCTGCACAAAGTTTTAAATTTGAGGCATGAGAGACAATTTACTGCAGGCAGGAAATCAAAGAGATGGTGATTTGAAATAGCAATGTTCACAAGAGAGCAGCAGCAAGAAGATGTGTGTTGCCCAAGTCTCTCTATGATCCCTTTGCTCACACCTGTCTTAGTAAGCCACCCCTGGAATTCCTTCAAGGCTCAAGCCTTCAGTGATGTGACTGGAATTTATCACAGTGGTTCTAGTAGATTTTGTTCGTTGCTTTCACACAAATCAGTGTGAATTGCCTCTTAATTAAAAGTTGAAGTGCTGCAATAGGCGGCATGAGCCTCTGGAAGTCAGAAAGCCTCTGGCTTAGGTGATAAAACATTTGGGGAAATTGTTTTTAACAACTATCATGAGACTTAGAATGAAGGGTAGGATGGGAACTTGCCTTATAAAATGTAACTAATATCCAGTTTATGATATCTTGGTTTAAGAATGAATCATTCATTATCTTTATAATTTATGCTGTTGTATATCTTTTCAGCAGTGGAGCCCCAGATTTAAGATGGCTGAAAGGCCAGAAGGTGTCAGAGTACACGGACGTTATAGTCACTATTACGATAAACTTGACAACTTGCAGCAGGAAGCTTACGTACAAGATGACTTTTCTCACTTCAGCCAGAGAGTTGAAGCATATTATAAAGTAAAAGGACAAATTCCACCCCCTCTGCCCCCTCCTGAGTGGTAATTGTTTTTCTCTTTTTAAATATCAAAGTATCACAAATAGCTTGATCCATCATCCTCTTCCATTATGTAGCAAGATTCAGATGTAGCAGAGTACCTCACACAATTTGATCACTTTTCTAGTCAGCTTATGATGTGGTTGTAACGTTATATGTGGCTCAACAAGAAAGAAAATGAAATGCTTGTACTGAATACAGCCCTAGAGATACACTTTTGAATCTAATTTTATTAATGTTGAGATTTGTTCATTATAGGAACTTCTCCTAGACCTCTATATAGCTCCTAGTCAAAATTCCGGGACTCAGTAAAACTCATTCTATCTTCACACACGCTCTAGAATGGCCAAGTGCTGTCTGTGTTCCTCTCCTAGCTCAGAAGGAACTACTACTGCAGTTCTCTAACCTGGAGAATGATGTAGGTAGGTTATAGAGAAATTTTCTCCTGCAGAGTTTATGCACTGGATTCAACATAAAGGACTCTTTCTCCTGCTCATTTATAAACTTCAGAGTTCTTTCTCCTGTGGTGATTATAAGCTCCACAATGTAGAGCTCCTTTCCTTTTTTCTGAAACTTTCAATTCATTAGTCAAGGATGGAGGGGCTTTTATAAAATAGGCCAGGTTAAGAATGCTTTGGAGCACCAGATTTACATAGTGCCTTGTTGGGAAGCTTCAGTTAAAGTAGGGTGGATCAAAGGGTTTTGTGCAAGGATGGCATGGCTCAGGATGTCTTAATTAAGAGTGACGGCTGAATTTAGAATTATTCAGTTAAGGCTAGGCTCAATGTATGTCTGCACTGTAGATTGCAGTGTAGGGAGAATCCCCTAGCTAGCTTTAAAATTAGCTATTGTAGGTTTTGGTGGCTGTGTGGCTGCAGATAGATGTCAGAGCAGCCTCCAAAGCCCGTGCAAAAATCAAGGTAAAATATTCCTCATGGATGTCCATGCTGTCATGGCTGGGCTGCTTTTAGTTCCCAAACTAGTTAATTTTAAGTTGGCTTGAGTGTCTCCATATGACTGTGAAGTTTGCATTTTAGACTATTATGAGTATAGCTTCACTTACTGACCAACAGCAATAGATCAGAATTTGAAGTCAAATAGTTACAGATCAGGGAACTTTGCTAACATTTTGCACTTAAAGAAAACTTCCAGGCTAATGCACAGTTAAGTTGGATATATAAAAAGTCAGGAAGTTCGGGGTTGAAATACAGCCCTAATTCTGGCAATTCTTCCTCCCCAACCAGTGTGAAAGCATTACAAAATAATGTTATTTTAGTAACATTGCTCACAGGCTATTTTTCAAATGAAAAACGAAACTATGGCAGATTTTACAGACCCAGCAGAAGATTAGTATAATCAGAGAAGTGGAAAAGGTAGAGGAAAAATATAAACTATAAACTGTCTTTATATTTAATTGCCGCAGTGTTATTATTCTAGAAGTACATTCTTTTTATATTTCACATAATGTAGAGAGTTTAGTTAATAATGTCTGATAAAGGAAGAAAGATGTAGGTGAGTGAGTGGCTATAGGGGACTTCCATGTAAATTATTTTGTTGAAAGTTGTTAATACAGATACCAGAGATGAATGGCATGCTTTTTTGTCAGGGTTGGAGAATATCTTCAAAGACAGCTTGAAGCCCAACAGCACAAGATGAAAGTGGAAAAACAATTGGTAAGTAATTACTGGATTAGAGAATAACATTCATATAATGGGAGGTGATGTAGCCCAAGAAAGTGAACCCAACCCTTTCTCATAGCAGAGTATAATCTTGGCAAGTAGAAAATCTGTTTCTGATGTTTTTGTTGATTTACTTTTTCCAAAGTTGCTTAGAAGGTTTTATTTTTTTATTGTTAAAAAAATCTGACAGCATAGAATGTTTCTACTTATTTTTTAATTTTTTCTATGGCCCTTTCAAGGTAAAAGAGTGAGGATGAATTGGGTGAACTTGCCAAATGGAAATTCTTTTGCTCTGTGAATAATCTTGTACGTTAATAGGGGCTGCGACCATCCTCTGCCGACATACATTACAACCAGATTCAGAAGCAGGAAAGGAAACAAGAATGCCTCAAAGACCATCAGCAGGACCTTGCTAGAAAAAAAAAATTAAAGGAACAGGTAAAAGACATGCTGATCTTGGTTGGCCAGAGCTGTGTTATTATACCAATTTGTAGTGGTATTTCTTTGTAAAAAGCCACGTACATTCACATGCCCATAAGTATTAGCTAGATTCGTCTGCAGGTTATGTAGTACTGCTGCCAGGTTTGATAGGCTAGTAAGACAGAAAGATATGTAGGAGCCTGATCCCAATTCTTATGTCACTTCTATCAAACTAAGTGATGTCCAGAGATCTTAGTTTTCTCTGATTTTTAAACTGAAAATTAGGGATTTTTTTTAAAAAGTGGTTATTCACCACTAATATATGATGTTTCATTTTAATCATAGAAAAATGTGGATTTGGGGTTACTTTTTTAAACCAAAAATTAGGGATGTTTTTAAGTCAGAGAAAACCAGGATCCCAGGTGATGTCACATCATTGTAAGAATAGTGTGAGAGAGAGAAGATCCCAACTTTCACAAACCAAACTAGGTATTATTTTCTTACCTCTTAACTCAATTTTGCCCTGCCATACAACATAGAGGCACGTCTACATGAGATGCCTCATCACAAGTACTAAACGACTGCCTCCAAGGAGCTGTATTGCTCCCTTACATATAGTTCTTTATGTGAGGGAGCAGTACAGCTCCTTGGAGGCCAGCATTGACTTCAAAGAAGAGCGACTTGAAACCCTCTGGGTTAACTACAGCGGGAGGTGGGGCCTGGTGAGAGAAGACCCCCAAACCAGGGGGAGGAGCTCGATCTGGTGTTTTCTCCACAACTGGCAGAGGCTGTGCACGTACGAGACATGGTCATCATGAGTGACTTCAATTATCCAGACATCTCTTGGGAGAAATACTTGACTAAGTCGGATCGGTTACATTGCTTCCTGACCTGTATCGAAGAGTTCTGCCTGACTTGGGAAGTGCTCAGGCCAATCATGCATGGGCCAACCTCTAGCCCAAGTGCTTAGTCCAGTGCTTTTTCAACATTTTTGTCAGTGATTTGGACATGGGGGTGGAGAGTTCAATGGCCGAGTTTGTGGAAGAGCTCACAGGCCTACATGCTGCATTGCAGCTGTGCGTATGCACGGCATTTATCAGGCAAATTATCGGCTGCATCAGACCAATTTCTGATACACACAATTTTATTTATATTGGTGCTGATCTGATATCAGACCTCTAATTTTCCTCCTTTCTCCAGTTTCTAGTCCTCTGCCTCTGTTTCTCCCAATATATTACCTCCCAGTCCAAGCCTCTAAATTCTTTCTTCCATCTTAGTCTCATTCTTTTCTTCTTCAGCTTCTTGTCCAAGTCTCCCCAAAACCCCTCATGTCCTTATCTATTCTCAGTACTTCCCTCTTTGGTTTCGAGTTCTAGTTTCTTTTGGCTCTTATTCCACTTCCTTGCCCTACCAGTCAGAGCTGCCCCAAGAGTTTTCGGTGTCATTTGCCTTGTCCAATTAATTCCAGTCTTCCACGATGAGTCTCCACCCAACCTCTAGTCACAACTTTCCTCCCCCAACTCCAGTCCCAGTCAACCAGATTCTTTGTCATACTTTATTTCTTTCTTTCTCCCAAGTCTGGCTCTTGTTCCTCCTGCCTTTGAATCATGTGCTTCCTCTTGTTTTGCCTGTGTAACCCCATTGTATGTGGAGCACTCTTAATAGGAATGGCATGAGTGCAGTCTGGTCAGCACAAGACCTGTGAAGGGCTGAGGCATGCTTCCTGTGCGCAGAAGCTTTGGAGCCTTTAGCTGTTAAACTCCACAAAGCCAACTGTCCAGGTGCGAAGTTAGATTTTGTGAAGCCAAACTTAAGTAGATATCCATGATCAAAGAAAAGGGTATGTCTTTCACACAAGGGTTATTCCTTTTTCAGATTACAAGTCCTTACTCTGAAATGTTAATGTGGGTTACCCTACTGTCTCTACCCTGTTACCATGCTCCTGCCTAATAGCCAGCCTGTTTCTACCCTTGGTTCTCTCATCCCAGCTTGAGCCTTTACATTATAAAGTTCTGGTGGCAGCGCCGTGTTGGCTAGATGTGAAAAGACAAAGCGTCAGGATGAATGCAGCTTTGCCAGTAGGCAGCAGCTGTTGCTAACAGAATTTCTGCCATGTGGGAAAGCTGGTGTGGCTCTGGTACCAGGAAAACTGTCAGCAAAGGACTCTTTACACAAGGGTTCTCCGTGGCTTTGGCTCTGTGATTGCAGTTAAAGCAGCAGCAGTAACTGTAGAGCAAGTATAGTCCTACAGCCAATGCCCAGGTAGTCCCTAGCTGTATTTTTGGATATGGCTGAACATGTTGCCTAAAACCTTGTAAACATTCTGCTGCAAACATCTGGCATGGAAAGTTTCAGCCAAAATTTGATTAAGTCAGGGCTGATCAACTGGTGGTCTGCAGGCCACATGTGGTCCCTGAAGGGGTAGCATGCAACCTGTGGGTTCCCACTTGCCCATCATTTCCCCTTCCCATTTGCTCCTGTTGCGGTAGCTGGGAGGAGGCTGGAGTGCCAGAGCTGCACACTTGTCAAAGAAGGGAGATGGTTTGCACTACAGGTGGGTGGAGGGAGTGGGGCACATTGCTGCCTGTGCTGGGGCAGCCCGTGTGATGCACACTGCTGCGAAAGGGGGAGCTGAGCTCTGTGCAGTCCAGGGTGAGAGTGTTGGGCAACCCAGCTCCCTCTCCCTGCCTGTTGCGTGTGCAGCAACCCTTTCCCTTGTGGCTGTGCGTGGGAAGCTGGGCTGCTTGCACTGGGGGGAAGATGGGGAACCTGCCCACATGGCACACATGGCTGGGAGATGGGGTGGTGCTGTGTGCACAATGCGGTGGGATTGGTCCATCCCCATGGTGCATGTGGTCGGGAGGGGGTTGAAGCCAGACTGCTTGCAATGTGTGGGGGTAATGCTGGACAGCCCATATGGTGGAGGAACAGGAGGGGGTACTCACAGTGTGTGGCTCCTGGGTCTGGCATGTTGCCCCTGGCTGCCCAGAAGTTGGACTGCCTTGAACTAAGTTATAAGCAACTGAAAATAGGGTCTTGTAATGGAAAGTATCAGATAATTTTAATAATAGCTGGGGCTACCAGTCTGTTTATTAGTAGGCATATATTTGCATGTAATTAAAATTGTTTTGTCTAATAACAGAAATTCATATTCTAATTGAGGTGCTGTTTAACAGGAATACCTTCAGCAGTTGCAGAAAATTAGGCAACAATACCACAATGATGTAAAGGAACTTCAGTGTAGAGCAGGAGCCCCACAGGTAAGAAAACCCAGACACAAAGTACTAGAGAAGATCATTTGACATTAACATTCAATTTATGCAGTAACTAAAATGACTATTTTGCAAACATATCCATTAGGAGAATCAAAAAATACAAGACAAAACCTACCTTGTGAAAGAAGGTAAAGCTGGGAGCCAGTCTGATTCCAAAGAGATTCCTGCAAGAAGAGAAGAACCAGTCCAGGTACTAACAGTGAAGATGAACAGTGAATAAGGCATGTGTAAATAACTTAGATCTGATACTGATACTTGTGCTGTAGGTGAGAAACTCCCTGTGCTCTATTTATTTCAAAGGCTCCCTTTATTTGGTCCTAGTTTGTTCCTATGATGTTGTCCTTCATGTATCTCTGTTATGACATGATTTTGCTTTAGTCTGTTTAATTTTCTTGGTTTACTGGTTAAACACAACAGATTGACTTTTATTAGTACATGTTTAGGATTGTGAATCCACAAAAGATGACAAAGCTGGTAGAGAAATACAAATCGCCCGAGCAAGGGACTAACATTAGAGGGAGGGGGGTGAGGAGGGGAACGCAACTAGGTTACAGAAAATACAATGTTAGCCAACTAAGCCTGAGGTGGGAGATGGGGGAGGGATGGGGTTTGCAACGCTGAGAGAGAAAGAAGATAGATACAAATAAACCTGTTACAATGGTCCACAATGGTGGAGGAAGTAGTTCAAAGAAAGTGTCTCAGTCCATGTAGAGTCTCATCGCGGGGGTCCTCTTTGGGTGGAGCAGGGTCGTCCATTGCTGAAGAATCCTCTCGAAGTGAAGGTCCATCTGGTGCAGGGGGGGTTCAGGTGGTCCCCTCTGGGTCCGGTCCAGTGGCGGTTCATTTGGTGGGGTTGGAGTACTGGTGGTGTTCTGTGACGTGTTCCACATAGATGTCATGGGACCAATGGATGGTGTCAGACAACATGAGGCAGTGCATCGGCTTGGTGTAGTGGCAGGAGATGCGGCAGGCAGGCAGGCTGATCTTTTTGCTGGGGTCCCAGGCTCCGAACGTTCCCACAAGGAGCATGTCAACCATCATGTCATAGCCATGGCCCCTCAGGATGTCAGCCAGCGGGGCATACTTCTCTGGCTTGTGAGCCCGGGCGTGAGTGAAGGCTTGGCGCCAGTTCTCAAAGGGGATGGTTACATCCACAATCATGATTTTCTTGGCCTCTTTGTTCATGATGATGATGTTGGGTTGTATCTGGCTCTCACAGCCTGGGACAGTGTGGTTCATGGAGAGCTCCCCCGCTGCAGCTGGGATGGCCCTCACCAGGCGGTCCTGGACAGCGTTGTGTCAGAGCTGCCAGGCTCTGATGTGCAGCTTGCAGCTGCACAGCATGTGGGGGAGGGTCTCTGCCGCATAGCTGCACCATCGGCACCTCTTATCCCAGTGGCCGAAGCAGATGACCCTGTTCAGAGGCAAGCAGTTTGAGTGTGTGTGTGTGTGTGTGTGTGTGTGTGTGTGTGTGAATGTATATGTTACACCTCGGGGAATTATGCAATTACGCGTTCACGCAGTTTTGTGCATAAAATGCAGAACTGCACATAATTTTTCATAATTTAACTCAGGCGAGCGTTAGCTTCCACCTTTGTGGGGCTTGTGGCACTCCAGCTGGGAGGATGCACTGGCAGTCATCCCACAAAAAGATATACAGGCTAACTCTTTTTTTAAATCAATCTCAATCTTTCTCGCTCTCGCTCTCTCTTTCTGTCTCAAGCTGTCTTTCAAGCTGCTTATCAGAGCTGTTGTTACCTAATAGGACATGGGTGGGCAAAATATAGCCCATGGGGCTATCCAATTCCAAGCCATGATTTTGTTCTAAGAGGTTTCCTCATTACGTTAGAGACAATGATGTATGTTGAAATGTTGAAACCACATTGCAGCTGAGACCTGATCCAGTGCCTATTGGTATCAGTGGCAGACATTCCATTGACTTCAGCAGACTGTTGATCAGACCTGTGCTAAACAGCTGGAGGAAGGGGACCTGCTACCTCTTGACTGGATGGACTGCAGGATGGGAATATCATAGGCTCAGCCAGTTTAGTGGAAGGCAAGGTTAAAACAGCATGGAAACTTACTTTCTCATGGCATTTAATAGGAAAGGCCCGATAACACAGTGCTTGACCTCAGTTGAGTTCACGGACATCCTCCATCCACCTGAGAAATTGTTCCCACTTTTAATATTTAAAAATATTAAACTGTTTAAATTGTGATGACCTTTCATTAGGGAGATGATGATGTGCCTTCATGCATGGGACTCCTTAAAATATTGCATTGTTTTCATTTTCTTTGTTTGTTTGGCAGTTCTCTAATAAAGACCTATGTCCTGGTTCCTGACCCAGGTGTAATTAAATACCTGTGAAGTGCTTCCAGGAGACAAGCTATTATGGGGAGTGATTAGTCTTTCAACAGTTAAGAGGGTTACTAACTTCCAATTTTTTATCATCTTCTACTATTGGAGCTAAACACCCTGAAATCTGTTGCACGTGATTCTCTTGGAGACAAGTGGGGTTTTGTTTTTGGTTTGTTGCGAGTAATCTAGCAAAGTATTGTTAAAGCTTGGCAGTTTGAAAAATCAGCCTTTTGCACTCTTTGGAAGGACTCCTAATTCATTTTGCCAAGTTAGCCAGCATTGTCACTTACTTTGCTGTTCAGTTCTAATTAGTAGTGAGGCAACGAGTGGAATATTTCCACAGTGATGTGCTTGTAGGAAGTTAATGACCGTATTTTCTCTATAAGCCAGACATTTTATAGATACATTATATCTGGTGTGGTTCTAAGGAGTGTTTTATACTTATACTTCTTGAATTTAGTATACAGTGTGTTGTTTTTTCTCATAAAGGACCTTGAACAGAACTTGAAACAAATCAGACTACAGAACTGGCAAGAGAGAAGAGTCCTGGAAAAGAAGCATAAAACAAAGGTAACTGAGGTCATTCCCTAACATTCTTTCCCTTGATCATTTCCACCTGTTTGCTTCAAATGGTTCTATTACAAGGGTGGGCAATTATTTGGGCTGGAGGGCCACTTAGGGAGTGTTGGTGAGCTGTTGCAGGCTGAATCAGTACCCCTCTGTCTCTCTGGCCTGCAACAACTCATAAAAACTCCCTTAATGGCTCTCCATGGAGATGACTCAGGGTCTGGGTGAGCAGGGCACACACTGCTGGGCATATAGGATAGGGCTGTGGGCAGGTGGGGAGCAGTGTCTGGGAGTGGGATGGGCAGGGCTGGGGCTGGAATCACAGGACACTGACAGCACAGGGTGAAGTCCTGGGGCAGAGCCACAGTCTGTTCCCAGCATGCCCCTTCCTGCAGAACCGGTATCCATTATATGGACATGTGGGTAGTGGATCATGGCTCTACCCTAGCTCTGGCCCCATACTATCACTGCCCTGTGATCCTGCTCTGTGACCTTGGCCCTAGCTTCAGCCCCACCCACCTGCCCTGCTCCTGGATGCCACTTCCTGCCTATCTGTGGCCCCATCCCATCTGCCTGGCCAAGCACATTATGCCCATGTGGGCTCAGGTCAGTCTCCATAGAGACCCTGCCCACTCACTCCACCCGGTGGCCCTGGCAGTGGGTGCAGGATAGATGGGCTGGGGTGCCTGGGCAATGGGGCTGGGTCCAGTGGCGGCAGCAACACTGGCAGTGGTGGCTGGAGAGAAGTGGAGTCCAGCTGCTGTGCTACACCCAAGGGAAGCAGGACCAGCCACACATGCCACAGCCCAGGCTGCCTCCCATGTCTGGGCCACATGGGGCTGAAAGGCCCATTGTGGGCCAGATAAAATCACTTGGAGGGTCATATCTGGCCTGCGGGCCATATTTTGGCCACCCCATCCTATTATGTCACAATAGCTCTGATAAGCAGGTTGCTTGATAGTGAACACCAAAGCTACTTTTATGGATTACTGGATGAGAGTTTCTTTGGGGTCATCAAGGAAAGGAACACACTTACCCACAGGTTGAGAATACTCCTAAACTAGTGGTTCCCAAAGTGTGATCCAAATGCAGTCTGCAAGCCCCTTTTTGATGTGGCCAACTACTCAGGGTTGCACCTTGGAAATGTTCCTTGTGTGGTGAAACTTTGGAAACCACTGTCCTAAACGGTGATAACACCTGCTCTTAGGCCTTGTCTATACTAGGCTACTTCTGCTATCAGTATTTCTGGTGACAGGCAGTAGCTGCTACAGGGAAGCAGCCAGAGTTTGTTTATGTTCACATACTTGTACCCTTTTAAGGTACATATATTTTGATAAAGTATTTTAATGGAGTCTGTGAATATTCTTTTCTTAGGGAGGAGTAAAGTTTGAAATTAATTTAGATGCATGTGTTCCTGAGGAAAATACCATGCAAGAAGAGGTATGTTGTAGTTACTTTAAAATACTTTTGCTTCAGTAGACTGAGGACATGATAGCAGCTCCATGATTTAAGTTGTAGTTAGGCTTCTATTCCTGTCTCATTTCCTCTGTTGTTAGAATAAGTCCATTCTACCCGATACTGTATAATCTTTTACCAGAGTAAGATTCTTAGAAGTTTGATGGTAATGTACGATGGTTCCATGAAATAAAAAACAGTGAAAGTGGAAGTTATATCACTTCTGTAAAAGTTTTTTTGGGAACATATCTAAACAGTGGATTTGTTTACGAACTACATGTTTATCTTGTAAATGACTTTAATAAAGATACGTTTTAGAGTTAGTGGAAAATATTAATGGCTATTCCTGGAGTTATTACAATAGATATGAATCTGTGGTTGTTCCATGGACTTCAAAACTGCACTGCATTTATGAAAAAACTTATATAAAAACTTATCAGAAAAATTCCTGTCAGTTTACAAACTCAGTCCCTTTCATATTTATAAGCTCTGTAGAGAGAGACCCCCCCCACAGGGCATCAGTTATGTTCAGAGATTATAACTTCTGCAGAATCAAGGGGGAGCAGTAGGACCAAGAGCCCATCTAGCTAGACTGAATTTATAGAAGTGAACTGCACAAGCTCCAGGACTGTTCCTGATTGGTCTGTCATGACTCATTTTATTTTCACACTATGCACTGCCATGGCCCAGACTCCTGCGGGCTTTGTGAGCTTAACTGGAACAGAGAATCATTAGACCTGGTAAAAGAAATAAGCTTGCACAGCCTTGCAGAATTAGGGATTCACTCAGGACCATCTTACATAGCTTTGGTGGGGTCTGTACCAGAGCTACCATACATTTTGTGGTTCAGACAGCTCATGTTCACCAACCTAGGAGTTAAGCAATTTGGACAGGACATCCTACTGTTCCCTAGTTCAGCAACTTAATACTTTTTTTCTAAAACTCTGGTATAAAAATGCTCAGAATGCAAAAAAAATGTTATATCCTTTTTTGTGGAGGGTTGAGCTGGCCTGTGAACAAATGTAGAGGAGGACAATAATCATTCTTCATCCTTTTCATGAAATAAATTTAATAATAATTAAAAGATGGGCCCAGTTAATTCATTACTGCATTACTCCAGTTTTCTACCTGAGTGTTTCCATTTTTATTACAGTGAAAGCTCGCCAGCAAAAAAAAGGAATAAATCAGGTGCACTGTGTTTGGAAGAAATTAAATGATCCTGTAGACAGCATAGGATTTTCATTTGTTAAAACCTGAACTTTTATAGCCATAAAGTCAAGATGTAGTCATGATCAATATCTATTAATTTAGGAGGTTATGGATATCTGTACTTTAAAAATCCTCAAATCTCAAAGGAAAACTCCTGTCCAAAACATTTCTCCTTATTTATTAGAGAGTCATCTACCAACAAGTCTTTTTACATGTCTGCAAAGCTTTATGAAAACCAATGTTATACCAATAACAAAGCTTGTTCTGCAACTCCTGCTGTAACATTTGTTACATTCTGAATGAGAAAAAAAATGGAAGTGATTAAATGTTGTTGTTCTGTTTCTTAGTAAATTCCATTTTGTTTTAGGAACCAGATAAACTTAATGAGACTCTAACTTTTGACGACAGTGAGAATCTTAAGGAGAAACTGGTGAATGTGTATGAAGACCACACAGACAGAGCTTTGGAAGAACTATGTTGTCAGGAAACAGGTATTTTATAGTGAAGGTTGGGTCAAGTGACTATCTTAAATTGAACATACAGGTTTCCCTTGCTTTATGCGGGTTCTCTATGTGCGAATTCACTCTTATGCAATGATCCTTTTATACCAATTTTTTTATATGTGAGGTAAATTCACTCTTATGCAATTGATGTGATGGAAGCCTGCAGTCAATTGTGAGGTGCATTGTCTCAGTGATGCACACCAAAATACAGTCTCCTGTGTGGATCTGTGCTCCTCACTCATTGTCCGAGACACGTTTCTATCGTTGCCATCCTCATTATGATAGTGCCCTGTGCTTGTGTGTACTGTCTACTGCAGGTGAGTACTGAATTTGTCTTGTAAAAGTGGTAGAAATGGGCTGGGGGTCAGTACAGTCAAGGTCTTGGAATGTATCCCTATTCATTACATTGTAAAGTGGGTTTCCTTTATGCGAATTCGAGTTATGTATCTTTTTCTAGGAACACACGTACAGCATAAAGCGAAGTAAACCTGTACTATGTTCAGTCAGTGACTGCTACGATTTCATAGATATTAGGGCTGGAAGGGACCTTGGAAGACCATCGAGTCCAGCCCCCTGCCCAAGGGGCAGGAAGTCAGCTGGGGTCATAGGATCCCAGCAAGATAAGCATCCAAATTTCTCTTGAAGGTGTTCCATGTAGGTGCTTGAACCACCTCCTATGGCAGGCAATTTCAGACCTTGAGGGCTCAGACAGTAAAAAAAATTCTTCCTTATGTCCAGCCTGAAATGGTCTTGCAGGAGTTTATAACTTGCAGGAGTTTATAACTGGTTATAACCTTGTCATCCCTTAGGGCGCTCTGGTGAACAATCGTTCCTCCAGATCCTGGTGAACATCCCTGATAAACTTATAGGTGGCCATCAGATAATCCTCAAGCCTGCACTTTTCCAGGCTAAAGAGCCCCATAGCTCTCAGCCTATCGTCATAAGATCTGTTTTCCTGACCTCTGATCATGTGCGTGGCTCTTCTTTGGACTCTTTCAAGTTCCTCCACATAATTTTTGAATTGTGGAGCCCAAAATTGGATGCAGTACTCCAGCTGCAGCTTCACCAAGGCTGAGTACAATGGAAGAATGACATCCTGGGATGGGAGAATGACGTCCTGGGATTTGCTTGAGAAGCATCTGTGGATGCAAGCCAGCGTTTTGCTCGATTTACTAGCTGCAGCATCACATTGAAGGCTCATGTTCATCTTGTGGTCAACCATGATCTCCCAAGTCCCTTTCATCTGTAGTGCAGTGTAGCACTGCCAAGCCTATAAGGATGCTTCAGGTTTTTCCTCCCAAGGTGGAGAACCTTGCATTTTATGGTGTTAAACACCATCAGGTTCTTGTCCACCCATTACCTGAGGCTGTCAAGGTCAGCCTGGATCGCTCTCCTGTCCTCAGGTGTGGATGCTTTTCCCCAGATTTTGGTATCGTTGGCGAACTTGGTCAGTCTGCTTCTGACTCCAGTGTCCACATCATTAATGAAGATGTTGAACAGTATAGGTCCAAGGACGAGCCTTGGGGGACCCGACTGGTCACAGGGCACCATCACTCTCTGGGTCTGACCACGGAGCCAGTTCCCCAGCCAGTGGATTGTGGTGGACCCAAGGCCACAGTTGGCCAGTTTTGCCAAGAGGTGATCTTGGGATACCATCATCTTGGCAGATCGAAGGCTTTTGTGAAGTCAAGGTGTATGACATCAATCTCCTCTCCCTTATCCAGCTGATAGGTTACCTGGTCGTAAAAGGAAATAAGATTGGTCAAGCAAGACCTACCTGCAACAAACCCGTGCTGGCTATCCCTCAGGATGTTGCTGTTGGACAGTCTGTTAAGAATGGCCGCTTTAATAATTTTTTCTAAGACCTTGCCCAGGATAGAGGTCAGGCTGATAGGCTTGTAGTTTGCTGGATCCACTTTCCTCCCTTTCTTGAACCAGTTTATTTGATAGGATCCTGTTTCACAAGTTCTTGCTTCTGATTTCTGATACATCATAATTAACATTAGAATTGCACTAAAATCTATTTAGAAGGCAATTCAATTATTATTAATCTTTTTTTACTTTGTGTAGCAAGGGCCTTCATAGTTTCATAGTGTTTCATAGTTTCATAGTGCCTAGGGTCAGAAGGGGCCTAGAGCAGGCCATCTAGTCTGACCTCCCGCCAATGGCCTAAGGTAACCCCTGTTACTTATATGGTGATATAAGCAGCTGGGGGAGAGCTAAGAGCAGGTTCTGCAAAGTTGGAGAGAGCAGTTACAGGGTTGTAGCAGAATTCCAGGATCCTGATAGTGATGATCAGGGATCCGGGTTTTCCGTTTCCCATGGAAAAACAGAGAAAACCATGAATTTCCTATTTTTATTAGAGAAAACACGAATTTTCCCTTTTAGAAGAGAAACCTGCGGATTTCCCGTTTGCAAAGAGCTCTGCAGGTTGGCAGAGTTCCAGCCTACAAGTGCTGTTTGCAAAAGGGGTGGGAAACCCTCAACCCTGCCTGGAGGGGAAGGGAGAGGGGAAAGGGCTGGACCTGACTCTTGCATTTACCAAAGGCTGCTTCAGGCTCACTTCTTGCTGGAGATAAGTGGAGCTTGGGGGTTGCAGGGCAGGGCTAAGGGAGAAGCTGACTATGGGCTGAGGGAAAGCGGAGGTTTGCAGCCAGCGGAGGGAGGGGGGTTGCAGCCTCCCTGGCTTCCTCAGCCAGCTTGGGCACTCTCTGGCTGGGAGGCGGGGTTTACAGCTGGCCAGGCACTCCTGCCAGGAGTGAGGAGACTGTAAGCCCCTCATCCCCTGGCTGGAGTGCCAGGCCAGCTGCAAATCCTGGTTTGCAAATGCTGCCCTCCTCCAGGCCCTTTGGAAAGCAGCGTGTGCAACTGGTGCGGCAGGGTAATGCGTGAAAGCTGCCTGCCACTGCAAGCTCTGCACTGCCCTGGCCATGCTTCCTCTGTGTGCATGGGGGCAGCGCAGGGTTGTGTTCCTCACTGCTGCCCCTGCCTGCAGGGGAAAGCAGCAGGGGAGGAGCCAGCTCCTGCTCCTGCTGTAGCAGCCGCTGCCTTCCGCTGGGGGCAGGGGCTGGGTCCCTGGCCCTATAGCCATGGCAGCTGAGGGCTCCCTCCAACAGGGAAGGGCAAGTGGCACAAGCAGGGCTGTGGGGGGCATTTAATCTTAACCATGGATTTGGGGATTTTTATCAGAATTTGTGATTTATTTATTTATTTTTATCATGGAAAACCAGGATCCCTGGTGATGACTACCCCTGTGCCTGGTATGAGAACTAAAATGCTTGTGATGGGAAGGGAGCAGAGCCTAGGGCTCTTTGAGCTTCATTCCTGGGCTGGGGACACATTTTAGCCCTGGACACAGAAGGGAAAGGAGTTCCCTGGGAAATGACCTAAAACTCTGCAGCTTAAGGTACCCAGGGGTTATAGTTTATATTAACTTGGTGGGATTTTGTTTGCATTTGTCACAAGGCATGGGAGTGGCTTGTAGAGAGCATGGGGGCCACATAGGGAGCCTGGCAGAGTGCTGGGTTTTATGGTGATACTAGCCAAATGCCTGTCAAAAGTGATAGAGTGGGGGAGCGGGTGGGGATGGAGCCCCCTTGCCCCCCACATCTGGGCCCACTCTCCCCTCCCCTCCTGCTGCTTGGGGTCTGAGCCCATTCCCCTCTTCCTGCCGCACAGGTGGAGGGGAGGAGCAGGCCCAATGTGGGGGAGGACTGGGCCTGAAGGTGGGGAGAAGCCAGGCCACAGTGGCAGGTGGGGGGGACCAGCAGGCCCGAGCCAAAACTGGCAGTGGCAGGGGAACAGGAGGAGTGGGGGAAGGGCCGGGGGGGATGGCAGAGCATTGGGCCTGGACCCAACATGGGGGAGGAGGCCTGCTCCTCCCCTCCTCCAGTGGCTGCTGTGCTGGGCCACATTAGGCCAGGCCTGCTCCCCACCACGGTGGCGGCAGTGGGGGAAGGGGAGGAGTATGTCCCTTACCAATGTAGGGATGGACTGGGCCCAAGGCTGGGGAGAAGCCAGGCCGCTGTGACTGGGGGAGCACTGGGCCCAGGCCAACTTGGTGGCGGGGAATGGGAGGAGCAGGCTTGGAGCTGATGCGAGGGAGGGGAGGTGGGGAAGGAGTGGGACTGAGCCCAAGCGGGGAAGGAGGCTTGCTCTTCCCCTCCTCCAGATGCTGCTACATCAGGGCAGGCCTGCGGCTTCTTCCCACCACTGTGGCGGGTCTGCTTCTCCCCCAGCTTGGGCTCAGTCCCCCTTCTCCCCTGCCTTCTCTCCCCCACATAGACTCTGAGCCCACTCCTCCTGCCTCCCTGCCTTGCTGCCACTGGTTTGGCCTGGGCCCGCTGCTCTCCCTGCCACTGTGGCCCAGCTTCTCCCCACCCTCAGGCCCGTCCTCTCCAGCACGGGGCCTGAGCCCACTCTGCCATCCCTGCAACGCAGCTGCGGTGTGCCCGCACCAGGCCATGCAGCTGGGAGGACGGGTGGGCCTGGGGCCATTGCTGGTGGCCTCACCCCCTGACCCTGTTCCCCCCCCATGCCACCACCACCACCTCCAAGAAGCAAGGGAGATGCTTCCACTCTTCCATCTGCTCTGTTGCCCCTGCCTCCAGGGAGCAGGGCGGGGGGGCGTCAAGGCCAGCAGCCCCCACCCCTCCATCCTCTGTGTCCTTGCCATCGTGGTGGCGCTGTACCATGCTGCCATGTCCTGTTGGAATGCTTGTTCACACTCTGACTGGCTTTTTGTCAGCCAAATAAAATATTACAGACAGACAGACAGACAGACAGACAGACTTAGGCTTTTATACTATTAGAATTAGCTCTAAAATCACAGGGTACCTAGCAAAGGGGCACTGAAGAGTTATGGACACTAGAGCTACCTAGAGAGGGCATTGTGTGCACTGTGTGGAATAGAGTGGACCTTGGGCAATTACACTTAAGGAGAGAGCTAGAACGGCTCCAGAGGGCACTCAGTAGGTGTGTCTACATATGCAGTTAATTTGACCAAATAAATTCCAGTGCAGTTCATGCAGGAATTTATTGCTTCTGGGTACTGTGTTTATACATGCCCTAGCCAGCCCTATCAGTGTCTACACATGCGTTACGGTGCGCTAAATAACACTGCTGTAGAATAGTACTTACGTTGACAAGTACTACCCTGCATTTATTTGTTTATTGTGGCTTAATAGGGCCGAATGTGTAGATGCTAAGACTTTACTGAGAAGGAAATTGGTCAGTAAACAGCTCATGTAGATGTGCTCAATGAGTGATGGGCGGGGATCGTGGTTTTTTCTGATTTAAAAAAAAAATCCCCAATTTTTTCAGTTTAAAAAAAGTAACCCCAAATCCACATTTTTCCATGATCAAAATGAAACACCACTATCTATATGGATATCTATATATAGTGGTGTTTCATTATAATGAAATGAAACACTACTAATCATGTTATCCAACACCTTACAAACTGGCATGGCTCTATTAACTAGCATGCCAGTTTGTAAGGTAAAAGTGAAACCGGAAGCACCTACTGTGGCACTTCCAGTTTTACCGAGCCTCCACGGCCTGTGGCAAAGCAGCCTGCGTGGGGCCCTCCTCCCTGGCCTCCAGCACACTGATGCAGTGGGAGGGGTGGTGGTGTACAGGATGTGGTGTTTTATTTTAATCATGGAAAATGTGGATTTGGGGTTACTTTTTTTTAAGCCAAAAATTGGGGATTTTTTTATCAGAGGAAACCAGGATCCCTGGCGATGGGGTAGCCTACCTGGGATAGGCAGAGTGTGAGCAAGCACATCTGCTGTATAGAGCAGTGGGTAGGCAAGCATACCCAGGGGAAAGGCCAGTCTGAGCCACACTTACTGTAGAGAGGAGCGGAAAGCCAAGACTGAGCTTAAGCACATTATAGATTAAGTTTCCAAGAGAGGCAGCTAAAGGCTTGAAAGGGAGAGAGCCTTGAAAGGCTTGACTGCCAGAGAGAGAGTCCTGATTAGGTCTTAAGGGAGAGTGGATCTGGGAGGCCAGCATATAGCTGTTGAGGGGGTTTGCTAGGACAAATGTGTATTGGGCCAGAATGGCAGCCCTATGATGAGAGGAATGGAAATAAACACCTAGGTGTTACTCCAGTGATGGAGCACAGCCTCTCAAATTGTGATAAAACTTTGTATCAAAGGCATGGCAGCCAGGATAAAGGGGGAGGTAGCAGAAAGGCCAGAGTGCACAACAGGTAAACTTGACTGCCCATGGCCACCAAGCTCAGGGGGTCCTAGCTCTGCACCTGGTACAGCCATGGTTTTAACCTTCTTAACTTCAAAGCAGCCCTCTATAATGTTTCTAAGATGTTGGTTGAGATTCACTGAGCTAGCATTTGACTTCAGAAGTTATGAAGGGCAGCCTTAAGGCTAAACACGTTACAAAATCAATCTAGCTGGTGCCATAGGAGGGTGGTGGGGTAAGAGCTCACCTTGCTGTGACCTGCTCCTTCCAACATCTGCCACCACTTCCCACTCTAGGCCCATTCATGAGGGGGCAAGGGTGGCCCCTGTGACTCAGGGGCAGTGGGGGATTGAGATGAGTTGAGCTGAAAAGCATGGTCTGCCTGCAGCAGAGCATGCTGGTCAGAATGTGACAGCTGGCAGTGCAGATGTGCTGCAGGTTGAAGGAGGGCAGTAGCAGCAGCCGTTCTCAGAGGAGCAGCTAGAGATACCACTGGTTTGCAGCACACTGCAGTGGGGATGGGGAGCTAATGGTGCAGGGAGGTGAGTGCTTTACTCCTTATACACTAGCTAGGTGCTGCAGCACCCCTCAAGGGATCTCGCAGTGTGCCATAGAACCCCAGTTGAGAATCACTGTGCTACATTTTCCCTTAGATGCTGATGTGGTAGATAATTTCCTGGAAAACAGAAAACAATGGCAAGCTGAAGTCCCACAGACTCTTCTGAATTTTCTAGCTGATGCTGATGTCACATCTGTCTGCCCTACCATGGATGGAGATGAACTTGGTATGAACTTGTTCTTATTGCTTACTACATGAATACAAACACCAATTAAATTCTGTCAGTGGGTTATGGGCACTTAGGATGGTGCTTGATTTGGGAGTGCCTTGAATCTGACATGTTTGATTGGAATAACGGCAGTTATCACATCTTAAATCAAAGGATGCAATAATCTTCCATTCATGGTAATGTGTCAAGCATTTTGTGCCTCTCACAAAGAAACCCAAAAGCATTTCACATCTCTCAGCAATATTTAACTACTGCAATCATGAAATAGATTGGGGCTTGCTCTACATATGTGTACAAAGCTGGGAAAGAGGGCCAGAAGCTGTCTCCTCCTCCTTTGAAAATGTGCTCAAAAGAAACCAGACTTAGGTCTGGTGTTCCTGGCATATAAAGATCAAGTGGTTTCTATGATAAAAAGTCCCTCAAAATGAAGTGAGGTGGTCTTGTCTGCACTAATATGATGTAAAGAGGCTTTCCTGAAGGTCCATCTGACACCAGTCCTCTCACAATGCCAAGTCTCTGCATTCTCTGAATCAGCTAATTGTCTGCGACTGCTGCTGCTAATGCCTGAATGGGTCCCTATACCTTGAATTTTTGCAGTGCCCCCATTAGTTTAGGCACAACTGAAAGCAGTTTCTAGGTGAATGAAGTTCTGGGCTCCAGTTACTTGTACTTGTGAGTGAAAACTCTGTGGGCACCATTGGCTGTTGAGATCAGTCCCAGCTGAAAAAAAAAAGGTCTACATGTTTTCCTGGAAGGACTGCTTCTATCAGGGTCTTAATGATTTTCCTCTTCCTTTACCTCCAACCTCCACATTTAAAAGATTTACCTCATACCTACCATTCCCTCAACCAAGGCAAATTTGTACCAGATTTCCATTAGTTGATCTGTAGTTGATCTGTAGTTGATCTGTAGTTAATCTGTAGTTGTTTAGAGCACTGGCCCTGCAGGCCAGATCAATTCCAGGGGCCTGGAACTGCCACCTCCAACTTCTTGCATGCTGGGATTGGTTCCTGGCAGCCCAGTGCTATCACCAGGATTAGGTCCAGAGTGCCCAGCATCACCCCTCCTGCTGGAATTGGGTCCCAGCACTGTCCTTCCCCACCCAGATTGGTTTCTGGGGGCCTGGAGCCACCCCTTCCCATGCCAGGATTGAGGCTTGGGGGGCCAACACTGCCCCTTCTTGCTGCTAGGATTGACTTCCCCCTCTTCTCCCACCTGCCAGGTTTGGGTCCAGAGGGGACAGCACTGCTTCTAAATTGGGCATTGCTACCTCTAGGTAAAACTGCTCCATGTGCATGCTGCAGAACTTTCCTGGCAAGGGCTTTGGCATGCATGCACTCTTGCTTCGTTAGAGCTTTGTGAAAACCCTAAAGCAGAAAAGTAGGCATTCCTTACAGTATCAGTTTGATCAAATACTTCAGAGAAACAAACAATCCTTAAATAGGAAAAATCTCAGAAGGAAAATGGCTTGAAATTACTGAGAGCCAAGGAAATGATATACTCCCATATAAAAATGAAAGATGTGTTGAGACTGGCAGACAGAATGATGATGCCAGATCAGTCATGGTTTACTGCATACAATGACCTTCAGTATCTCCTATTTCAAGCTGGACAGATTATTGTCATGCCTGAAGAAACCCCAGAAAGCAGGAAGCAATGGAATCAAGAAGCACCAGGGACTCTACTGAATATATTAGCAGCAGCAGAGCTGTCTGAGGACTCCTTTATCCGGACTGAAGGGGAATTTGGTAAATGTTTGCTTTGTGAATTAGGACAATTCCTCTAAGAATTTTCTAAAAAAAAAAAAAAAGATAATCATATATAATTATTTATATATGTGTATATTTATGTCATAATAATATGCATAAGACTTTCAGCATATCCATAAATAATTTTTCTTTGGTACATTATTCATGTGACAGGTAACTTGTGAACTGAACACAAATGTTTAATCAGCTGGAATGATACAAGAGGCAGTCAACTACCCCCCCCAAATTGGTGTTATGTTGAAATGTATTTCAGAGTAGCTTGTTGTCACCGATCACTGGATCTACATAGTCTTCCTGCTTGTTGATTAACATCTGTCCACATTTCATTAAGTCTTTCATTCTAGGTCTAGGTCACAGAATCCTCAGATGCAGGGGTAGCAGTGGGTGTAGTCTTTCTGGACTTTAGGAAGGCCTTCAACACTGTCTCTCACCCATTCTCATTAAAAAACTAAGGGACTGTAGCGTCGACACATACAGTCAAATGGGTCACTAACTGGTTGGAGGGCCACACCCAGAGAGTACGGTAGACGGGTCTTATTTGACCTGGAGGGATGTGAACAGTGGGGTTCCCCAAGGCTCGGTCCTTGGCCCTGCACTGCTCAGCATCTTCATCAGTGACTTGGACGAGGGGGGTGAAAAGCACCTGACTTTTTGGCTGCAAAAAGATTTGCAGCTGACATCAACACTGACAAGTGCAAGGTGCTGCACCTGGGGAGGAAGAACCAGCAGCATACCTACAGGCTGGGGAACTCCCTTCTTGTCAGTGCAGAGGCAGAAACAGACCTTGGAGTTGTTATTGATGCCAAAATGAACATGGGCCAACAGTGTAGGGATGCAGTCAGGAAGGCCAACCATACCTTGTTGTGCATCTCAGGCAGGTCCAAGGAGGTTATCTTCCCCCTCTATGCGACACTGGTCAGGCCGCAGATGGAGTACTGTGTCCAGTTCTGGGTGATGCACTTCAGGAGGGAGGTGGACAACATGGAGAGGGTCCAGAGGAGGGCCACTCACATGATCAGAGGTCAGCATGGCAGGCCCTATGAGGAGAGGTTAAGGGACCTGAACCTGTTCAACCTCCACAAGAGGCGGCTGAGAGGGGATCTATTGGCCGTTTACAAAGTTGTCAGAGGGGACCAACAAGCATTGGGGGAGTCCCTGTTCCCCCGAGCACTACTAGGAGTGACTAGAAATAACGGCCACAAGCTGGCAGAGGGTAGATTCAGACTAGACATCAGGAGGTGCTACTTCACTGTCAAGGCAGCTAGGACCTGGAACCAACTTCCAAGAGAAGTGGTGCTGGCTCCTACCCTAGGGGTCTTTAAGGGGAGACTAGATGAAGACCTTGCTGGGGTCATTTGACCCCAGTACTCTTTCTTGCCATGGCAGGGGATTGAACTTGATCTGCTCAGGTCCCTTCCAACCCTACCAACTATGAAACTAGGTGAAAAGGTGACTTGGGCTGTTCATGAAGCCATGATAGTTCTACATCTATCACCTCATCTTTGAAATATGAATCTTCCTCTTACGACTTCCTTTAGAGGATGTAGTAGGTCACTTAGAGCCCTATGTTTTCTGCAAGGCAATGAGAAGAGACCTCACATTTAAGGTTTTTGATGATCACTTAAGAGTCATGCAAGCAGAATGTAGAGGAGCAGTTAAAATGGTTGGCTTCATATTCTTGCTGAGCAAACTGCAATTGGTCTTAAGTTCTAGGCAAAGCAGAAGTGCTCACAGCACAACTCCAACAGATTCCAATGAATCTGCTAAGTACCTTGTCACAAGGACACAAGAAAGGAAAGGAAAGTGGACCCCTTGCTTAAAAGGTCAGCCACACAGTTGTCTTTAATACCTCAGAAAACTAATAGAAAGATTTCATTGCCATTCAGTCCCTCTGCCAACCACAACAAAAATAGAATAGAACTGTTCCTGGATGCAATCAAGATTCTAGCTGCCATTTTCGTAACTGCTGGAGCCAACTGAAATGGGAGTAAAGCTCATAATCACAGTCTTCCTGGTACTAACATTCAAGCTAGAGACAGCATATATATCTAGCTAAATTACTGCTATATATTGCTAGCTAAATTGCAGCCATAGATAACCTTTTTTTGACCAGTGTATTATAAGTGACCTCCTTTATTTCAACTTTTAATAGATGAATAGTATTTTAGAGATGAAACTTTAGATAGGACACCAGGTGAAAACATTCAATAGCAGATGAAATACTGTCTCTTCACAAAACCAATATAGCTGAATGGAAAGGAACTGATTTAATACACTTGGCAGATTTTCTTAATTATGGGATAAGGACTGGTCAAATTGGTAAATGCAGCCACTAGTATTTTAAAAATAACGATCTCTGGCAATCAATGTTTTATCAAAGTATTTTCCAAAGTTTTGAGAAAATTTGATCTACATTGCAAACAGAAACCTGTTTTTTCCATATGCTAATATAAATTGCTGTACACTTTTTGTAGCATAACAACAGCTGACTTTAGGCCCCTACCATGCTGTATCACAGATTTCTGACATCAGATTTAAACCCCTAATAATTCATATAGCAGCACTGTGATGCACTACTTAAAAAATCATAACATTTAAAAATATCTAAATTTTGACAACATGCATTTTAAAGGGCGACTAAAATACAAACTCCTATTCAAAGTAATGCTTTTGTAAAAATACTTCAGGGCAGTTGAAAATAAATAAGTTTTGCATGTACAACTGTAAATGTCAAAACCCAGCATTTTAAATAGATTATAAAAATGTGTAGATGTGCCCACTGCTATTTAAATTTTTCTGTGAGCAAGAGCAGTGGCAATCAATGAAGTACATTATGTTTTAAAGAAATTATTTTCAAGATTTTCTGTATTGGCTATAATACTCGTACACATAAAAGTACAGTTTCTCCTTCCTCTCTAGAAAGACTGTTAACATCTTGGTTGCCAAAAGAGGGTAAGGAAGATGACTCAGAAACAGGCTCTTCTATTGATGTTGACGAAGACAGACTGCAGCCAAGATCAGATGACGATGACACGTAAGTTAGTGACAGTGATAAGGTGGGGGGGGGGACCCTGCATAAAAATGCAATGGGAGCAGAGAGGGGGCTTCCTTGAGTTTACACTAGTGCAGCTCTGGTGTGTGGTTTATGCAGCCCCTGCCAACTGAGATGTTAGACACCCGTGTTCTTATTATACCATGATGCTATAAACATGCCTTCAGTCATGTTATTCCAGCATAGAAAATAATTGTATCAAATGTAGTTTCCGTCTTTTATGAGAATCTGTCTCACAGACAACTTTTGCCCTTGTCCCTTGTAACATGAAAGTAAACAGAGATTCTTCTTAGCTAGCACCCTGTATTTTTAAACTTATCAGTATTGCTTTTTAATTCTCTAGTTTAATTTATTCATGAAAACCTGCCACTCCTGCTGTCTTTTACACTATTAGTAAACAAAAATACTGATACAAAAGTGATATAATACAGGCTGATTGATTCCCAGGGCATTGAGAGACATGAACCCCCCCCTTCCTCTAGCATTTTACTAAAAGAGGCAGCATGTTAGTTGACCCATCTCCCCAGGAACTGTATAGCTCTAAAGCTGATTCAATTATCTATTAGACAGAAATGCAAAAAAGCCCCACTTAAGTGTGTGATATATACAGATGTTGAGTGATCCAGGTCAAACTAATATGATGCCTCTTCTGGGCATGTGCTGCACTCTGTGTGGAGTTACACTGAGCTGCAGGTAAAACTGGAGGGTTTTTTTCCATGTCTGTAAGCAGCCCCAATGCTTTACAAGTAAGAGTAGTGGGGCTTAAATCTCAGACCCAGCTTTTCTCCTTCTCACAAAACAATTTAAATGAAAACCATGTGACCTCAGAAACTAGAACAGCATGCAGCAAGGATACAGGTAACTGATATTTGTCTCTGTTCCTGTAAATGTAGAAACTTTGAAGAATCAGAGGATGAATTAAGGGAAGAGCTGGTAGAATCCCTGGAAAAAGTAGTAACTTCACCAGCAGAGGAAGTTATAGAAGTTCCAGTACATTCAACAAATGAAGACAAACCAGAAAAAAAAGAAAGCCTAGCAAGTGAAAGATCTGGAAGCTCTGATGAGGTTTTAGACAATTACCCTGATCCATCTACTGCTACTGTATATAACAAAGAAGATGGAGACAAGGCAGGAATCAGCTAAAACAGATAGGTAATTGCTGCTTCAGGACTTCAGTTAAGTTACTGGACATTACAGGTACCAAGATTTCAACAAGTGCCTAATGTTAAAATGCCAAATAAGTTGTCTACTCAGCAACTGCTGAACACCCATTGGAAGCAAGTGAAATCTAGGAGGTGTTATGCACTTTTGAAAAAGTCAGGCCATTTGTTCAAGAAACTCAACTCATTCTTTTAAAATCTTGGCCTAAACTGATGGGCAATTCCTGCTTAGCTCTTCTAGGCTTGGCAGAGATGCCAGAGAGGAAGAGGCTTCCTCAAGAAAGCCCCCCTCCACTTCCATTGCATTTTTATGCTGGCTTCGCCCCCACCCCCAACTGCAAGGGCTGGCAGGCCCTCGTGTGATGAAAGAGGCTACATAGGCTAAGATCTAGCCTGCAGTTCTGGTATGAAACACTTTGTGGGGGCTAAGTGTGAACATAAGTTAATGTAAAAAGTTACTGTAAATAGTTTCACAAGCAGGACATCTAGATGCCCTTTTCATCCGATGTCAGTTCTGGCCTAGAAGTACCTAGTTCAGGGATATGCAATTATTTCAGGTGGAGGGCTGCTTACGGAGTTTTGGCAAGCCATCGAGGGCCACATGACAGGCAGCCAGGGGCAGATAAATACTAATTTTCTAAATGTTTTAGGGGCTCCGTGGGCCGGATAGAATGACCTGGCAGGCTGCATCTGACCTGCAGGCTGCATTTTGCCCACCCCTGACCTAGTTATTACTAGCTTTGTAACTGTTGTGTTGTGAGGGCAGCTGACAGAGGGTGGATTGGAGAGAGAAAGGAACATTTCCAGAGAGGACAGACTAGTCCAGTTGTCGCTAACATTTATAAGTAGATCACCTTTGGCATTAAAAGCAACCCAAGATCTACTGTGTGCTGTCCCCCTCCCCACACCTAGCAGGTAAGTCTGGGGGAAGGGCAGATCAAGGCAGAGGGATAAAAAAATTATTCGGCTGTGTGCCTCCCCAGCAGGTAAGTCCCACCCAGCTGGGGCCCCACTCAACTTACCCTTGCTTCTGCAGCACTGTCCCTTACTGCAGGGGCCTCGATCTAGCTCCCTCCCCTTCCCTCCTCCACGGACTGACCTGCTGGGCTGGGGCACGTGCATGCATGCGGACACTCGGCCCCCCCACCCCAGCCTCAAATTGACTCCAAGAGGCTCTGAGATTTACCGGTGGATCAAGAACCACTAGTTGGTGACCACTGGACTACTCCAACAAAGGACAGAGGGGGAACTAAGGTGACACAATAAAGACTTTGTTTAGAGCAGAGTGGTCTGCCATGCTTTTTGGAACATCACTTGCCCTCTTTGAAGAAAATGTCCTCCCTAGTGCAAATGCGGCACCAAGAGCCCGTCCTTAGGAGCCCGTCTTGCTTCCTATCCCTAGACAGCAGCAGCAGCACCAGGTGCAGAAAGAACTTGCTGTGCCTCTGGGGTGAGCAGTGGCTAGGTGGAAGCCCAGGGGCTGCAGTATAACCTTTCACAGGCCACTTGTGGCCTGCAGGCTGCCAGCTGGCTAGCCCTAATTTAGAAAAATATTATTAGTTGATAAAGCCATATATAGAATACTTTTTTATATACATACACATACAATTTATTTAAATAATTGCTCCACAGATGATAGGAATGTAACTTCAAATTCTTGGTCAGAAAATCTGCTTACAGAATGACGAGCATTTTTTCTTATTTCCAGACTTTTTTCAGGAGACAAAGACAAGATATGAGCCATGGTCTCTGCATAGGTGTCCTCGTTGTCTGCCAGAAATCCTGTAATATTTCCTTCGTAGGGTACCAGAATATCTAGTTTGGGACCACCAGAATCATGAGCCAGGATAACTGTTCCAGCTGCCATACATTCAACTATTCCTGGAAAGATACAGAATGTGTCATTATTAATATTGTCCTTATATACTCTAGAAGTATGGATGGAGATGGTTTTCATTGGAAACATTTTTGTTAAGATAAAAAAAGAACAGAACTTGTCATATAAAATTTGTTTCAATTAAGTATTTCCATTTTCTGTTGGGGGGGGAAAAAAACCTTGATAAAAAAATTAAGCTAAAATTGTCAGTTTTTGACAACCGTTAATTGGATGGGCAAGAATTTAGAATGAAACCAAAAGTAAATGTTTATCTGATATGCCATTTTTCCTTTTTTTTTTAAACTGCCAAGGTTTTTTGTTTTCACTGTTGTTGGTTTTTTCTTCTAAACTCTGGAAGATTTTCTAGAACAACTGACAAAATTAGTTGTTTTCATTTAAACTTGAGGGGAAATAGTTCTACTGAATACAAACATTTAAAACTGTAGAGAAGAGACTTAACAGAATATTCAGCTAGAGTTAACATCTAATATTTGATGTGTTGAGTTGAAACTCAAGTTTGACACAGTAGGTGACATTATAATAAAAAAAACTGGAGTTGAGATTTTAAGGTTTAAAAGTTAATTCTATCTTCCATGAAACTTGAAAATGAGAACCTAGAATTCCAAGATTACTGGACAAGCTGGAATTAATTTGTTCTAGCTGAATAAATTAGAATTAATATATTAGTCTAATTTGTACAAAGTGCATATAGTTTTTTTTTATAGAAGTTCTATCATAAAGAAACACAAAGAAGGAAGATTATACTTTTATTTATAGTATTGCCAATAACTGTTTTTTAAAATTTGCAATAGGGTTGCTGTAGTTAGGCAGTTATGGAAAAATAAATCTTGGGTCAGTGTTACATTCAACCCAAGAGGAATTTTTTTTAAAGGAAACAGGCAAATTTTGAAGGAAGAGCCATTTTTACTCAAAACCCAATTTAAAAAAACCAAATATTTAGATAAGCAGGTCAGTGAAACAGATACCAAAGAAAGGCTTCAGTCACCAAATCAGCATTTTGTTTTAAGAAAGAAAAAACTGGCAAGATAGAATGAAGTTAAGTTTTACACAAATTTTCCTCCATTAGTTAAAGAGAGAATGCGTCAGGCAGTCAGGTCAGAATACGTTTTGTTTATATTTCAGTGACAATTTAGTGAACTTTATTTACCCTGACATCAATATTAGCTTATGGAAGCCAAAACCAAGTGAACAATCCATCCATTAGAATGCAATTGCCTTGCATTTAGCACCCCTTATAGATAAGACTGACCACTGTACAGTTGGGGAACCTAAGCAAGTTATAATTGCTGTAACCTTACTCATCAAGTCCCTACCAGCACTAGATTTGAAACTCAAAGCGAGATCCTAATTCTATTCTGAACACTGGGCCAGACTTCTTCAAGTACTCACCAATCCCAAAGTGCTCATTCCACATGGTGTGCAGACCAATTGTTGCATCTGCCAGGTACTTCTTTAACTCCTCAAATGGTATATTGACTTTGAACTCCACATTTCTATTGACACCTAGCTCTTCACAAAGCTTTCGAAGTCCATTCACACGCTGCTCGTCTTCCTGGTTACGACATCCCCCAATCAGAATGAGTTTCAGCAAAGGCTGTTGCCCCAGAGTTTTCTTTTCCAACAACTTTGCAAAGGCTCTGATTTGCAAGGGGTGGTCTTTTTCAGGTCTAAACTGGCCCACAGACACAACGGAATGTCCTGCTGTGCTCTTTTCCTTGTCTAATGGAATATCCAGGAATGTCTGGACATCACAAGGTGGATACACAATACTAGTGTAAGCCCCAGATTTCCAAAAGGAAAGGATGTGATTTAGGGTCCATGAAGAATTAACCATAACAACATCACTGCAAGAACCAAACCATCCATACAGGAAAGCAAAAAAGTAGTAATAGGCAAGTTTAAGTTTGCTGAGAAAAGGATTCTTTGTAATGAAGGCGGTATTGTTGTAGCTGGTATTCTGGTTCCTAACTAAAGAAAGCATGTCAGTGCTGATAGTGGGATAATGCACATAACACCCCACATGACAGCCTCCTAAGTACTTAAATAGAGGAAATGTGAAGGCATAGCCCATTGAGTCAATGTAAATGTCAGGAACACATTTTAGTAGAGCTTCCCAGCCAAGAAACATGGATCCTAAACTCTGACCCAGCAAAGTGAAATGTGGGTAAAGAGAAGCTTCCACAAGATAGCGTTTTTCTAGAAATACAAACTTCACAGGATGAGTTAATCTGATGCAGAATCTTCTGAAAGCACCATTAACAATCTCTTCTTCAGTGACCTCTTTGTCACCAGTATAAACAACATAAGTTGCATCTTTGTATCTGAAATGGTAAAATAAAGAATTTCATTTTTCTATAAAAGTGTCTTACGTCACTGTGAAACTTGTATTCTTTGGGTAATTTTGAAAATATTTAAAGCATACTTTTAACCTGAATCTTAGATATGTTAGTTCTCTTAAAAAAAATGTATAGTTTTAGTTTAACTGAACCAATTAAGGTTCTTTCTGATATGCAGAAAATACAGAGTGGTTGTTTTTATTTGAATTAAATGGATTTCAGTGTTACTCTATGCAAGTTAATTTGTAAGGTGCAACACTCCTGTTGAAAAGAAATGTAGGACCCCAGAACTATACTACAAAGTCTTTCAAAGGCAAATCACAAGTATGTAAGAGGAAGACTGTAGGACAGACCAGGGGACGTCCCACTCAGTTTAGATTTATACTGGGTAGGATGTCTTTTACAATGAGAAGCAAGTGTTTGGATTAGATGGTGCCACCTTAAGTACATGAAATGCCATAGCAGTGGTTCTGCCATTTTAGATTTGAGGCACGCCTCAGAAAATGCCAGCTCTTATTTTTCTGTAGTCAAAAAAACCTAATGCAATTCTTTTGTTACAAAAATCTCAGAAAGACTACAACAGGTCACCAAGCTTTTTACACTATTAATTTCTATTTGAAGTCTCTGCGTTTATCTTGTAGGCTATGTTTGGCTCAAGGCGCCCCAGAGCACTGTAGCACCCTGGTTCAGAATCACTGCCATAAGCAGTTACACAGCAACATTCAAGCACTAAGCTGCAAAGTAATGATGTGTACTCTGATTGGGTGTGCACTCACTTTTTCTGCAACGTCCTTAGGGCACACCACAGCACTCTCTCCCCTCCACCGCCTGCATTGCAATACGGATGAAAAAAGGCAACCACCAGCTGACGCTTTCCATCCTTCCCTGTAGAGGCTGACTGATCTTTCCTGTGCTGCAGCCACAGCCGCACTCCCCACAGCAACACGACTAAACAGAGGCACAGGGCTCCACCGAGAAACAACCCGAGGATAAGCAATGACCACAACAGTCTGAAAGAAGTAGGGGAAAATAAACTCTAATATAAAAATCATTTGAAAGAAACAGTGTATATCCAGACACACCTACTAGGAGAGCCCCCACAACTAGAACTAGTGCATGTCCCTGTTGTCTGCTAGGAAAGCTGGTAAGCCCAAATCTTGCCCTTGCTAATCTCCAAGGAAAGCACCCCAGACTAGAACTAGTGCCAGTCCATGCACATTGGCTAGGATTGTCCCTAAACCCAGGACGCATCCATGAAGAAAGCCCGCAAGCAGCAGGTCGTGTTTCCATGGTCACTCCCTGGATACCTGGGTGGAGTGGGGGAGTGCCCTTTCCCCCGGGACCCAGTGTTGCCAGGTGTCCGATAACTATTGTATTTGTAACAATAATTCTAACCCTTGAACAACATATGATCAATAACAGTAAAAGTGTTCAAAACTGTACAATCATTTTTAAGGCAACAGGTGCAAAACCCAAGTCATTCTCTGGGAGAATTAACTGACTTCTGGCCTTGCTGTCAGCCCTTTCTTACCAAGGCTCGCCTCACAACCGAGAAGTGCTTCAACTTTGATGAGCCAGTTCTGGCTTGCTCATTGGCGATTTACAGCAAGCACAGAAAGTAAATAAGAAAAAGAGTATTTCAATATTTTTTCTGCAAACAGGACAATCTTGAGCTTCCAATGCGATAATTTCCTATTTAAGACCTGGCAACGCTGCGCAGCCCCTCCCCGTGACCGCCTCGCGCAGAAGGTGACCTCCCCCCGGCTCTACCCTGCCGTGCAGCCGCTGGCGCTGCCGGGGCTGGGGCGGGGTCAGAGTCCTCGGCGCCGCGAGCCATGGAGACCCTACCCCCCGCGGGCCAGGCCCAAGCCCAGGCGCAGCCCGGGCGGGCTGTCAGTCGCGGGTGAAGGAGGGTCGCCGCCGCCCCCCGCGGCTGGAGACGAGGGGAGGGGAAGGGAGGGGAGCGGTCGCCCGGGGGAGCCGCACCGAATCAGCCTGCACACACATAGTTCCACCGCCACCATGTCGGACAAGCGTCGCGTCACATCTCACCCGGAAGCGATCGCTCGTATCCATCTCGGAAGCAGCCGGTGACGCTACTTCTCCCCCATTGGCTGCCGAGGCCAGATTGAGTCTCGGCTACGGGGAGTGGGGCGGGCCAAAACGCGAGAGCGACGGGAGGGCGGGCAGGCTGTGCCGGGGGCGGGGCGTCTCAATAGGGGGCGCAGCTCCGAGGGGGCGTGGCCGTAGTTACTCGCCTGTGTCTCCGTGCCGGCTGCCGCGTGGGCCAGCGTGTGGGCGCGGGCAGGTAAGGACGGGCCGGCGCACGCGGGGGCTGCGCCTCCGAGCCTGTAGTCCGGCATCCCAGCGCAGCCACGGACGGGAGCGAGGAGCGGGGCGTGCGGCTGCCCGTAGGTAGAGCAGGGGGCCGGGCAGCACCGGGAGCTGGCTGCCCCTGTCATTTCTCCGTCCCTGCCCCAGGCTTGGGCTGTCGCTTCATGGCTCTGGCTCACGAGAGTCACTTTCCGGCCTCTGTCCCTGGGGCTGGGGCTGTGCAGGCTCCTGCAGGGCCGGGCGCGGTTCAGATGGAAGGGTCTAGCAAGCAGTGTTGTGTTTTTAGGGAAAATCTCCCCCCTCCTCCCTAGTGATTGTCTGTTGTAGCCTAAAACGTAGAGAGGGTTAAGCGCGGCGGCGTACGAGGAACTCTGACCACAGACCCGTCCTGCCCTGAGGGACCCTGGGGACTGTCCTGGCCGTGGTAGGCAGCATTTCACTCCTTGGGCTCGCCCGAGTGCCAGTGGGCACTGTCCATTGTGCTGTCCTTGGTGAAGTCTGTGTCCCCCTGCTTTGCTATTTAATAATCTTCCTTTCTTGCAGTCGTTGTTTCCCTGCTTCTCTTTGCAGCAAAGAGACATGGCTTTGCTTTCCTTGCTTCAACGCATGCTTTTAATCTTTGACTACCAGATAAAACTCTCTCTAAGACAACAAACAGGGGTATAGTCTGCTATCAAAGTACACATGTAACTCATGAATGCTATGGCTTTTAAATGCATAGGTATGCTAGACAGACAAGGTTCTTTGGGTAAATCTGATCTCTCGTATTAGACTAGCTCAGATAATTGGAAAAATTCTTCTTTGCAAACTTTTGGGTGCAGATACCCATCGCCAGGCTGAGGAAGCACCTGCAGCTGGTGTGTGCTTTTCCTGGATAGAACGAATAGTAAAGAAGCCAGAGGCATGCAAGACAGGCAGCCAGTGAAGATGTAAATTGGGTGAGAGGCAGGCTGGGGGGCAAAAGGGGGATGAATGTAGCTGGTAAATAGAGGAGAGGTACATGGGGAGTCAGATGTCAGGCAGTTTATAATGTGTTATAAATCCAGTGTCTAGATATGCTAAAATATTTTTGTTTCTGGTCCCTCTACTAAATAGATGCACACACATCTCCAGTGGTGATTTCCTTGAAGGATGTTTTTAGACTGTCTCATTGCTTGCTGTAGGGTTGGAGTGTGTTTCTTTTATCTTCTGTTCCACTTTGTCTGCATTTAGAGACAATATACACAGATCAAAGGTCAGAAATTAATTGGAATGTGAAAGGGCGGTTGTGCCTCTTACTGCAGCAAATTTCAGCTTACAGAGGAGGAGAGCACTGAGGTCATGTAGCTGTAGATAAGGTGATTTATTTCACTCAGTGCAATCACAGTTTGGGTTTATAGTAGTCAATCACGAGCAAAACAATCTAAAAAATCCCCACCTATTTTTTTTTTTTAAGCACATCTTGAGAAAACTTAGGAAGAGGTAAAATTCTCTCTCTCATAGCTGTGAGACTGCATGTGTTTGGAAAGGGACCCTGAAAAGGTACAGTACCAGAGCAGGATACACATTTGTAGGAAAGTTTGTGGCTTGAAAAGACAAAAAGGATGCAACTGCAAAGCTGTAACTTTATTCTTATTGCTAGCACATGTACCACGGAGACTTGGCAGGAGTGTTAGCAGTTAACTTCATGACTGTTCACAGTGTTGTGACTTTCTGCCCTGGTTGTCCCTTCTTCCTTAATCACCCTCTGAGGTCTGAGGTCTTCGGCATCTAATTCCATAAAAACTGCCCATCCCTCAGGTTCCTGCCACTCCTGTAGGAGATTTACGTGATAAATATGCCCCCCTTGCAGGTGACCGGGCTGGTGGACCCCCTAGTCTACAGGTCCGACCCTGCAAGTTATTTCGGATGGTCCCTGCCACTGAGTCAGTAGCTTACTTGTGGATGTGGGCAGAAGCACCAACACCCTCTGTCCAGGTTCGAATTTTCTCCTGTTGGCGTGACTGTCATATCTTTCCTTTTGGTGAAGTTGTGCCTCTTGTATGTTGCTTTTGGCCAGGTCCTGGGCCATTCGGACCCTCTGTTGGAACTTTTGCTGATAAGCTGCTGGCTCTCTCGAGTTTCCCCAAGTCCTGTTCCCAATCTTCCCTTAGGACTTGGAGGAGGCCCCTCAGGTGATGTACTAGTACCAGTTCGAAGGGAGACTATTTCATTGAATCCTGGGGAGTGTCCTGGATTGTGAACAATACTAGTGGGAGAAGCAAGTCTCACTTTCATGGATTCCCCTGTATGCATCAACATAGCATCTGCTTTGTAGTTCTGTTGAGGTGCTCCACGAGACCATTGGTCTGGGTGTAGTATACTGAGGTGTGGAGGTTTTTTATCTGGAGAGTATGGCATACCACACTAAGTACTCTGGACATAAAATTCTGCCCTTGATCCTTTAGTATTTTCTTTGGGATCCCCATCCTGGCTATCCATTTAACGAGTTCTTTTGCTATTCGGGGGGCGGTCACTACCCATAGTGGCACCGCCTCAGGGTACCAAGTGGCATAGTCCACGAATACCAAGATATATTGCTGCCCCGCACTGCTGCGGGAAAGGGGTCCCAACATGTCCATAGCTGTCCTCGAAAAGGGAAAGACAATAACGGGCACTGGTTGGAGTGGTGCCCAGGTCAGGTGATCCTCCCTTGTCTTTTGGCACTTGGGGCAGGCTGCGCATCGGTAAGCGATGTCCTCTCCCAACCCAGGCCAAAAAAAATCCTGGGTCACTCTCGTGATGGTCTTGTCTCGACCCAGATATCCCCTTGTGGGTTTGGAATGAGCCAATTTTCATATAGCTTGGTGGAGTCATGTGGGAACTACCAGCCATGTGCCCTGAGATTCGTCCAGTCTACCCCGTTGCATGCAATACAAAAGTTGATTTCTTACCTCAAACCATGGGGTCTCGATCGGCGTTGGTGTCAGGCTGTCACAGGCACTACGAGCCTGCATTCTGAGCATCCAAAGTTCCTGATCTTCTTCTTGGGCTTCCTGAAACTGTAGGTTGCTGGCAATATCACGGAGGTCTACCTCGTCCAGTTTGTTGGCCAACTCCCCACTTTCCTCAAGCTCTCCTAACCATCCTTCATGGCTCTGGATCTTTCTACGCTCTGCTTCAGGATCACGGACTCTATTCAGGGTATCATAGATTAGTGCCCAGTCGTGTTCCAACAGCATATCGCAGGCTAGCTGGGGTACCATGCCTACCAGTAGTTCCCCTTGGTGCTCCATCACCCAAAATTGTATCCACTGGTGGTTAATTAGCTTAGTCTCCCCATGGAGGCATATCCCTTTACTGAGTTGGCTCTCTGATCCCTTTGAGGCTTCACCAGATCAGCCCTCACTAGTGACTGGGCGCATCTTGAATACATTGTGGCCTGTATAGGGTGCCCGTCTACCCAGGCTTTCACAATGGGCTGTCCCCAAGTTGCTCTGTCTCCCCTGGCCGCATAGCTGCAATCCATGTGCTTGCTTGTTTCTTGTTCTCTCCATCCTTCAACTTGCATCCTTGGGCTACTATTTGGGTGCCACTGCTCTGTGGAACTACTAGTGCAATCCCCTTAAGTGCCCATTTCTTCCACACCAGAAACATTTTTTCCTTAGTTGCTCCTTGATTGCATGGCCATCTCTGCTCTGGTTCCCTTGGTGGTGGAGCTGGAGGTCCCAGATTCCGCCTTTCCCAAGGGTAACCCGCTACTGATACTGCAAAAGCCTCAGCCAGCTTCAAGGCCTCGTACATGCGTGGGGAGTGCTGACAGACCCATTGTTGCATTTGTTCTTCTAAGTCATTTTGGAATTGTTCCAGGAGGATCTGATCTGCTAGGGCATCCTTGTTATGCACCATGGGATTCACCCATTTATTCAAGAGGTCCCGCAGCAGCTTGAATACTATCTGGGGTTGCCTTTTCTTCCAGCCCTTTCTTTGCCTGGAACAGTTTGTGGTAATGCTCCCGTTTGATTTCCAGCCTATACAAAACAGCTGTCTTCACTTGCTCGTGATCACAGGCTTCCTTGGGAGAGCTTGGTATACTGCCTGGGCTTTGCCCACCACAAGTGCGCCTAGTTGACTGGCCCACTCCCCTTTATTGAGCCTGGTCATTATGGCGTGGCATTCAAAAGCCTTGATGTAAGCCTTTGAGTTGTTGTCATGGGTCATCTTTGGCATTTTGAAGGATGCCAGGCTGTGCCATAGCCAATCTTGCTGTTGCATCACGTTATATCCATCTCAATTTGATTATCTGCTCCCGTGCTGCTTTGGTGCATGTGCCTAGTCTTGGATGTGATTGGACTTTGTGTGATCCCTGGGGAGGCCCTCAGTCACTTTGGAGAGAACCCTAAAACTTATCTGCCACAACTTCGGGTGGGTCTTCAATGGTGGGGGCTCCCGTTGAGGGTACCTCCAGAGTTTTTGCATCCCCTGGTGGATTAACATGGGGCTCCACCTCCCCTACACCATGCCCCTACCCTGGATCTCAAGATGAGTGTCAAGATCTGCAATATTTCATAGATTTCATAGAATTAGGGCTGGAAGGGACCTTGGAAGATCATCGAGTCCAGCCCCCTGCCCAAAGGGCAGGAAGTCAGCTGGGGTCATAGGATCCCAGCAAGATAAGCATTCAGTTTGCTCTTGAAGGTGTTCAGTGTAGGCGCTTGAACCACCTCTGGTGGCAGGCTGTTCCAGACCATGGGAGCTTGGACAGTAAAGAAATTCTTCCCTGTGTCCCAGGATTTGCTTGAGAAGCATCTATGGATGCAAGCCAGCGTTTTGGTCACTTTATTAGCTGCAGCATCACACTGCAGGCTCATGTTCATCTTGTGGTCAATGATGACCCTCAAGTCTTTCTTCCATAGTGCTAGCCAACATAGCACTGCCAAGCCTATAAGGATGCTGTGGGTTTTTCTTCCCAAGGTGGAGAACCTTGCATTTATCGGCGTTGAACACCACCAGATTCTTGTCCACCCACTTGCTGAGCCTGTCTAGGTCAGCCTGGATCACCTCCCTGTCCTCAGGTGTGGATGTTTTGCCCCAGAGTTTGGTGTCATCGGTGAACTTGGCCAGTCCGCTTCTGACTCCAGTGTCCACATCATTAATGAAGATGTTGAACAGTATGGGTCCAAGGACAGAGCCT
>JAGPOW010003316.1:151524047-151557016 GCA_030014935.1 Caiman crocodilus | reverse complement strand
AGTGTCCACATCATTAATGAAGATGTTGAACAGTATGGGTCCAAGGACAGAGCCTTGGGGGACCCCACTGGTCACAGGACACCATGATGAGTGACTTCCGTCAATTACTACCCTCTGGGTCCGACTACAGAGCCAGTTTTCCAGCCAGTGGATCATGGAGGACCCAAGGCGACAATTGGCCAGGTTCTCCAGGAGGTGATCATGGGAAACCAGATCGAAGGCTTTTTTGAAGTCAAGATATATGACATCAATCTCTGCTCCCTTCTCCAGGTGATAGGTCACCTGGTTGTAGAAGGAAATGAGATTGGTCAAGCAAGACCTATCCGCAACAAACCCGTGCTGGCTATCCCTTAAGATGTTGGCGTTGGCCAGTCCATTAAGGATGGCCTCTTTAATAAACTTTTCTAAGATCTTCTCTAGGATAGAAGTCGGGCTAATGAGCCTATAGTTAGCCAGATTTCTTTTTGGCTTGCTGCCTTTCTTCTGATATCAGGTGGTGCAAGGCCAGCCAGTAAGTCCAGGCTATCCTTTTGGTGTTGGCTTTAGAATGACAGCTGTCATTTAGACCCATGTCTCTTTTCCTAACATGAACCGATCGTTCCTATGCTGGACAGGCATTCTCTGCAGTGGGGTAACACAAGGCCATAGCAGTGGTTTGTAATGTAGCTGGGTTCACTTCCCACTTTCAGGGGGCCAACATCTGCAGCATTTTCATGCAAGTGTAACGGAAGAGGCCATACAGAATTTTGCCATTAGGATAAAGGACAGATTTTGGACCCATGTGATTGTTGCTTTATTGTTAACCTGACAGTAGGCCTTTAAAAGGTTTGGCTGTGGAAACAAAAATAATTGAAATGTCAAAGGTGTTGTGTTGGCTTCTCACCCCCTCCCACAGAAATAGTTTTTGGCTTAGTTTGAACTCTAATGCCATCTGACCAGATATAACTGATCTTTTTATAAGCTTCACCTCCCTAAAGCTCTCACGCTGAAATGAACCCCCTGCTAGCAGAGTGATCCTTTTGAAGCCAGTGGACTTTCATGTGGGTATAGGGATCTGACCCACATAAAGCAGTTTTGCAGCAAAGCTATTTCCTAGAGAAAATGACTATTTTTCCTTAGTAACTTCTATAGTCCCTCAGTGCAGCTCATACAAATAGCTTGGAAAGAGAGGACCACTAGCTAATAATAAAACACAAGGAAATTGGATTAATTGTATACAAGTATATTCATATGACAGTCATTTGGCCTTATAATTCTTGGTTGTACAGTGGAGTGCTTTTCTTTCCTCACTGTATGCCTTGTATGACTATGAACTTGGACATTTATTCAAGGGTGTGCGCTCACCCTTCTAAAATGCATGGGACTATACTGAACCAAAAGAATTTTAGATAATTATAAAACTGTTTCCCCCACTTTTTCTGCATGTTTTGACTAGGCATTAAATCCACCTGTGGAATTGTTAAGAGTTGCATGGCACTGGGGACATTCACATTATGGTGCAGAAGGAACATCACTGTGCTAATTATGAGGTCCATTGCTCCAAAGGACTCCAGTTTAAAGTGTCATGGTGGTAGCAGGCAGAACTGTACAAAGTACAGGACAAAGAAGTGGTTGTATAAAATGTAACATGAGACTTGTGTAATTAGGATGAAATGCAGTATAGGGTGCAGGGGTTCTTTTCACTAGTGTGTTGAAGTAATCATCTGCAGTTGATCCAATAAAAGATACTGTCCAAAAAAGCATCCTTGCCTCTCATAATAATATTAAATTACTGGATAAAGTGTTGGTGAAAAGTTTTCTTTAATCAAATCTACTTGAAGCCAGCCTGGGCTGGGTCTAGATAATGGGGCTCCTTGTGGCTCAGGTCCAACCTGAGGCATGAGGGCTGCTGCAGCAGCCACCGCAGCAGTAGCAGCAGTATGAGGTCCTGTGGTGGTGGCAGCCATATGGGGTCTGGTGGGGTGATGTAGGGGTCCAATAATGGCAGTGGCACACAGGATCTGGTAGTGGCAGTGCAGATAGAGGGTCTAGGGGGGAACAGGGGCACAGGGTCCAGCAGGGGCCATGTAGGGTGTGGCAGGATTGGTGTAGTTGCAGGGTCCAGTGTTGGCTGGAGCATAGGTTCAGGCAGCAGTGAGCCAACCTTGCTGCTGATGTTCATGCCTAGTGGGATGAGAGGCCCAACTTGTAGTGCGCTTTCATAGTTCCATGGGCCAGTTAGAGTGGCTCCACAGGCCAAATCCAGACTGTGGACTGAATGTTTGACACCCCTGTACTAGAGGATTTAGGACTTGCAATATATGCTTGGGGTCAGAAGCTGGCTTTTATGGAGGATCAGAAGTGATGAAGAGTTCAGGCGTGTGCTTCTGTGTAGAATATTCTAATATTATAAAAGCCTTTGTCTGTCTGTCTATAATGCTTTATTCGTGCTCTGATTGACTGTCTCGGCCCAGCCCTGGAGTGGGGAGGGAGACTGGGGGGAGGGAATGGCTGAAGCGGCAGGGATGAAGGGTGGGGAGCAGCTCTGACCCCAAAGTTGGGGCAGGGCTGCAGCAGGAGTGGGCAACAGGGTGAGCCCGTGGCAGGGGGGTGGGGAAAGGAGAAGGAGCAGCCCCTGCCCTGAACACAAACTGCTTGGGGGGAGGGGGGGTACGACAGGGTCAGGCCTGAAGGGGGCGGAGCTGGACTAGCAGGTGGGGAGGGAATGGGAGTGAAGGGCCGAACGTTGGGCTTCCTTCCCCCCCCCCCCCGTTATTTTTTGTAGACAATTTGCTAGTTATAAAAGCCTTTGTCTGTCTGTCCATAATGCTTTATTTGTGCTCTGATCGGCTGACTGAAACAGGAGTTGGCAGAGCATTGCCATGATGGCAGGGACACGGGACGGAACAGGCCCTGTTTCTTAGAGGACAGTGGCAATGGAGTGAATGGAACAGGAGGGGGGAGGCCAGCAGTGCTGGCCTTGCCTCTCCTTCCCCACCCTGCTCCCTGCAGGTGGTGATGAAGGAGCTGGATGGGGTGGTGAGGCCACCAGAGCTGGCCTCACCCCCCCTTCCCCTTTGCTCCTTGGAGGTTGTGGTGACAGCATGGTGGGGAGCAGGGTTGGGATGCCACGGGGTGGTGGGGGCTGCGGGACTGGTGCTGGCCTCAGCCAATCCCTTCCCCACTTCTGTCGTTAGTATCATAGTAGGTAGGGTTGAAAGAGGCCTAAACAGATCATCAAATTGGACCCCCTGCCTCGAGTAGGAATGGATGCTGGGTTCATATGACCCCAATCAGGTGTCTGTCCAGCCTCCTATTGAAGACTCCCAATGTAGGAGCGAGCAGCGCTTCCCTTGGAAGTTGGTTCAAGGTCCTAGCTGCCCTAACTGTAAAGTAATGCCTCTTGATGTCTAGTCTGAACCTGCTCTCTATTAACTTGTGGCCATTATTCCTAGTTACTCCATGTGGGGCCCAGGGGAACAGGGTATCTCCTATTCCCTGCTGATCCCCGCTGGTGAATTTGTAGATGGCCACCAGATCCCCCTCAGCCTTCTCTTGTGGAGGCTGAATAGATTCAGGCCCTCTAGTTTCTCCTCATAGGGCCTGCCTTGCTGCCCCAATCATGCGAATGGCCCTCCTCTGAACCCTGATGATGCTGGCCACATCTTTCTTGAAGTGTGGCACCCAAAACTGAACGCAGTACTCCAGCTGTGGCCTGACCAATTCTGCATAGAGAGGGAGGATCACCTTCCTGGACCCGCTTGTAATGAATCTGTGGATGCATGACCAAGTGCGGTTAACCTTACTGACAGCTTCCTCACATTGGTGGTTCATTTTCAACCTGGAGTCAGCAATGAGTCCAAGATCCCTTTCTGCCTCTGTGCTTATGAGATTGGTGTTCTGCAACCTATAGGTATGAAGGCTGGCTGCCTACAGGGTCAACATTGCCTATAGGGCCAACGTGGGCTGATGCAGTGGAGGAGGAGTGGGCCCGACGGGGGTGTGTGTGGGGAAGAGCGGGCCCAATCCTGGGTGGGTGGGAAAAAGTGGACTCGGGCTAATGCGGCGTTGGCAGTGGGGGAAGGGGAGGAGTGGGCCTGGGCCTGACATGGGATGGACAGTCCACCTTGTGTCTAGGTTTAGTTAAGGACTCTGCATTCATGGTGGGGTAAACTAGAGCAGCTAGGAATGAGCTTCCCTGATATGTACAGATTATCATGCTTTTCTTGGCTGAAACAAAGCATTAATCAAGCCCAGAGATTTAGTTAACCTCGGAATCTCAATTAATATAGACCTTAGTTTTTGCTGGAAATAAGTGCAGTTAGCAAATATTGGGAGATGGAAATGAGTGAAAATCCTGGTAAGGAAGAAATGATAATAGACCCTTTTCTGTAGACTAGACCGGGGTTATCAACCAGGGGTATGCGGGACGGCTCCAGGGGGTATGTATGGTGCAACAGGTAAGAGGCGTGCGGTAGTGGTGCAGAGTGGTGAATGGTGGCAGCTGCTGCCGCGTACAAGCTCCCCATCCCCCACTGCCACCATTCATCACTTTGTCCTGATGGCTTTGCGTCTGTCTCGGTGTCAGTGCGCCCCTTCCTTCGCCCCCATCTGGAAAGGTGCCGGTGCTGTCTGGGCCTGTCTAGCTCCTGCTGCATCCTGCAGTCTTGGCTGTGCAGCTGGGATGTGGTGCTGAAGCAGCAAGCTCGTGGGGGGGATCAGAGAAATGGCAGAAGGGCAGTGGTGGCAGACAGGGGGAAGTGATTGTGAGCTTGAGCATGGGGCTGCGCCAGTGCCCGAGGGCCAGGAGCATCAGGAGCACAAAGCCCAGGCTGGCTGGAGTGCTGTGGGGGGCTCTGCCTGCTGTGGGGAGCTGTGGGCAAATCCTCTCCCTCCACGCAAGCCACAACCCTCCTCAGCCACCCTCCCCCTACCCCGCCCTCTTCGAACCCCATATCTACCCACACCACATATGCACACACACCTCCACACCCTCCCCCACGTCCCACATACACACCCACAAACCTATGTCCACCCCTATGCCCATACCCTCTCACAATTCATAGATTCACAGATTCATAGACTGTAGAGTCAGAAGGGATGACAGTGGATGATTGTGTTCAACCCCCTACCCTTGACAGAAAAGAGGAGCGAGGTCAGATGACCCCAGCCAGGTGACTATCTAGTCCCCTCTTGAAGACCTCCAAGCTGGGTGATAGCACCACCTCTCTTGGAAGTCCATTCCAGATCCTGCCCACCCTTACAGTGAAACTTTTCTTCCTAATATCTAACCTAAAACCATACTCAACTAATTTACACCCGTTATTCCTAGTCACTCCCTGGGGCACCTTTAGTAAACAGTGCATCACTTATTTCCCATTGACCACCCCTTAAAGGCGGCCACAGGATCTCCTCTCAGCCGTCTCTTGTGAAGACTAAAGAGATTCAGCTCTCTCAACCTCCCCCTGTAGGGTCTATCGCAAAGGCCACTAATCATGTGAGTGGCCCTCCTCTGGGCCCTCTCCAGATTCCCCATGTCACTCTTGAAGTGTGCCTAAAACTGGACACAGTACTCCAACCATGGCCTGACCAGTGCCGCATGGATGGGGAGCATCACCTCCTTTGATCTATTAGTCATGCACCTGCTAATGCATGACGAGGTGCGATTGGCCTTGTTGATAGCCTCATTACACTGCCGGCATATATTCATCTTGGAGTCAGCTATGACTCCAAGATCCCTCTCTGCCTCCGAGCTACTGAAAAGGACACTCCCTAACCTATAGGTGTCCTGGGGGATCCTCCTTCCCAGGTGGAGTACCTTACTTTTGTCTTTATTAAATTGCATCCTATTTCTCTCTGCCCATTGATCCAACATGTCCAGGTCAGACTGAATCTGCTCCCTGCCCTCTGGTGTACTAACTGTGCCCCATAACTTGGTAACATCAGCAAACTTGGAGAGGGTGCTTTCCACGCCCTCGTCCAAATCACTGATGAAGATATTGAATAATATCGGTCCGAGGACCGAACCCTGCGGGACCCCACTGCCCACCTCCCTCTAGGTGGAGAAGGAACCATCCACCACGACTCAGGGTGCGGTCCCTAAGCCAGCTGGCCATCCACCTGACCATGTAGGCATCCACTCCACAGTCTGCTAGCTTCCCAATGAGGGTAGGGTGCAAAACTGTGTCAAAGGCCTTTATAAAGTCCAGGAAGATGACATCAGCCACGGCTCCCACATCCAGGCGGTGTGTGACCTGGTTATAGAAGGCTGCAGGGCTTGTCAGGCAGGATCTACCTGTGACAAATCCACGCTGGTTTTCCCTCGTTTCCCCTGCTGGGCCTTCACAAATGTGTTCTTTGATTATTTTCTCTAGCATTTTCCCAGGAATAGAGGGAAGACTGACTGGTCTAAAGTTACCCAGCTCATCCCTTCTCCCTTTCTTGAAAATGGGCGCCACATTGGCCCTTCTCCAGTCCTCAGGGACCTGGCCAGAGCACCACAAGTGCTCGAACAGCTGTGCCAGCAGCTCAGCTATGACACTGGCCAATTCTTTCAGCAGCCATGGATGGAGGTGATCCGGGCCTTCTGACTTGTACCCATCCAGCTCCTCCAGGAGCTCTTTAACTACTTCAGAACTAACCGTAGGCAGACTGGTGCCATGTGGACATCTGCCAATGATCGAGGTGGGGGAATTGGCTTGGTCGGTACATAGAAATACTGAAGTGAAGAACTCATTGAAGAGCCCTGCTTTTTTCCCTGCATCAACCCCCAACTGTCCTGATTTGTCCTTCAGGGGCCTTATGTTGCTCTGAGCTTTCCTTTTGCCCACTATATACCTGAAGAAGGACTTTATTGCAAGAGTAAGACTTAATTTTAAGCTATTGTGCAATCACCTCTGTGTACACTACACAAACGCATGTAAATCAGGATAAAAATGTTTTTTTGAAATCAAATTAATAAATGTTGTAATAGGTTTGGGTTTTTTTGTTTTTTTGTTTTTTTAAAGACTATAATTTGGTATTTTTCTAGTTCCAAGATGGTGAACCCTTGCTGAAAGGAGTACTTCTGGGAGGGCAAGAGGGGAGGGACTTCCAGTGGCAAAAATCAGGGGCTGGGGTGGGACTTCCGGTCCCAAGATGACAACCAATGGAGTGGGGCATCTTTTGAAGCGTGGAGCTTCTACGACTTGCCCTCTACGACTTGGGCCCTCTATGACTTGCCAAAACTTGGTAAGCAGAAATAATTGTTCAGTCCTGCCTGAGCTATGCTGTCCTTTTCTGTCAATGTTGCTAAAAGAGCCCATTTTGAAGATTCAGTGGGGCTGTCTTAGAATTAAAGACCGCTTTTACAAAAGTTAATTAGCTATGTTGAAGTGTTCATCTATGTCCATGTAACTGCAACTATGACAGCAGCAATCTGACAACCCCACCCAAGTACCTCTGAGTTACTAGGAATACACTGTCACTTGCTGTGTCACAGTGCAGCTCTTTATACAGGTAGTTCTACCATCTGATTTAAGTATGTGCTGGCATTTTTTTTTGTCCTTGTTTTTTATTTTCCATTCAGCTTTTACAAACCTTTACAAAAAAACCAGCCATTATGTATTAATAAGCAGAAGGATTTGAGTGGCTGTGAAATATTTGGCACCTTACGGACATTTGGATCATTAATACCTGGGCAAAGGAGGCTCAGTTTGTGTTTCTATCAGGGACTGTGCCATTGTACCAGACAGTATGTTGTTCAGTTCTGTAGCCAACTAATAGGTTGTAATGTATGTGTTGTAGAATGTAGTTCTAGCCCAGAGAATAAAACAGCTGATTATTTACCAGCAAATTTTCTGGTGGAAAGGTACTGTGTAGCTTGGTGGTTTAACAGGAAATGTCAGGGGGGCAGCTTGTGCTCTCTGTATATCATTTGCATCCAGGGACTAGAGTTCCTAGGGAAAGGGGCTCCTTCCTCCTCTCCCACCTGTTCTCGCAGAACTGTCAGTGGGTTGGGGTTAAAGAGCTTGCAGATCCTCTGAGACCAATGCAGCTCTTGGGGTGGAACGTGGGAGGAGAAATGTGCCTTGGGCCAGAGTTATTTCCCTTTCAAAGGAACAGCTGGTATGTCAGCACTGCAGCAGAGGACTCAGAGGATCTGGTTCTGAATTAGTGAGCTTGTGGTACCAGTAACAATTTAAGCAAACAACATGGAGCTCTGTATATGTGCTGTAAAGCCCACCTGGGGGAGCTGTAGCCTGTGCTGAACCTCATGCTGTCACAGCTAGACAGCCAGTTGGTAAACTAGTTAATCTGAGGCTAGTGATCTGCCCAATTCTGCAGTTACAGCAGGGACTGGAGTGCAGATGTACCTACTGCCAGCTACTGATTTTAACCAACTTCGGGAGGTTGCGTAACCAAGGAGGCCTTTCCACCTCTTATCGTTTGCCTTTTTGATTGAATAATCTAATGCAGGGGTTGGCAAGCTTTTGCCACTGGTTTGGCGCTGGAAATCCTTATCTTTGCTGCAGATACCTTGGCTCCTGTGCAGCAAAGGTAAGTGCAGGCAGGAGGGCAGCAGGGAATGCTGCTGCAGAGGAGACGGGCAACTGCATTCTGCCTGATTTATCCTCCACCCCTACCACAACCCAGGCCAAGTTGAAGTTTTCTGAGCCGGATTTGATGACTTTGTGAGCCGGATCTAGCCCAAAGGCTGTAGGCTGTCAACCCCTGAGGGTGAATCAGTCATCCCATTTATTAATAATAGAAAGGTTAAAGTTAAGTAACGGCAGTATAGGAGAACAATATATCACTCAAATGAGCTTTTAAAGATATTGAAATTATTTATTTTTGTATTTTGCAAGCATCTTTCAAGATGAAACCTGCAACTGTGGCTCATGTGGTAACATTACTAATTTTCAAATGTTATATTTGAATAAAAATGTATTCAAAGTGGAGAAAATGTGTGGGAGGTATTACTCTTCCCTTGCATTTATGGAGCACAAAACCAGCTCTCACTCAAAAACCCAGAAAAAAAATCAACTCTGATCAAAGGCCAAACACTGAAAACTTTAACTGGTGGAAGGGTCGTCCTTGGGTTAAGAGCAACTGCAAAAGGGGCAATTATAATGCAAGTTACGGCAGTGATCCTAACTAGTGTGGGCTGTCAGGTGCTTGTTCCAAACGTGGTGCATCAGAATTAAAGAGATTGGAAAATATTAAATTGTATGAAGAGTATAAATTTGTCATATGCAGAAGAGAACTGTTTTTCTACTCAAACTCTGACCAAAAGGAGTGCCTTTTCTTATGATAATATAATTGTCAGAGATTCTGGAGTTGTAGGATTCAGATAACAAAAATAATTATTAATAGACTGGCATTATAAAAGCAAAGTACCAAGTCCAGGTAATATACAGCCATTAATTTTTGGAACAGTAGGACTTCTAGTTGCTTTTTTTTTTTTTTTTTTTTTTTTTTTTTTTTTTTTTTTTTTCCAAAAAATAACAAAAAACCCTCTGGATGTGTCTCATGTCTTGACTCGGTGCTGTGATTTGAGTGGAAGGAAGTGTGGGGAACAGTGATTCACGATTGTTTGCATATACTGATATATTTCAGTGATGTCTCTGCATCAGAAGAATGAGTGAACTACAAACTTGGCAGTTCAGGCCCATGTGGTTATATGGCACGTTAGATCAGGTATACTGTGAAGAGTAAAACTTCTCAGCTTCCTATTTCAGCTAGAACCTGACATACAAGCATCTGAGTCTGCTCCTTTTGCCTGTCAGATTAAGGAAACCTAACTCTCCAGTTTGTCCTTGAACCCAGGCTTCTCATGTTTCACTTCTATTGTTCAGGATGTTTTCAGATGCTTTCCATGTGAGAGCAGCCTAGAGAGATTAGAAATTAGACGGAACCATCTTTTTTTCAAAAACAGAGGGTAGTACACCTGGGAACATAATCCACAAGGACTGTACATTTCCTGCTGTGTTTAGAAAACACAGCATATAGCGAGTGTCTCAATTAAATATTTGTTTGAGGCATTTAAGAAAATTCTGTGAATGTTCCTTTAATTTTCAAGGAAAGGTTTTTTGTCCTCATAACACTCTTAAATTCCTGCAGAGAGTATCCAAATCTTCCATTTGTTTTCTGAACAGCATACTTCCAAAGCCAAACAATCCATCACAATTTCTAATCCAATCCATGCATACATGTGTGTAAAAAGATGAAAGTTTTGAACAAATGCATTGACCCAAAGCCTGCTTCCGTGTAGCCTCAGCAATGCATGCCTTGCAGATATTAACCCCATATTCCTAGTGACTTTTTCATGCACATGTAACACTCGACAATGTATGTGGCAACTTCACGTCCAGATTAGCATTCCCTATCTACCCTAAGGGAAAGGAGGCAGACAGTATTAAAATTGCTTGATTTCACTGCCTTAAAGAACAAATAAACAAAAAGCTTAAAAAACTCTAGTTTTTTCCTTATACAAGTAATATACAGGGCTTGGTGAGCTCTAGAGGAGGTGGAAGAACAAGTTGGATAGTGTGCGTTTAACACCTAATAAGACTTTAAGTGTCTTCTCCCCCACCGTACGTGCACAAGGGCAGATTGATGGGGGGGCAGAATACAGCAGTGTAAATGCAGCCCCCTCTTCTGCCATTGCCCCTGGCTGGTCACAGGGCGAGCTGCAGAGCAGCTCAAGTCATAGGTTGCGGCTGTGCAGGGGACAGTGGCAGCAGAACTCAAGTTCCTCCTTCCAGTGCTCGCTTCCTGCTTGCCCCTCCTCTGCAGTTGTCCTCCGTTGACCAGGAGGCGCTGGAGGGAGAAATCCGTGAGCTGCTGCCAGTGTTCCTGGCTGAAACAGGCATGGGGGGAAGCCCAGAACCACTCCTGCCCCAGACTGAAGGGAGCAGCTCTGTCGGGAACTGGACAGTTGGGGACTGCAGCGGCAGAATGCAGGTTCCTCCCTCTAATGCCTGCTCCTGGCCACCAGAGAACACCAGGGAGGGAGCAGGGACTGGAAGGGAAGTAGGCAACTGCATTTATAAGAGAAATACTGTGCTATGCTGTGCCTTTTTGCATTATTTTTTTTCTATCAAGTAAGTGTACTGCTTTCTTTTAACATTAGAGGACACACTAGAACAGTATAATGCTCTAAATGTAAAGAGCACAATATGCACAGTTTTCCCTGCTACAGCAGCTGTTTTAAGCTGACTTTCAGGGAAATGACTTGCAGATGGACAACAGTGGTGTCTTTGTTCAAAGGGTATAGATAAAAATCAAATGAATAAGGAAAGGCCTTGCATTTACAAAATTATTGGCACCCTCCCCTTGAATACACCATTCAACAATACTGTTATTATTTGAGCCTGAAAAAAATGTTTGATTTGTATTCCCAAAACTCCATATTTAGTTGCTGTGATACAGACATGAACATTTTTTGACCAGATCAGCTGACACCAAGGTTGTATAGTTTCAGTAGCCGAAAAGTTTGTATTTCTAAATGTCCAGGCAAGCTTCTTTGGGTAGATATAATAAATCTTTTATTAGACCAACTGAGTAGTTGGAAAAAAGTTGTTTGCAAGCTTTTGGGCACGAGCACCCTTCTTAAGTATTTATAAATGTCAGTCATATGGGCTAGGAAATTCAGAGGGGACTGCGTTTCATCTAGGAAGTTGTTGGTAATTTAATAATAAAAGGAAATGGATAACATGGTATTGCCAAAAAACTATTTTCTAGCTATGATTATGCACATGGCCACAAAGAAGCTGATGGTTGGCTGTTTGAGTTAATTATGCACTGGGTTGCTGCACACAGGTCATGTTTGACAAGCTTGTGAAAAGCAGGCTTGGCTGAGCCAGCTGAAATGCCGTGTGCAAAGATCAGTAGTGCTGAATGCAGTTTAGTGAGTACAAGGGATGGCAGTTGGTGGGAAGTATTTAAACTGGATGTAAGTGTAAAGAGCTGAGTGCAGTGTGCAGCTACATATAAAGCACACAGATTAAAATTGGGACCTTGGCATGGGTGCATAGGGAGGGCACACTGATTTAAGTGACAACGATTTTTTTTTTTCAAGCTGTCTTACGATTGTGCTTTTAATACTTGGAACAACATCTCTTGGTAAGGTCTGTTTGGCGTTACAACACTTGAAGCTGGGAAAGAAGATGGAGAGAATATCAGACGGTAATTTGAAAAGGGAGAAGTCCTCCCTGGCTACTTTAAATAGCAACGGCATAGCCTTGGTGGCTGTTCGTAAGCAGCAGCCAGCGACTGATGTGCCTGAACTACTGATTGTCAGTGAGAAGTTCGAACCAGGATCTCCTGTAAAGGTGCATAGCAGTTTTCAGAAAGAAGAGAAAGTTTCACAGGGTTGCTCCATGGGGGTATCGGAAGTCAAGGCTGAGCAGGTCAGTGTACTATAAAATGTAGTTTGAGCTTGAAGAAAATGTGCTGAACACCAAATATAAATCAATAGGCTTCACGTTTTTATGCTCAAAATTTGATCTTCTCCCAGGCATGTTGTGGGTCATAAATGCCATACAAACAAGATCCTCTAAAAAGTAATTGATTAAAAAAAGGGTTGTTTTTAAACATAACAACCCTTAATAAGTAGTATTATGCAACTTTAATAGGTGTCCTTACTAGCCAGCTCCGACTATAATAATGTCATATGTGGGTTTCTAGTTGCTAATAACAAATAAAACGTTAATCTTTCCTTCTTTTAAATTTGTACCATTTCAATAAAGTCATCAGATTGTGGTTAGGTTATTCTCTGGAATGAGAGAAACTGTCTGAATAATGAAAAGAACATAATTATAGGTAAGTAGCTTATCTATCATTATTCGGTTGATACTGGCAAATATTCCTAATACTACAGCTGTGGTAGCAGCCTTCTCCCTCCTATCTGGTCCCTAACTGTACCTTAGTTTTGTAGATTAACTATTGTTAAGAGAAAGTTATTATGTTTTGAAAGATGTGATCTTGTAAAACATGATGGAGCTTACTTCTAGTAAGGATTTTTTTACTGGAAAAAGATGCAGAAAAATGGTAGGCACATGAACTGATCATTGGACAAGGTTTAAAAAGCAAAACAAAACTGTTCAATCAGTGATTCTCAGCCAGGGTGCTGTGGCACCCCAGGGTACCTTTAAGATCCTTTCAAGGTGTCTTACTGTGTCAATCATGTTAGCACTGTTCAGCGTGCAAACACGATTCACAAGATAAAATCATAAATTTTAAATAAAAATCCAGTGTTAAAATGATTCTGACATGCTGTCGTTTTTCAGAGTTTTTTTGCTGCAGAAGAATTGCTCTATTTTTTCTGTAGTCAAAAAAACGAGTGAAAAGTAAGATCTTCTGAGGAGCATCTTCAGCTGAATGAGGGTGTCTTGCTTCAGTCTAAAAAGGTTGAGAACCGGTGCTTTACGTACCTAAAAGGCTGAGAACCACTTTACCATTGTAGCTAAAGTGACTTGAACTATTAACACTGCAGCAGAACACAATGACCAAGTAAACCTAGAGCCTTTTACTGTCTATTTCATGGGAAACATTTGTAATATGAGAAACAAATATAACATCAGTAGATTTGTTCTGAGAACTGATTTCTTTGTATAGAGTTCAGGTATTTAACATGTAAAATGTATTATATTACCTTTTGTATCTGAGCTGTGAAAATTGTGTATAACAAAGCTATTATTTTGAATAAGAAATTAAAAAAATTGACGCAGAGGCCTTCTCCTCTAAACAAAACTACTTAAAGTAGTCCATATTTAACTACCGTTAAAGGCACTGAATTGAGTCTGTGAGATGCATTAAACGTGCAGTATGTGGTTTGTCCTTTCAGTAAGACTTGTTATACAGTTACTTAAACATTTGTCATCTTTCCCATTGTTACACTGAGGTTGAGAAAAGTCACCTCCCAGAGCTGTTTTGTGGCTTAATTAGTAAAGCCTAGTTAAGTTTCTCCTTAAGTATGAATTCCATTGAACAAGAAATTCCTGGTTTTGTTTTTAAAAGGACCAAGGGTTGTAAAACTATGTATTGTTATTAATAGCTACCAATAATAAAACCTACTATTATTTGCTAGTTATGTTTGGCTGTGTGTTTTTAAATGGGGAATAAATGTCTATTGTGACTCTCAGATCTGGCAGATTCTGAAATTGTTATTGTTCCTACAAAGGATCTTTTTTACTTGTAAAAGGCTCCTCTATTAGAGGTGGTGCAGCCTATTGAGAGGTGTTGGTGTATAAAGAGAGAGTAATTATTGCAGTTTGCATGGGAAAATTTGAAGATTCCCACCTACTCGATTGGGTGAAAAACAGTAGCAGAAAAGAAGAGTGTAGCAGTTGCACTGAGATCTGTTATGAGTGATGAGACTGGCAACCTTCCTGCCTACTAGAGAGTCCCTTTCCCTGGTTGCTCACAGATGTAGTGAGCAGCTATGCTAGCAGGGGGGAATAGAAGAGGCATTGATGTAGGGCCAGTATATTGGCAATCCCGTGGCCTCTGTCCTGGTTTTGTTCCTAATGAGTCACCAGGCTGCCTGTGATGAACAGGAGAAATGTCTGTGGTATTTTTAGTTAATATTAATGAGTGACTGTTTAGTCTTGTCATGTCGCCTATCAAAGGAGGCTGTAAAGGGGTTGTTAAAAGACTGTGGGGGAGAGATAAAATAATGATGCAAATACGAGAGCCCCACGTACACAACTTCAAAGGAGTTAGGAGGACAAGGACTAGCTTCATCCAGACTAGGATGTTGAGCCCCTTGGCTCAAAGTTTTAAAAAATAGTGAGCTTGCTCTTGACGCCTATTAGTGAGCAGGGAGAGGAGCAGCTCAGAGCTGCTCAAGGTTTCCAGGCTGTACAGGGAAGGAGGCTTTATGCTAGCATTCGCTGGTGAGCAAGAGGAACTGACTGGACCAGGCCCTAGTTGTATTTTTTTGATATGATAGCTTGGAGCATTTTATTTAAGAGGTATACTTTTAGTTTTGGGGGATAAAAAGGCAGTTACCCTGTCTACTAACAAAAAGATAAGATGACCATATAACACAGCAGTGCCCAATCTTTTCACCCTGCAGGCTGGATTGGTGGTGCCAGGTCCATCTGTGGGCTTGATCTAGCCAGGGGGCTTGTTCTTGTACCTGGGGCCAACACAGCAGGGGCCTGATCCAGCCACAGAGAAGCTGCCCTGGCGGGCTGGGAATGGCTTCGCTTTGGTCTGGGGGTAAGGAGGGGGTGGAGAGAGCCCAGTCCCAATCCTGATGCCTGGTGGTAGAGTAGAGCATGTGACAGAGTGGCTCCAATCCAGACATGCTGGGGGAGGGGAGCAAGGAGAAGCACAGCCCAATCCCGATGTTTGAGGAATAAGTCTGGCCCTGATCCTGCTGTGTGGAAATAGCTCAGGTGCAGCTGGATCCAGTTGTGCAGAGCTTCCATCACTCTCCCGCTGGCAAGTTTCCCAACCTGTGGAGATCCCTGTAGGCCAGATGGCTTGGCTCCACAGGCTGGATTTGGCCTGTGTTCAGGGGGTTTGAGCATCCCTGGTATAAAGCATGGAGAGGTAGTTAGCCATGTTCATCTGAAGCTAGGCAGAAGGCAAGGCGGTATGGTACCTTGTGGATCAACTCATTCAGAGTTGGTTTATCACAGTTGTTCTCAACCGTTTTGGACTTAGGGTACCCCCTCCATAATTTTTCTGAAAGTAATGGTATCCTGTTTAAAAAACAGAACATTTTGCAGTGAGTAAAAAATAATACAGCTAGAAACGCATTTTTCAATAAAAAGGAGAAAAAACTCATGAATAACCACAATATTATAATCTGATCTAGAAAGTGGATTATTTTAATGTGAAGTTAGATTTCTCGTAGGAACAAGGGCATTGTGGAAAACCCCATGTATGCTGGAACCCACTCAATCCACCCAGCTTGGTGGAACCCACTCATTTTCAGATCGTTGCCTAAAGTGTGGGGGTGAGGAGGAAAATTAAAAAGGGGGGGCAGCCCTATAAAATGGGGAGAAGGGAGGCTCTCCCTTCAGGATGCCTGGACAGTGAACAGGGGTCTGTGGATGGAGATGCCTTTACAGGGCAGCCAGTCCACACCATGGGAAGGGGCTAGCTGGTGCAGCATGGGAGAGCATGTATAGGGTGGTAGGACCAGTGGCTTCTGTTACCAGCTTGCCCTAGGCCTCAGCCACAGATTGCTTTTGGGAAGGATGTCCTGGAGTGAGGGCTGCCACCTTTCCCTAGCCAAGAACTCCTGCCTGACTTACCTTTGCAATCGTGGCTGGAGCCTGTTACAGGAAAGGGAAGAAAGGTGTACACCACCCCTGTGTCTTAAAGCAGGTTGAAGCCAGTCTCCAGAATTGCACTGGTTGAAAATCACTGGTGTATAAGGTACCACCCTGTCCTCCATACTGTATAACAAATGCTTGGAGCAAGGTGCTGCTCTGACTTAAACAGTAACCTGGCAAAGCTGGATCAGTAAAGAATTACTACTGGGGGTGCCTGTCTCCTGGCAAGGAGTTTTAAGGCTTCTATACCCCCCTGATTCTTCCCCAGCCCTGTACTAGGACTGTGCTGGGGCAGAGGGCAGCACTGACAGAGTCCAATGGCTTGGCTGGGACGCTCCAGGGAGGGTGGTCTCCTTCATCACCAGAGCTGCAGTTACATTAGCTGTGATAGATGGTAGAGCCCCCAGGGCAGCCCACCAGCTGGTAGTGAGGTCTGACCTGCCTGAACTTTGGACTCTTGTCAATCCTGTGAATGAGTAATGCATTGTGATTGGATAGGAACAGAGGAGGGAAGTGGCATATCCTGGAGCATGTGGTGACATCTATAGCGAGAAAGTCTATTGCCATGACACCCAAAGTATGTCCGTAGTTGTTCTGCATTGTCCTGATGGCATCACCAAAATGCCACCCTGCTGCCACTTCCACTCTGTAGGTGCCAAGTCTGGAAAGGAGGCAGCAAAGAGTCCTTTCTGCTTAATCCTCTGTCCACTGTCCCACCTATCCCTCTGCTGTGCTGCTGTCAGGCATCGAGAGCAGTGGAGGGGATGCCCTGCTTCATTCCCAGGTTTGGTTCATGCAAAGCAGGAACTGGGTGGCCAGGATTTGGCTCTGGGCAGTACCCTTTGCAATGCCACAAAAGGGAGGCAGATGCTGCATTGAAGTGTGTGCATCTGTGGGGGTGGGGAAGTCTTAGCAAATACATGCTGTGGATTTATTTAGTACTGGCTTTCACAAGTTTTATTCTGTGCTCTTCTCCACCCATAAATTGTCTGTTCAAACCTTTGGATTTATTTGGTGCTTTCTAGCGGGGGAAGTATTATGTGTGAAGGGCACCCGATAAAATAACTTCCTGGTGTTTTTTGGGTTGGGGCTTGAGCCAAGTGGCAATTTTAAGTTTTCAGGAGGTCTCCTTAAACAGCTGGACATTATTCTTTGTGCTGTTGACAAGCCCTGGTAGCAGGGCTACCTCCTTTCAGTAGGCTCACCTGCTTAAGGGAGGCAGCTGAATGAGTGGCCATTGGAGGCTGTCATTGGTGACTGCAGACAGAAGTAGTGTTAGCCATGTTAATCTGAAATCAGGCAGATTCATTGCATCTGAAGAAGCAGACTGTCACCCAGAAAAGCTCGTGCCTCTCCAAATGAGTTAGTCTCTAAGGTACCCCCCTGCCCTGCCTCCTGCCTGGTGAGTTCTGCATAACAAGTAAAAGGCTGGGGGAGGAAGTGGTGCTGTGAGCAGAGCAGGTGGTTGGGAAATTAGCCAGACCTGACTGTGCCCTGGATCAAGAGGGTAAATTTCAGGCAGGGAATCCTGCATAAGACTCTGTCTTGTTCTTACTTTTGGCCCAGCTTTGTACCTGTGAGTGAAAGAATACATAGTGCTTTGCTTTGTTTGGAGAGCTTTTTTTTTTTTTTTTCTGGAGTTTTGCCCTAGGAGATGTAAATACCCGAACCCTGGTGCTTGGGGGATGCTGTTGTAAGAGCCAAGAATGGAACATTTTGTACAGCTAAGCACCCTGTGACACCCCCACCACCTCCACAGCCAACATACTTTCTGTCTTTTTCCTTCCATATTCCCTAAAACCTGGGCCTTATTCATGATGTTGGTCACCAATATTTCATGAGGCCTTAGCCTTCTGTTACCCAATATATGCGTTGTGGTAGGGCCCATGGGCTTCAACACAGAACTTATGCTTCGGGATGATTCAAACTCACCACACGAGTTTCTCATATGAATATGAGTATAAGCCTGAACCACTTAGCATTTAAGCCAGTGGTGCTCCGCATTCTGGCACCATGCCCTAGATGGGTGGCAAACAGTCAGTCTGGGCTGGATTGGGCCCCGTGAGCAAGAATCAGGCTTCACAGTGCCTCCTCCCAACCTGCCCACCGGGATTGGGCCCTGCATGACCTCAGACAGCTCCAGTATGCCTGGATTGGGTCCTGTGTCACCCTTACCTGGCCCTGTGAGCTTAGATTGGGCCCTGGTGCCCTGTGCTGCCTCTGTCCAGCTCTGTGCACCAGAATTGAACCCTGTGCCAGTCTCATATGCCAAGATTGAACCCTGGCACCTTGTGCCACCTCATCCTGGCCCCACATGTGAGGTATAGGCCCCACTGTCCTGCACTAGCTCCTCATGCTGGGATTGAGCTCTACACTACCCCACATACCCAATGTAGCATGCAGGGCCATGGCCAGCCCATGAGTCTAGAGATTTTAGCTGCTGGATAGCAGCAATTAATGCCACTGCCAATCCCCCACACACCTTGCCTCTCCCCCTTTCCCTCCCCCTCCCCCTGGATCCCAATGGGCAGGATCATTTCCTGGGGCTGTATCTGGCCTATGGGTCAGGGGTTGAGCAGACCTGATTTAAACTAAGGCAAGACTCCCATTTCCTTATGCAGAATTTCCTCAGTGTGCTAGTTTTTGGAGCTGCGCCTCTTCTCTTTACTAGCCTTCAGCTTGGGGATCGTGCCCTCCTTTACCTTTGGCATAAGGTAGCTTCGCATTACTTTGGAGTCAGAGGACCTATAAAACCTAATACTTTATGGTGGAGTGGTAGTAGAGGGGAAAAATTAAAGTATTGGTCTAAAATCTGGGGAGTCCTTCTTTTGTTTCAGGTTTCTTGTATACTCAGGGCAAGTAGTTACTGTCAAATGAAATACAGTGGTACCCCGGTACTCGACTGCCTTGAAACTCGTCGAGTTTGGTACTCGACGCATTTTGACGCGAAAATTTTGTCCCGGTACTCATCGTTTACTTGGTACTCGATGCGCAAGCTAGAACTTGTCAATGTCACTTGCCTCATGACTCGCTACCCTTTTCAGCGGAAACAAAGGGTTTGTTTGGTACTCGTCGTTTTTGGTACTCATCGCGCCTCCCGGAACCAATTAACGATGAGTACCAAGGTACCACTGTAATAGTTTCTTCACAAGCAATTAGGAGGTGGCACAGTACCAGCTGGAAGCACTTCCAGATTTTGGCTGAGCATCAACCACCAAAACTCCAGGCTACTCCTGTGCAGTACATTAGATTCTACATTTGTGGCACAACAAAGGTGACGTCTGTTTGTAACCTAAGGTCAACAGTGACTTGTGACAACAGCACTGAAGGTACGTTTGGGAAAATATGTGGTGTGACAAAAATAAGTCTCCCTGAGTAAAGCAGTCGGTCGTTACTAGCCTTTCTTTGTTCTAGTTGAAGACCTCAAGAAACATAAATAATGTGGGTTATGAAAGCACTGTCAAGCAAATTAGCCCCATTAGCTTGGAATGATTGATGTGGACAATTGGTCTCTAAGGTGCCACCCTGGCCAGCCTTCTGCTTGATTTCAGGCTTGCACAACTATCTCTCTCTCCTTTTGGAGCATTGGAAGCTACCAAGCAACAAACTATCGGCTTATTAAATATCTTATAATAAATACATATTAAGTGCAGAGAGAGAAATCCATTCTAGAAGTTGTTGGCTCATAACCGCTTTTCAACACTGGATACTGAGACCTCTGTTTTTTTCCTCCCATTCTGCTAAACCTTATTTGAATGGCTTTTTATTTCACTGGGTGTCTCAAAGGAGAGAGGAGAGAGAGGGGAGCGGGGGAAAAGGTGAAATGGCTAACAGGAGTTTGAGAGGTGGAGAGGACCTATCTTTTGCTTGCAGATTGTTCACAATCATGTGTTGTTTTTTCTTCATGTAAACACTACAAACTGGAGCAGGGATAAACAGTGTACGTCCCCACCTATTCTTTCATGCACACTGCTTGGGGGATGTAGCAAATAGTATGTCTGTGCAAGACAAACATTGTCTTCCAAGTACATTTCAATGTGCAAAGTGAGATTTATACCTCTGATTAGGACTTTAATCCTAGTGAGGGCAAGTGAGAATCCTTTTTTAACACTTATTGCTTGACTCTATTGGAGTAGATCTTTGTAAAGTGGAGGAAATCACAGGAGCATGTAAGCAACCGTGTGCATATACTTTGTCCTTGTTCTACATGACTCCTCAAGATTAAGCTTAAAAATACCTGCCAGTTTGATCCTGAATCTTGGTAACAGATTAGTGTTACCAAGATTAGTGTCATTAGTGACTCACTTCATTGTCATATAGAGTTTGGTGCCTTATACTTATGGTTGATTTAAGTAACGTGGTAGGGAATCTTGGAAAGAACAACCAGTTGAACTTGGCTTCAATGTTTGAATTGTTTTTTTCAAAATGGTTTTGGCAGCATACAGGTTTCTGAAACTCCAAATTATTTATTGTTATTAGAAAAGTTAGGAATGATGTCATAGACAATTCTTGTTGATCAGTAGCGGGGTTGGGAGAGTAGGGTAGGGGTTTTCTATTTAATATGGCATAGTTGGATCATTCTTGCGATGTATGGATGTGAACATTTGCCAACTGGACTGGAAGAAGTGCTGTGCATTTGTGTGAAAAGCAGAAGACAACAACATACAATATAAAGAGCAAAACAAGTACAGTAAGATCTAGCTGCATTTTCTAAAATATGTAATGTGAAAGGCTATGTATGTACAATTAGCTTCTTAGGCATAGACAGCAATATTAGAGGGGCTTATCAAATATTTGAATGAATGGTAGCCAGTTCTTATCTGCTACACCACTCTGTTCAATATAATAAACTGGATTCTGTTAGCGAAAGATAATTTGCAGGATTAATAGGAACTAAACCAGAAGCCTCTATTTATTTCAGGATTCTTTCATGTCACGTCCAGGCAAAGATTTAGATTGTTTTAAGTAGAACAGTTTTGTGACAGGTCTAGAACTTGCTGAAACCTCCTTCTACCTTTGATACCTGAAGCCTGGTGATGTTTGGTTCAAGACTTGGGATCTATTGTGAATTTCATATAATAGATTGTGATAAGCTCCTCTGGATTTAAGGAGTGTGGAGTGAGGACTGAAGTGAAAGTGAATTGCCTGTGTTGCATTTTTTTCCATGTTGGTCCTTGCCCAGACATCATTCTTCCCAAGCTGTTTGCCCACGAAACAGTTCATTAACATCTAATTAGCTGGATTCACTCTTGTGCAAGTAAGTGGCCTAAATGATTCTAATACAAGTATTCATGGTATGAAGAAAGTTTATTTTCCCATGTAATAGAAATGTGGGAATTGGCATGCTGGTTCAAACTAAAACACCACCTACCCAGTCCTATATTCTGTCTCCAATAGTGCACAACATTGGAAGGCATGATCTCCCCAACACAGATGAGAGAGTCTGGCCCACACATTAGCTCATACCCTGAACTTTAACAGTTAAAAATTCGTTTATGCCCAGAACATGGGGCTTAATAGTCCTGCAAAAATTGTTGTTAGCTCTGACAACTTTGGAAATTGTTCTCCATATCCCTTACATCCACAGCTGCAGGCAACTGTTTCACAGTGGAATTGTGCATTGGGTGAAAAAGTTTGTTTTTTTTTTCTTTCAGTTTCAAATCTGTCACTCTTCAGTTTAATTGGATGCACTAAACTACAGATCCTGGCACTTTGAGATCACAAGATCCCATTCATGGTATTAAGGAGTGAATTTTTTTAAAAAAAAATTAGATGTAGCAGCCTTAAAATTAGTATAGCTTTGATCTGTGGAGCTGTCTAATCTGATATTTGGCCTTTAATAAATGCTTTGGAGGGAGCTGAAAGAAACCATGTAGCAGACATCCATGGAATAACTTGCACTTTGTGGGAGTTTCTCCATAATTCCCATCAGTTAATAGTCGATTTATCTTCTGAAGCACAGATTTATACCTGTTCTTAAGAAGTGACCCTGCTAATAAGAATGTAAAAAAGAGCTCTTGAACCTATACAGTTTGCTCAGGCTATGAACAGGTGTTACATTTATGCCAGGAGAGAAGCCTTTCTTTTGGCATAAAGAGAGAGCAAGCAGCCATTCAAAGGTTTTTTCCTGGAAGAGAACTGTTTCCTCCTGTGAAAAAAATGACCACATCTAATGAGGAAGATCTCTCCTTCTGTGCCAGCTGCAGCACGTGTGCACTTCTGATAGTGGAATATTCTCAGTATCCCATATCTTCCCCTCTCACTCTTCCTCCCTTCAGGAAGGAGGTAATGTGGGAGAGCATAGGCTTCTTGCTAGCCTGCTCAGTGTGAGCTAGCAGGGAGCTCTATGGGGATATTGCTGCCACTGAACAGATGTGGGGGGTGCATTCGCCTGTGGCTTCTTGGGTCAAGCCTTGTGGCAGTGCCTCGTCCATCCAATCAGCTGAGTGGCAGAAAGAGACCAGGAGGCTTTTTCCTACAGCTAGCCATGTCCTGCAGCTCCAGGATTGTTCTAGCTGTGGGATGTCTACTTCCTACCCTGTGCAGTTCAGGTGACTGAGCTATACTCTGGCTGGGAGTATTCTCTTGCAGATGGGTACTGGTGCAGGATGGGTCCAGCTGTCCTGTCTCTGTCTCGCACACCTTGCATAAACCGGGGCCAACCCCATCTGCGCAAGGCACAGGAGGCAGATGCCCATATGGCATCAGCTGGGGACAGGCTGTCTGCCTTGGGGATGGGGAGTTGAAGGAGCAGCCCCCTATTGCCTCCTGACTGGAGAGCTTGCCTTAGGCTCCCTTGCCAGAGGACTGTAACATTTGTATGCATCTCTCACTTCGTTTTCCAGCACCAGAATTGAACACCTGTCCATAACCTCAGGTTTCACAAGATTGGGCCTCTCTGCTCCCCTATATTTTCAGGCTGTAGAAGTAATTCTAATAATTGTCACTGACTCTTGGTGAGCAGTAGTAAATGGTGCAGCCCGGGGATGTCAAAGATACAGCCTACCTGCGGGATCTGGCCTACGGGCCCCATTATCTGGCCACTAGTGCTGTTCTTGTATCTGAATTGACCCACATGCTGCGCATGGCATACACTAGACTGGTTCCATGGGCAGGGCCCAGGATGCATACTGCATATCGTTTCGGCTGCTCTGAGATCTGCACAACATCCTTTGGCTGGGTTTCAGAGTGGCTGCAGCAGGCACCAACTTTGGGGGATGGAGTGGAGTGAATCAGCATCACAGGTCCTGGAACAGGTGCTGTATATATTGCAGCACCTGCTCTAGCATGCTGGGATGGAGGGGGAGCCATGGGTCTGATCCAGCCTGTGGATCAGCCCCTTACTATTCATCTAGTTTGCAGGGTTAGATGAGTTTGATACCCCTGGCATAGCCTAACTGGAGCTTACCAGTATTGTCAGATAATAATCATTTTACTCAATTTTACATTGTCAGATTATAATCATTTTTCAGAATGCTCTGTGGTGTAAACCACTGAGAAGGTGAAGAAATACTGCAAAGAGCAAAGCTGTAGCTCCAGGGGAGTGTGCTGAAGGCTTTAATTTAAATAATCATGTTGAAGATTTCTAGGTAATAAAGTCAGTATGCTCAGGAGAAATAGGTGAGGGTTAGATACTCAGCTCCAGTTATTGATAGTGTTTAATGTTATGTATTTTGATGGCATCCCTTATCTTTGAAATGCTTTGAGCTCTAGAATACTGTTGTGTGAGAACTCAAAAGGTACATCAGTTTTACATGTTTGTCTTGCATTTCAGGCTTTGTCTAAGACTAATACCCCTGCAAGCTGTGTACGGAAGCCAACAATGAAGCAGAATTTTGCCTTTGACAACATTGGCTATGAAGGGAACTCTGAAAACCTGCCCTCTGGGTCGTCTCAAATGGACATGGTTACAGTCAATATTTTGGGTATGACGTGCCAATCTTGTGTGCACTCTGTAGAGGGCAGAATTTCCAAGGTGAAGGGCATTGTGAGTATTAAGGTCTCACTTGAGCACAGCAATGCTGTGCTTAAATATATACGGTCTGAAATAAGTCCCAAACAGATTTGCCAGGAAATTGAAGACATGGGTTTTGATGCCTGCATAGCAGAAGGAAAATCTATTCCATCATCTTTAAGATCAACAACATCTATAGCAGAAGCTGTAATTAAGTTTTGGGTAGAAGGCATGACCTGCCAGTCTTGTGTCAATACAATTGAAGGTACAGTTGGGAAACTACATGGTGTGACAAGAATAAAAGTATCCCTGAGTAACCAAGAAGCAGTCATTCTTTACCAGCCTTTCATTGTTCAACCTGAAGACCTTAAGAAGCACATAAATAACCTGGGGTATGAATGCACTATTAAGACCAAATTAGCCCCACTAAAGCTTGGTAGGATAGATTTAGAAGGTTTACAGAAGGTTGCAGCTGGCCTCAACAGTGGTTATGTGGATCCTTTGGTGGACAAGATGAATAATACAGCAACTGTGACTCTAGGGATAGAAGGCATCCATTGCACATCTTGCATCAAAAATATTGAAGGAAATATATCTGAGTTCCCAGGCATACAATGTATTAAAGTGTCATTGGAGCATAAAAATGCTGTTGTACAGTTTAACCCTAACTTAATTACCTTATCATCTTTACAACAATCCATTGAAACCCTTCCGCCTGGTAACTTTAGAGTATCCTTCCCTAATGGAGCAGAAGCAAACAATGGAGAGCTTTTATCAAAGGCAGCATCTTCATCCCATTGTTTTCTCAGCAAGTTCCCTGGAGATCAACTGCCTGTCACAACTGTAATTGGCATTGGTGGAATGAGCTGCAGTTCCTGTGTACAGTCTATTGAAGGCACAATATCCCAAAGGAAAGGGGTACAACACATATCAGTTTCTTTAGCTGAAAGGACGGGGACCATACAGTATGATTCAACTGTAACTAATTCAGAAGAGCTAAGAAGTGCTATAGAGGACATGGGGTTTGATGCTTCTATTCTAAAAGGTACTGTGCAAGTTTTCTTTTAGTAATTTAAGCTAGGTCAGGTGGCATCCTATTAGCATCTTGAGAGAGAGAGTAAAAAATAGGACTCTTTTAAGGCCAGAAAAAAAAAAGTTATGGTCTAGTACAGCTTACATATTGCAGACCATAAATTTCACATGGAATGTGGCTGCTGTTGGGAAAAGAGTTGGGAAAAGTTACCATATGCAATGAAAAGCCTGACAAGTACTATAGTGATTTTTTTTTTTTTAAATAGCAGACAATCTCTGAACACATGTGAACTGCCACTTCATCAATTAAGTTTTCTTCTCTTATTCCTATAGCCTGGTACAGATACAAATCTAAACTGAACTTACTTGTTTTTCCCTAGGAATTTTAAAATGTAAAATATTAATAAAATATCTTTAAATGAAAAGCAAATATTTCCCTAACTGGAATATCCTGCTGTATCTCTGGTCCCTCAACTTTTAACCTGTTGTACAAAGGGTCTGTATCCTGCTGCTGGTGAGTTTAGTGCCAAAATGCCTATTGATTTCAGTTGGGGTAGGAACATTCTCTGCATTTGTATAAGTCAAATGTAGTGCTGTCAGTAAACTTTGTTCATGGGTTTAATGGTTTAGATGTTGCTATGTGGCTGATCCCATTTATTTTGGGGGTGGGGGTTTAAGAGCATGGCTAGTTATCCATTTCAGTTCAAAACAGTTTTGTTTTGAGCTACTGATATAGGGTTCAATTCACCTGTAGTTGAGCAGCTTTAATACATGAGGACAAATCCTGGTAATCTTTCTCAAGGGAGTAAACCTGCTGAAGCCACTAGGACTATTTATAGATGAAAATGACTTGATCTCTTGTGCTTAGTGATGTATTTTAAAAAATACTATTTGTTTTACAGTTAGCAGCTGTAATTGCCTTGTGGCATTTTGACATTGGAAAAGTTGATGTCCACCAATATTGTCTGCCTGCATAAGTATGGAATTGTATACTACCTAGGGTATTTTTTTAAACAAATCCTACTTACATTACTTTTAAAACATACGGTTATTTAAAATTGAATTCTAGTGTAATGACACTGTATATTACCTTATTTAATTCTTTTCCGTTAGAATTGTAAATATAGCCAGAGGTGGTGCCTCCCTGAAGTCAGTGTATAATTCAAGTTTTCATCATGGTCACTGCAAATTACAGTAGTACCATAAAAACATAAAGAAACTTGTCAGTCAGACACATTGGGGAAAATTGTATAAAGCATTACTGAAGCTGAGCTCTGCATAATACTTTGGGATACATCATTTTAGATCAAATAAAGGGTGAGACCCTGGCCACTTAATCTTAATGGGAGTTTTGCCACTGTCAGAGCTTCTCGAAATAAATTTTCCCTTCTCCGCTCTCCAGAGGGCTCCCTTCTCTATATTGCTCCCTGTATAAAGCCATTTCCACCTTTGTAAAACAAATCAGAATAACAGATTTTCAGAGCCACTTTGCACAGGTGAAAATGATTGTGCATAAGGCACATGCTGTGAAGAATTAGGAGCAGCAATGAGAACTGTGGTGGGGTATTGTGCAAAGGCTGGCACTTCAGGTTGTGCAGAGTAACAAAAGTCCAACTTAGCTTGTTATGCAAAGTCAAGTGAGTCAGCAAAACTCAAGGGCAAATATCTGGTACAAATGAGGCTATTTGTTAAAAGAACTGTGCTAAGGGGACTGGTGAAGACCCAGGTTGGCCTGCAAGTACAGTAAACTGAATGATTCTGCGAATGGCAGGAAATGTTTATAGCTGAAACAGCTGAAAAGCATTTCAGCTTAAAGTTAATGGGAGGAGGCTTCTGATCTCTTAGGATGCTGTTTTTTGGTGGTGGTGGGGTGGGACAAAATAGGGATTAGGGATGAGTGAACAGTAAGAAGCACCACAGTTTTTAAGCTACCTGCACCCTCTCTCTTCTGGAACCTCAGAGTCCCATATGACACCATTGGATATTTCTCATCCTGATCCTAATGGGCATCTTGATCTGACCAGGCCACAGTTAAAGAAGTATTGATTTCTGAACCTCCACTACCTTTGGCTAAGTCCCCCAAAATACTTCGAACATAAAACTTCTAAATGCTGACATCAGCATTTAGAATAGCTGGATTTGTAAAGAGGAGCATAACTCTTTAAGCAATTGAGAGCGAGCAAACCAATAAATACTACATCAACTACATTTTTAAATCTCTGGAGTGGAATCTGAAACCCCATGATGGGTACTGAGATTCCTTATACAGTACATAGACATACTTAGCACCTGAGAGAGAAATTGCTGCTTCAGTCTGCAAGGGATCTATCATCATGAATCCTCTTCAGAGGGTGGGTACGTACAACCCTTTTATAAACTGAGCAAAGCTCCTTCTCGAGTGTTGTTCAATAAAACAGAAGAAGGAAGAGATAAGCAGTCACTTGCCTCTTACATCAGAGCCTAGTGGTTAGATCACTCCTAGAACGTGGGGGAGGAAGAATAGTTTGTGAAAAAGAGGTTGTTTGTGGATCTGCCTGAGGCTAGGGTTTCTTTGTTGGGTGACCTACTGGTCTACTGCACAGTGCCTGACAAGAGGAGCAACTGATTGGACTGCGCCTCATCTCGAGAGATCTATAAATACTACTGTGTGGACTGAAGTGAGTTCTCTGTGCCTATATCCTTCTACATCATTGTTTGCTTCACAGTTTATGGAGAGATGTATCACTTGCTCTTGTCATAGTGATCAGTTGCTGAGATGAAGCCTTTCAGGGAAGGAGATCAGGGCAACTAATTAGGCGGCATTCGCCTTAGTGGTTTAAATGCTGTGAAGTCCCCCTCAAATAGTCTTGTTTTTAAGAGGACCTTCCTACAAATAATGGTATGTATACAGTTAGGAGGGAATTTTGGTCTTTAAAGCTGGAATGCTGAATAAAGCAAAATGTCTGCAGTGCTACAAGACTAACACAAGATAAGTCTGGATTACTTGTGCTAAAAGCCAAGACCACAGTGTATTGCTCCCAACTCGTAGAAAGCTATGCACAGTTTGGTCACTGACCATATTTTGTTGATTTGAAACATTTTATCATGCCATAAACCATGTTCATTCTGTTCGTGGGGTGTTTTTTCTCAAGATACCACTACAAGAAAGCACAATGATCCACCTATTTCCGAGCCTGCTGAAATACAACATAAAGCTCTGGAATCAACTTGCCAAAGAGTTGGAAATATTCCTGAACCCTCTCATCGAAGTTATGTCTCAAATACTCCGCCAAAGATCTCTTTCCTAGAGGCTCCAAAATGGCCCAGTATACTGACAACTGAGAAGTGCTTTATGCGGATCATGGGCATGACTTGTGCATCATGTGTATCAGCCATTGAAAGACATCTGCAAAAGGAAGATGGTGAGCTGTTTGGCATTCCTACAGAAAGCATGTAAGGGATTTTTGTCCCTTTCTGAATGTGAAGGGTCCACTATGTTGTAAACGTAAGGCACAACTAATATACAAAGTGTATTCTTGAGGTTAAGTATCATTAATATTTTTTTTCTTACATATTTAAGTAGTTCCTAATTAGGATGAACTACTATACTAAATCTACTGGTGAGCTTACCAGTTGACAAGTATACCTGATGTCTGTACAAATTCCTAGAATTTGATAGTACTTTAATATGGTCACAGTTGTAATAAAGCTTTCATTCAGCCTACCTTAGAGCTACTTGTGCTCTTATGAGTCCTTTTAAATTCTTATGAATATATGCATCAATTCTACCCCAATACTGTGAGAGCGCTAAAACAGACTTTTGATAGGCCTTTAACCTTTTAGAGGCCTTTGCTTACTGATTTTTCAGCTCCCAACTCTAACACTGGAGAAAAAGTTATAATATTTCTATTAATAATTCACACGTATCAAATATTTTATCTTTGCTTTGTGACTCTACACTGAATTGCAGATTCTCTTCTTTCTCATGCTAGAAGCTTTCCAGGCTTACAGGGCCTGATTCAAAACCTATTGACATCTCACCCACTGGGATCCCAGTCTGATTCTTTTGTTCAAGTCATTCTAATGGGAATTAAACAGATCTCTGTAAAAGAAAACTACTTATTAAGTGAAATAGAAACAGAAGTTTTTGTTCCTTCTTGACAATTATGCTCAAGGAATAATCCTGAAGGGAAGAAGTGAAGGAAATTTTAAAACCATTAAAGGTTCCCTGATTTCTCCATTGTGGCACATGTTGATTATCTCTTGTATTATATATTCTTCAAAGGAAAGGAAAGACAATTTCTAATATAATGGCACTATTGCCATTGCAGGTATTGTTTCAGTGCTTGTAGCTTTAATGGCAGGTAAAGCAGAGATCAAATACAAGCCAGAGAGCATACAGCCTCTTGAAATAGCACAGCTGATCCAGAATTTGGGCTTCGATGCTACAGTCATAGAAGATCAGGCTGATGAAGAAGGGAGAATGGAGCTTGTTGTGAGTAATGTGGATATGAAATTATTTTTTGTAGCTTGTTTTGTATATTTAACAGAAGCAATTTTCTTGTAGCTATATCTGTTTAAGGGAAGGGGGGAAATTGAACAGTGATGACTCCAGGTAATGATGCTTCTTTTGTTACTCTTCAGACCAAATTAATTACATTAAAAGGACAGGGATGTGCTTGGTGCAGTCAGTTCACCAATCATCCAAAGATTTTTTTTGCATACCTCTGAGGAGCCCTTAGGCTGTAAAACGTCACTAAAACACATCTTCAGACGTGCTTATATTTTATGGGCAAAATACTGTTAATTAAATGCATAATAATAGTGTCTGACATTTGTATCCAAAAATCCAAATTTCTATACAACTTTAGCCAGCAGAACTCTTTCCAGTCTCTGAAATATAGCTACTTCCTTGAGAGAAACTGGTTTCCATTTAGTAGTAAACAGCTAGAACAGAAAATGGAAGTGTACAAGAGGGTACTTCCCAGGTAGGGTTTGGCTACAGCATTGTTATCATTAGGGGTCCACTGACAAAGATTTTTTTGGCCAATAGTGATTATTAACCAACCATATTGGCCAGTACCGACCTGCTAGCCGATATTTAGTAAAAATGCAAGGCATATTAAACAACTGACATAAACTATCTTTTTGCTTGTTTTACATTTATCACTCTCACTCTCACTCACACACGAATGAACGAATGAATGAACGAACAAATGAGCTTTAGTTCAAGTGCCCCCACCGCCATTTCTAAGCGTGGGGATGCTGATATAGGAGACACAGCAGCACTTGAATTAGAGCAGGACTCAGAGCTGCTCTAAATAAAGCAGTGCCCCCCACTCCTGGAGCACATTAAAAGTACCCGTGCCAGTTGCAACAGACAGGGTTTGCCTAGCAGTGCCTGTGACTGGCTGTTAAGGTTGCCAACTCTGACTAAAGCTATTCTGGGAGATTTTTTTTTTCTCCAACATGACATAATGTAATTAATTGTACTGTTCAACTCATTCACAATATCAATCTGGATTTCTTTCAATAGTCACCAGGAGATGGGTGCTCATTCCAGTAGACTCCCAGTCAATCCAGGAGGGTTAGCAACCCTCCTGGCTGTGCACAGCCCTTCAACCTCTGCTCTTGAATGTGATGCTTTTGAATTCCAGCCCAGGAGCAGCTGCCTGAGCCTGTCCAGCAGGGCTGATGGGGAAGTCTGAGCCTTCCTGGCTGCCCAGGGCTTGAAGGTCTCTGGGCCAGGCTCCCCGCTTTCCTCCCTCTGCCCAGGGCATGGCCACGGGACCATTCTAGGCCTGCAGAAACCAGGCCACTCCTTCCCTGCAGCTGGACCCCAGGTCCCAGGAGGTGGACTTCAGCTAAGGAAGGCACACTTCCTCTCCTGCTGCTGCTGCTGCCAAGGGCAGGGCAAGCCCCTATGCCCCACTTGGGCAACTGAATAGACTCGGACCTCCTTGACACTGTGGGTTGACTTATGCTGGCCTGGGCAACTCTGCCCGCTGCTCCTCACCTCAGTCAGTCATATTTGTGGCATACAGTGCCTACCCCAATCTGCAGCCCACGCTGCACCAGCATGTGCCACACTGTTGCAGCTGTTCCACCCCACTCCACTCCAACCTGGCCCAGCCCATTGGTTTGGGGATGGGTGTACATCTGGGGTCACCCTGGCTTGTGGGAGGGGGCCCAGGGGCCCTGGCCATGTGGATGAGAGGGAATCCAGGCATCCAGGACCCTGGCCAGAAGACTTAATTATCAGAAAACATTATTGCTACAATGGCCAAAAAAGCCAATAGCTGATAATGTTATTTCTCTTTTTAATGGTGCCAATCCAAAAGGCCCCTCTAGGTAACCTAGTTGCTCCATGAAAAGCATTATGAGATCTTAAGTAATAACAATGCCTCCATTTTACACACCATTTTTAAGATGGTCCATTCAACTGCACAGTACTTGGTAGCTCTTCATGCCGAGGCTTTTGTTCGAAACTAACAGAGTTAATCTCTTAAAACCCAAACACCTTTTGCTGTAGAAACTGTGATTTTTCCTCTGGTTTCTCCCAAGTGGGCCAATTTAATTTGCATTTGTACATTTTGACAGTAAAGGTTCAGGAGAAATGCCCATAAATTGTATAAGCTTTATGCTTTCTGGGTGTTCATTGAATTAGTTTAAATGATAAATCTCTACAACCACTGGTGCCTGCACTTGTGTGTTTCATCTTTTTAATCTTGTTAGTGTCAACCAACAGCAGCACTGCTGGCAAGAAAACTACTTACCAGTTCCATCTCAGCATGAGTGTTGAGAGTGGAGCCTGCTTTTTGCTCCACCGACCACTAACTGCAGTCTGCTCTTTAGATTACAGGGATGACTTGTGCTTCCTGTGTCCACAACATTGAATCCAGACTAACTAAAACTAATGGCATTTTATATGCTTCAGTGGCACTTGCAACTTGCAAAGCTCATGTCCAGTTTGATCCTGAAATTATCGGACCTCGAGATATTATAAAAATTATAAAGGTAAGTTTTAACTTTTAAAACTTTTTTTTAACTTTTCAATGAAAGGATAAGATGATGTTAAAACAAATTAAAATGATTGTTTTCTAAAAGGCTTCCTTACTTTGCAGCTAATATGCAACTTACCAGTACAGGTCAAAATTAATGTTGTGTTGTAGCTGTGATGGTCCAGATAATATGTAAGAAGTAGGATTTATTTGGTGATATCAGGTGACCTCAGGCAACCTGAGAGAAGTATGTCTTGTGTCTGAAAACTTGCCTAATGTCTCTCTCTACTATACAGTTAGTCCAATAAAAGATTTGACCAAATAAATCCTGTTTCTTGCAAAATCAATAATGTATAGTCAGTAAAAGTTTCAAACTTCAAAGGACTGTGTAGCCTCTAGGGATATTAACTGTTCAGTGTTTCTATAAAGAACCAGTATGTGGTAAAAGTGTGATATATCGTAGAATCATAGAAAGTTAAGGTTCATAGATTCATAGATGTTAGGGCCGGAAGGGACCTCAATAGGTCATCAAATCTGACCCCCTGCATAGGCAGGAAAGAGTGCTGGGTTCAGAAGACCCCAGCCAGATGTCTATCTAACCTCCTCTTGAAGACCCCCAGGGTAGGGGAGAGCACCACCTCCTTTGGGAGCCCCTTCCAGACCTTGGCCACTCTAACTGTGAAGAAGTTCTTCCTAATGTCCAGTCTAAATCTGCTCTCTGCTAGCTTGTGGCCATTATTTCTTGTAACC
>JAGPOW010003316.1:151512068-151523947 GCA_030014935.1 Caiman crocodilus | reverse complement strand
TTCCCTAATTTTCATCCCCCCATAACTCGAAAACTATAAGGCATAGGAAATTATTATTCACACCAGTGACTTTGACATGTGAGATAATCCAGTACAGCAGTTTTAATCAAAATCTGAGATGTAGTCGTTAAATTTTTAAAAAATTTGTGGTGATCTGTCATGGAACAACCCCATTGAAGAAGATAACAGTGGTTACCCAGACCTCGTTGCTGTTTGCAAAGGGGCCCCCATAACAGTTCAAGCTTCAGGGCTCCAAAAATGTTGGTCGCCACTGGCTATAAGTTCCCTTCTCTGTCTTCTCCAAACTAAATTAACCCAGTTCCCTCAGTGTCTCCTCATAAGTCATATGCCCCAACCCCCATACCATTTTCGTTGATCTCCACTATACTCTCTCCAACTTGTCCACTTCTTTTCTGTAGTGGAAGACCCAAAACTGGACACTGTACTACAGATGTGGCTTCACTAGTGTAGAATAAGGTGAAATAATTACCTTCTTCAATCTGCTGGCAATACTCCTAATCCAGCCCAGTATTCTGTTAGCCTTCTTAGCAGCAAAGGCACACTGCTGACTTTTATCTGTTTTATTGTCCGCTGTAACAGGTCCTTGTCAGAAGAGCTGCTGCTTAGCCAGTCAGTCCCCAGGCTGTACACTTGCCCTTGTTGAACCTCATGAGATTTCTTTTGGCCCAAACCTCCAAATTGTCTCAGTCACCCTAAATCCTAGCCCTGCCTTCCAGTGTATCTACTACATCCCCCAGCTTGGTGTCATATATCCTCACATTGCTGCTTCATGTGTATAGCCAGTTAAGCTTTTGCACTGCAGTTGTTCAATAAAACTGGGCTGCCTCTGAAAAAAAAATTACATTCTCCTGCCACCTAGAGACTCTTGAAAGAAGTTGTGAAATGGGAGCGAGAGAAACACAGGGAAAACATCATTTCAGAATGTCTTCCACTTACTGCTGTGGCTGTTCAAACCAGATTTTTTTTTTTTTTTAAAGCAAAGCAGTTTGTCATACTGTTTCAAAAGAAAATAAAGCTAGTTGGGTAGTAACGACTGTGTTGATGCCTTCAATGCTAATGTTGCTTTTATTTTTTAATCCTAGCAGGGAAGCAAGGTAACTTTTCCATGTGAACAATGTGGCAGAAGGTAGTAATCCAGAAGAACAAAAGCCACGCTAAAAACTATCATTTGCATTTCTGAGGCTTCTGAGTGTTCTTTCAGAGTTGCTCTGAGCAGCAGAATTGGTAGAGTTTCAGTAACTTGCCCTGTTAATGGCAAGGGGCAGTGACTCTAATCACTGTCCAGTTACTAAGAGTAAATGTGCTGTGCTTGCACTGTTTATATTACAGTAGCACTCTGAAGTTCCAAGTAGAATTGCACAGATTTAATATCTTTTGTTGCTTTCCCTCCGTGCTGCTGTCCATTGTTTCATGTTCTCAAGCTGTTTCTTATTGCTTTCCATTGTGGCTTGATGGATATCTGCAGTGCTGTAGTGACATGAAGAAGTTTATTCAGCTTGACAAAACCACTGTACACCTTCTAAACCTCTGTATGACCCTGTAAGCGTTCTGATTTCCTTCATTAAGTTTATTAATGAGGTATATTACTATGAGGACTGGAAATCCAGCTGCCATTGAGAAGCACTCACCACCATCGAATTCAGGATGTCTTCCTTGTTATGACTGTGCATGTGCTTAAGCATAGGAGTTGTTTATGATCAACATTTGACTTCTCCAAAATGTTGTTGGAAGGCTTATAAGTCTGGCAGAACCATAAATTAACAAAATAATCTGGGACAAGTCTCCTGTTCTTACATTTCTCTTGGCTTCAGTTGCATTCACTTTTAGATATACAGTATATAATGGATGGAAATTTTATCTCAATTAATCAAATACTTTTTGTTTGTTTCATTTTTAATTAAAAGAACCTCGGCTTTCAGGCTTCCTTGGCCAAGAGGGATCCAAATTATCATAACTTGGATCATAAAAAGGAAATAAGACAGTAAGTATGGCTGTATTGGGGAGGGCCTGTACATGTCCAACAGTACGCTGCTTCCATGATTCAGTTTTTGGCATACTTTTATGCAGCTTATATTGAATTTATACCTCTGCTGATTCTGTTTTAATATACACTTAGTTTAGGGATTTGAATCGCTTCAAGATTTGCCCTGAATAAATTTATGGATGGGGGTAGTGGAATTGGACAGGGAGTCCTGGTTTAACTCTGTTAGTGTAATGTGGCATGTGTTTCTGGTCCCCAGGCTGGGGAGATAAGGTAGCACTTCTGATATGGAAGGTATTTGGTGACTCCATGCCTGAGGGTATTTGCTTGTCATAAGTTGGGGAATTCCTCCCTTTTGTCCCAAGTGCTACTTGCTTCTGTTTGGTTTGGTTTGGTTTTATTTTTTTCACCGCCTGAGAATACAGGCAGTCCTCGGACTTACAACACATTTGATTCCTGAAAACAGCATCTTAAGTTGAAATGTTGGAACTCAGAACAAATTTTCCCATAGGAAACAATGTTATAAATGGAGGAATTGTTTCTGAACCAAGGCCTGATACCGTTTTCTCCAAAAATAATCCAGAATTTTGTATTCAATCTACATATAGCTACATGAATGTATTTGTATTGTAAATAGCAATCAGATTGATTTGGAAGGACTTCTTTGAAGTGACTTTGCTGGACTTTTTGAATGGCTCTTGGCTGGACATTTTGAAGGGTTTTTGTCTGGAGTCTTCTCAGGAGTCTTGGCTGCAGGTTTTTCTGGAGTCTTGTCTGCTTTCTTAAGGAAAGTGCCCAAGGATGTTCTCCAGGGAGATGGGTGAAGCAGCAAACTTGTTCGCTGGCGTGGCTTGGCATTGGATCAAGTGTTGTAACATCGAAACTGACGTCATAAAGTTGAAACAGGGTGTCAATTTATAAATGTTGTAAGTGCAAAATGTTGTAACTTGAAGTGTAAGCTGAGGACTGCCTGTACATTGATTCATTGGCCACAGCTAAGGCGGGGACAGAGGCTGATTGAGATATATTTATGTTCCTTTCAGTACTTAAAAAAATTCAGACATTCCTGTTTAGAGCCCTGCTGTTCTCATGGTCATACTAATGGCCACATTTGGGGTGAGGAAGTAATTTTTTCCCCAGCAGTTTGATACAGGCTGTGTATGCGGAGGGTGAGGTGAAGGAGTTGCTTTCCTCTGTAGGCACGGTTATTTTCTTAGGATCTTCTTTGCACATGCTAATGAACTACTCCCTCATTGTTTCAGCATTAGGCATTGCTGGTGCCCTTGTCTCCACTGCTTTTCCCTGTAACACGTTTATGGATGTTTTTGGTGTTTCATGTGTTGTGCCTTGTTGTTGTGTGTAAGTTTTGAGGATGCCTTGGGTTAAAAATGGCCTGTAAATGCAGGGGAATGAACCCAATAATCCAGGAGGCCCCTTCCTGTCTTGTGTTCCTACTCATAAGCAGTAGGATACAGACCTGGGTCTTGGCCAATTTCTGCTCAGGGATGAGTGCCCTCACTACAATGAGAGGTGTGTGATTGCAGTGTATGGCCTCCAGATTCCCAGAGCAAGCTAACACCATGGATTTACATCTTCTGCCTTTCAGATGGAGAAAGTCTTTCTTGTGGAGCCTAATATTTGGCATACCTGGTTTAATTTTAATGATTTATATGTTAATACCAGCTGGCCAAGGACCTGGGGTCCTGGAACAGAATCTCATTCCTGGATTGTCTCTCTTAAATCTTCTCTTCTTTGTCTTGTGCACTTTTGTTCAAGTAGGTACACATTTTTTTGAATGTGTTCTTTTTAATTTTCCTTGATGTTATCTCATTTAATAAAAAGTTGGGAGACAGTAAAACCTGGTTGGACTGAATCCATCTCACTGTACATATATCTGATAAAATGCTACTAATAAGCAAGCCTTGATTATTGATTAATCAATCAAACAAACTCTCCCCACAGGATTTGGTCTAAACCAGTGATGCTCAAGCCTTTGGCTCTGCAAGCCAGATGAGTGGTGTAGGGCTGATCCATTGGCTGGATCAGACTTTGTGTGCAGTATTGGGCCTGCATGTACAGATTGGGCCCCATGTGGACTTGGCTGGCCCTGCACACCAAGATAAGGCTCCAAGGCCCTGTGCCACCACCTCAACTTAGTCCCATGTCCCAGCCCCTCACACTGTCTCTGTCTGGCGCCATGTACTGAGATCAGGTTCTGGGGTCCCACATCACTTCTACCTGGCCTTGCAAGCCAGGACTGGGCCTTGGAGGCCTTTGCTGCCTCAGTCCCACATGCTGGCATGCAACCCTGCACACCCAATCTTGTTGGCAGGGCTACAGCCCACAGGGCTCCCCAAGGGCTGGATGATATGGTGTTGGAGGTAGATCTGGCCTGTGGGCTGGGCTGGGGCACCCTTGGTCTAAACAGATGTCAGATGGCAAGAGAGGATAAAAAGTAACTGTGAGGGATGAACATCGTGTTAAAAGACACATGAGGACCTGATTTTTGAATTCTGACTTGGTCACTGCCTTGCTGAGTGGTCATGTAGAAGTCCCACCATCTTTCATAATTTGGTTTCCACTTCACTGTAGTAAAGAGAAAGTAATAATCCTTAGCTCAAAGGAATGTTTTGATAATTAAATACTTGAAGTGAGAGGTTAAAGGTGGGGTATGGGTACAACATGGAGCAATGAGAGGGTGAAGAAAACCAGAGTAAGATAGTGGGACAGAGAAGGAAGATGGGGGAAAGATGCAACTGACAGAAGAGGTGAATGGTGTGGGGAAGAAAGTTGGCTCAACAGTGGAGTTGTTACTTTCTCTTATCATATTCTTACTCAATTTTTAATAATTTTAATAAAAAGTTAGGAGACAATAAAGCCTTATTATACGCAGTGAGATGGATTCAGTCTATCTAATAACATGTATATCTGATAAAATGGCACTGTTAAACTGGCATTAATCAAGCAATCAATCAGGCTTATGTGAGTACATTTTTTTTGTTATGCTGTGCGATGCTGTTATGCCATATATGCTATGCTAATCAGTTTTAGCGAGGTTTTTAAAAACATTCCTCTTAGTCCTTCCACAGCATAGCTACCATTATGTATTTAGAGCATTTTCCACTTAATTTGATTTAATAAAGTCTCCCATACACTGTAAATCAAATTGCCCTACAATTTGTAGTTAGTACTGTGGTAGCACATAGGGTCTCCAGTCATAGAATAGATACCATCTACTATGCTGACAAATACAAAACAAAATTACATCATGCTACTTCATGGATAAATACTAGTACATCAACATTTCGAGCCCTAATTAAGAATATTTACTTAAATTTAATAAAAATGTCCAGTGAGGTCCTTTAGTTATCCATGCCACATTCCAGGGGAAAAAAATTCATGTTCAAATTAATAGCAGGAGCCCAAGCTCTTCTCAAAGAGTTTACTATGTAAGTATAAAACAGCTCCATGGGAGACACACCACTGGTAAAACACAGAAGAATCAGGCTTATTATCTTTTTCTGTTTGCAGACTGTACTAAATATGTCCTACTTCTTACTACTGATTAACTTGTATTTGTACATCCTCTTGTCAACAGTTTCTTGGTGGATGGTATTTCTATGTGCAAGCCTACAAATCACTGAAGCACAGAACAGCTAATATGGATGTACTCATAGTGCTGGCCACAACAATTGCTTATATGTACTCTTGTGTGATCTTAATAGTAGCTATGGCTGAAAAAGCAGAGCAAAGCCCCATCACGTTCTTTGACACACCACCCATGCTATTTGTCTTCATTGCTCTTGGGAGATGGCTGGAACATGTAGCAAAGGTAACTGGTTTCCTTGTTAAACACTTGAGTGCATTTAACTGTGAAACTGATATGACATTCCTGTGACCTGAAGCTGCTTGAGATGTATTTTGTTCAAGCTATGTCAAGAATGCATTGTAGAAGATACCACATGTTTAAAGAATCATGGGTGGTTAAGTTAAATGTACAAATGTCCAGTTTAACATCTTAAGTGTTTATCTCTGTCTCGCAGAGTAAAACATCGGAAGCACTTGCTAAACTAATATCTCTTCAAGCTACAGAAGCTACTGTGGTGACTCTTGGACCTGACCACTCTGTTATCAGGTATATGCTGTTCACAAAAAGCCCTTCAGCTTGCTGGGATATACTGAGTAGACCTGATGCCTTTAATGGTAGGAGCATCTTTAGTTCTGTGAACTGGCTCTGGATTAAATGATTGAACTCTTCTATTTGTGTGTGTGTGTGTGTGTGTGTGTGTTTTACAGGGAGGAGCAGGTGCCTGTTGAGTTGGTTCAGCGGGGTGACATTGTAAAGGTTGTTCCTGGTGGAAAGTTCCCAGTTGATGGAAAAGTTATTGAAGGCACCTCTATGGCAGATGAATCTCTTATTACTGGTAATTCCCTTCATGTATGACAGAGCTAGCTGCTGGCTGGTATACTTCATAAACAATTTAAGCTTTCTTCTTCAATTTTTTCCTGACTGAAGAGGGGGCCTGAACCAAAACCAAGTCTAGCTTTTAGGAGACCTCTGATCCAGGAGCAGACTTTGTGACTGATCTTTACATCTCCACCAGGTTGAGTCAAAACCCTGTGTCTGAATACCCCTGACCTTTGAGAAAGGTCAGATTGTACGCCTTTGGACTATTTGTCTTTGTCAGGGATGGGCAAAGTCTGGCTAGTGGGCTGGATTGGCCCCATGGCAGACTCCATTTCCCAGCAGCCCCTGTCCGGCTTGCTGTGGTCAGTTTCCATGGAGACCCTAGGAGTGGTGGCACCATTACAGTGTGGGGCCGCATTTTCCATGGATACTGTCCTCAGGCAGGGGCATGCAGGCAACAGATCGTGGCTCTGCTCTGGCTCCAGACCATCCTGTCACCACTGCAAGATCCTAGCCCTGGCCCTGGAGCAGCTCCCCACCCAGCCATGTCCCCTGCTAGTGCTTCTGGGGCTGGTCTCCATCTGTGGAAACCCTGGCCCCGTGCTGTCATAATGCCACTGCTCCTGGGGTCTCCATGGAAACTGGCTGCAGTGACATGGGCAGGGGTCCTGGGAAATTGAGTACTGGCCACTAGCTGGACCTGCTTTTTTGCCTACCTGTACACTAGATCAAACCTGTCCATCAGCTGTTTTTGTAAATCCTCTAGCTTTGCTAAAACTTCAGGTTTGGTGAGGTCTAGATACCATCATCTTGGCTCTAGAGGGTGATGGGGGGACATGGGGGAAGTTTTCTCTGGAACGTTTTGCAAAAATAGTGCAGTTTTAGAACTACTTCACTGGTGAATAGGACAATTTCACAAGTCTGTCAGGAGGCACATGGTGTGGGAATTGTTAAGGACAATCTCAGGCAGTTAGTAAAGGACCAAGGCAGAAGGGAGAGTCTTGGCTCTTGATGCTGGCTAGTTCCACTGGAATTGCTTTCACTTTGGGGAAATTTTCTAAAGGAAAGCTGTGATTTTTATTTACTTTCAGTCTGGATCCTGTTATAAGTGTGCTAAAAGAAATAAAACCTGGAAGTTTATTGGCTTGTCTGTTTTTTATTTGATGGGGGGGTGCAGTTTTCCATGTTGAGTGAACAGGACACCATTTTGCATGGACAGATATTTTAAAAAATGAAAATTGTGGTACACTGCAGTAAATTGAGAGCCAGTGTGAGCATGGAAGCTTTCCAAATTTTTGCAGTTCTTTAGTTTCTGTTGTAAGACAAAATTAAGCAGCTTGCTCTTAAATACAGAAATGCTGGCGTTTTGAGGTTCTTTGTCTTCCTAGCAGCTTTAAGGAAAGCAGTTTGTTCTTGGCTCTTCTGAGGTTTTGTGCTGGAAAGTAGATACGGAGTCAAGGAGCCCTTCCTGTTCCCCCTGTGTGCCGTGCACAAGGGCCAGGGGAGCTTGCAGTTTTGGTGCTTGGAGGGGAGTGGCTAATGGGAATTTAACTTATGGAGCAGGGGCCTGCAGCGCTGGAACAAGAATATCTGAATTCCCTCCCCACTAATCTGTTGAGGATCAGAATAGTCCTGCTGCATAGTGGTGTCCAGTGTAGTCATGGACTTGTTACAGCATAATCGCACATAATATCAGCTAGTACGAACATACTAGCTTGACAGAACAAGGAGCAGTGGTTTCAAGTTGCAGCAAGGGAAGTTTATTTTGGGTATTGAAAAGAATTTTCTCACCAGGAGGATAGTAAGATACTGGAAGAGGTTACCCAGAGAAATGGTGGAAGCTCCATCCTTGGAGGTTTTTAAGTCTTGGCTAGACAAAACTTTGGCTGGGGTGATTTAGTTGGGGATGGCCCTGAGTTGAACAGAGGGTTGGACTAGATGACTTCCTGAGGTCCCTTCCAAGCCTAATTTTCTATGCTTCTAACATAAAGTGAGCCTTGCCGTGCTGAATAGGAATGTGTGGAGTGAGTGATTCATTAGTTGAGGCACATAATTAAAAAGAACATTTAGGAAAGAACACTTTATGTGCGCCAGTGGCAGTTATCAAACTATATTTGCTGCCCTTTTTGGCATTTGCACACTCAATTATCCTGTTTTATCTGCAGTGCGGAGACACAAATATCTATATGGTAACTGAAGATGCCCAGTAGGCTGCACCCTGGCCAGGCAGCTACACAGCTCTGCACATGCATGTCGGGGTGTAAGTCCCCAAGCTGTAGCCAGGCAGAAACCTTGAGATCTGTGAGGAAGAGATGTATATGGTGCGAACTTGAGCCTGGTCTTTAATAATCATTATATTATGCATGGAAAGGAATGGGAAAGTGTCTACCTTGCTGGCAGCAAGGAGCCCCAGACCTTCTCCTCTTCAGGGGAGCAGCCCCTTTCCCCTTCAGAGAAGCACTAGGGCTTGCAACCTCTAGCTTGTTATCTTACTCCTTGTCTCAATGTGTCTCTGTTGGCTTTCTAAAGGGCTAGATTCAAAAGGAGGGCTGGAAAGAGGTCAGGATAATGGTTAGAGCACTGTAGTAAGAAGTTGGAAAACTATATAGGTTGAAACACTACAGGAAGGTTGAAGAGCCTAGAATCTGGGTCTCCTGCTGCTTGGGTGAGTGCACTAACCACAAGACTGTCGGGGTGAAAAGGTGGGAGGGTCCTCCTTTTCTTTCGCCGTACAGTTTTGGGACTTAAGCTCACTGAGGGATGTGGGTATGTGACTCTGTATAGCCTATTGAACATGCTAGGTAGTCATGTGGAAGCTTGTGGATCTACGCTGCTCATAGAGTACAATCATAAACTGTGTAGGTACCAAAAAGGGAAGTTGTGCAGCTGGGTAAGTACCACTTGGAGGTATTAAGTGAAATAGGATTCTGCCTAAAAGCTCTCCTTTATCTCTAGGCAAACAGTTCATGTTAAACATCTGCTGATACTGATTTCTGGCAGGTTGAGAACAGAGACTTTTCAGGTATACAGAGATTTATTCCAGGCTCTAAAACAAAATGGTAGGTTGCAGTTTATGGGTTCTACCAAAGTCTGCTGGAATCAAAGGGATGGACCTCCAAACAGCTTTGTATCAGGCCTTTAGAGAGGAGAGAATGAGACTCTTGAACCTGGAACAAGGTGGCAGGAAGAGACAGTGGGTAGTTGTCTGGGTGGCTGCTGTAAAATAGAACATACAGAACATTTTCCTGAAATGTAATGCAACTTACAGAAGGTTTCTATTGGAAACAGCATTTAATTTTTCATTTTTTTTATTTTCAAATTGTAATTCAAAATGTTGACTAGTTAGCCAGCATGTAGTCTGCTAGCTCTTCTTACGCAGCTGTTCCCACACATGGTTTATTTAGATAGTTTCTTCACCCTGTTGTTTATATTTCTTTTCACCTTAGGGGAGGCCATGCCTGTCACTAAAAAACCTGGCAGCACAGTGATTGCAGGATCTATAAATGCACATGGCTCTGTTCTTGTTAAGGCAACTCATGTTGGCCCTGACACTACCCTGGCACAAATTGTAAAATTGGTGGAAGAAGCCCAGATGTCCAAGGTAAAAATTAAAATCTTACATTTTTTACTGATTCTACAATAGGCTTAAGAAGAAAAATGAAAAGGGTTAAATGATAAGGTTTTCCTTTTACATCCTGCCTGTGCTTACCTTTTGTATCTCATTCCTAAAACAATTTTAAATCTGTTTTGTTATAGGCACCAATTCAGCAACTGGCTGATAAGTTTAGTGGCTATTTTGTTCCATTTATCATCATTATTTCAACAGTAACATTGATTGTGTGGATTGCAATAGGCTTTAACAGTTTCGATGTTGTTCAGAAATTCTTCCCGGTAGGTAGCTTTATTAGTACCAATATATATTTTTTACTTATGTAATTAATGTGTGTCTTATGTGCTTTCCCAGACAGCCTGGTACTGAGGGTTGTAAGCACCCTTGTCCCGGAAACATATAAGGGTTCTCAACCCTGTAGATAATTTCTGCTGGCCCAAATTGCCATGCTAGCTCTGCAAGAGGTTCTAACAAAACTGAAATCAGTGGCTTTTCACTGAGAATGATTATGGTCCAGTGACTGGATTTCAGGGAGCAGAGAAAGTACTGACTAAAAGCACATGTGCATATCCCTGTTTCTGTTGCCAAGTGTTTGTTTGGCTTTAGAAAGATGACTAGCAGCTTAATCATGTTTGGAAAGTGTAAAGTGTCAAGTGCCAGGCTTCTAGCTTGTGGGAAACTGTGCATCCCAAAGACTGCATACTCACTCAGGAGTGGGGAGGGCAAAACATGGAAGGTAATGCGAATGTGTGGAAGCTAGTCTGCAAGGCAGTGGTTTTCCATTTACATTACTTTTTCATTTTGAAGGTGGATTTGTGGGTCAGAAATAAGTCAGAGAAGTGTGAAAGTGATGGATTTGCCATTATGGGGACTTGTCATCTGTGCCTTTCTGTCCTTTATTAGCTTTTTCAGCAGACACATTTTTTTTCCTTTTTGCAGCATCGGAGCAAAAACATCTCTAAAGCTGAAATAATCATCAGGTTTGCATTCCAAACTTCTATCACTGTGCTGTGCATTGCGTGCCCCTGTTCCTTGGGCCTGGCCACTCCAACAGCAGTCATGGTGGGCACAGGAGTGGCTGCTCAAAATGGTATTCTTATCAAAGGTGGAAAACCTCTGGAGATGGCCCACAAGGTTAATATCTCCTTGCTGAAACATTGCTTTTATTTCTGTCTTTAAGTTGGCTGTGCATGGCTTTCACATTATATGTATTAATGAAGCACAATACATTTCTTTCAGATAAAGACTGTGATGTTTGATAAAACAGGGACCATCACTCATGGAGTTCCTAAAGTCATGAGAGTGCTTCTGCTAGGGGACACGGCTACCCTGTCTCTCAAGGTGGTTCTTGCAGTTGTGGGCACTGCAGAAGCCAACAGTGAGCATCCCTTGGGAATGGCTATTACTAAATACAGCAAAGAGGTACTGCTTAAAAAAAGTTGTTGTAGATACTGCTCAAGGGTGTACTGCACTGAATTAGTTAGTGCAGTCCAATAGGCCCACTTTTACAAGACCTGCCTAATTATCCAACCTGGTCTAGGTTAATTACAAGATTCCAGAGAAGTGGTTCCAAATGAGACTCTACGCAACGTGTCACAGAATTAATGTTTGTCACTTAGATCAAGCAAAGTGCTGCTTTCATTGCTGGCATTCAGACCCACTCCACAACAAGGACTGAGAAGTGAGAAGTTTGACACCAAACTCTGGGCTGAGGTGGGGACACCAGAGGAGAGGGAGAGTCTGCAGCGGGATCTGGGCCAACTGCAGGAGTGGGCGGACAGAAACAGGATGGGATTCAATGTGGACAAGTGCAGGGTGATGCATCTGGGGAGAGGAAACCCCCAGCACACATACTGGCT
>JAGPOW010003316.1:151501435-151511968 GCA_030014935.1 Caiman crocodilus | reverse complement strand
GGGGTCCTGTGACCCTGGCACTTGTTCCTGCCATTGGCAGGGGGTCAGACTAGATGGCCTGCTCTAGGCCCCTTCTGACCCTAGATACTATGATACTAGAATCCAAAGTCTGAATTTTTAGACTTTTTAGTCTAAATCCTTTAGGAGAGGCTCTCTTAAGGCTTTCAGAACACCATCAAAGTTTGATAAACCTTGCTCTTCTAAGTGAACAGGCTTCCAGCCTAATGATGTTTTTCACTTTTCAATCCTGGCTGTGGAGTAGGCATGTGTGCCAGTAATAAAAACAGCTCTTTGCTTGATCCAAGTGACAGACAGTAGTTCTGTGACATCTTGTGTAGAGTCTCAGTTGGAACCACTTCTCTGGAATCTTGTAATTAACCTAGAACAGTGGTTCTCAACCATCTTAAACTTGAGGGATACCTTGAAAATTGCTAGCTTTTAATTTTCACTTGTTTTGCTGGCTATGGAAAATACTAGAGTAATTTTTCTGTTGCAAAAAACTTGTGAATCATGTTTGCACATCTATTAACGCTAACATTATGTGGCACCCTTGAAACAGGATGCTGCAGTAACCAGGTTGAGAATCACTGGCCTAGAGATTAACATGCTGTGTTCTTGTTGTAATGCAAGTTAAGAGATGCTTGATCATTCTTACTCACTTTCATATTTTAAACTGTTCATGGGTCAAATTCATCCACTTTCCCCTTTTGCTTTGTCAGAGCCTGATTTTGGTGAGCTGTGGGGAAGAATGAAACACTTATTTGTTTTGTCTGGGCTTTTGATAACATTTACAGCAGTGAGTATTTGAGTTGGTAGACTGTGTGAGGTTCGCGATTGATAGAATTGTGAGAGTGCATAGTCCAGCATACAGGACACTGAGCTGGAATTCTGGGTTCTGATTCAAACTATGCCACTGACCTAAGATGTGACACTGGTAAAGTCATGCCACAACCCTGTCCCTTTGACCTTTGTCTGTCTTTCCTACCTTGTTCTTGCTCTTCAGGAGACAGACTGCCTCTATGGTGCAGTGAGATTTACAGTCTCAGCTGGTACCTCGAGGAATTGTAATAATAATTTAGGTGTCTTGACAATCAGCCCCTAACATCTATTTATAAAATCATGTTTCCCTAAGGTAAAGCAGAAAATGGAAATTGCTTACATATATATAGAATAAAGTAACTGCGAAGAAGCCTGCATAGTGTCTTCCCATACACTGTCTAGCTGTAGCCAGCTTGATTAATCAGTCTAAATCAATTAAATTTAGATAGAAAGTTTTAAAGAAGCGTAAATATTAAAATGTGAGCTCTTGGGTTTGAGAAATTAATTAATAGCCTGTGAAATTAGTAATCTGTATGCAGATCCACAGAGGTCATTGATGACATGTGTTCCTCAAATGCTTCAGGAAGGATGAATCATAGAATCATAGTTTGGAAGGGACCTCTGGAGTTGTCTACTTCAACCCCCTGAAAGTGCAATCGGAAATAAAAAAGAGGAAGGCAGTTGTAAATAACAGCTGATTTTTATGCTTACATAAATGTGACTGGATTTCTGGCTGACATTGGTTGAAATAATTATAAAATGATAAATTGGCAACAAGATGAGTATTCAACACATCTATTAGAAATCTTTAGAGGTAAAATTTAGAAAATTAAAATGTGTATTTGGAAAGAAAGGATTTCTGTCTGGGTAATGATTCTGTCTGCCTGCTTTATTTTAAACTCACTTTCCTCTGATGGTTGTTGGTAGTCAAATCATCTACCTTTTGTGCCCAAGCTGTTTCAGCAAGATCACATGCCTCAATCTTCACCTGACCATAGCTTGTGTGAAATGCTGATTCTTTATCTTTTTACAGGTATTACTGGTACATCCACTTGCTTTTAAGCTGTCACAAGACTACTTGATAAGCCAAGTGTAGCTCTGACTTCAACATAACTCCTCAAAGATTAATTTTGTTCATTAGTCTTATAATTTTCCTGTTTTCCCCTCCTTTATATCTCTTTAAATTTAGAGTTCTAAAAAATGTTCTTGGTAACCCAATTCTTAAATGTTGTGCCTGTGCATCCACTTCTCTCTCACTTAATGGCAGTGGTTACTGTCAGAAGATTTTTTGTTTAAAATAATCTTGAAAACCATCAACTTTTAGCTCATTCCTAGTCCCATGGTCAAACCAAGCCACTCCAAAAACTGTGTGTGTGTGTGTGTGTGTGTGTGTGTGTGTGTGTGTGTGTGTGTGTGTGTGTTTATGGTAGTAATATGAAAGTCCAGCAGCATCTATGGCTAGCTATCTTTTTCCTCTGAAGAACTGTCTATTTCCATTATCAGAGACCAGATGCCAGAAAAGGTGGACCTGGGATCTGACCTAGTACAGCAATCTTTGTTTCTCATAGTCTAATCGTAGATTTAATAATAAGGTTCCTGACATATTAAAACAATGGCACAATTGAGATTTGAGAAATTTTATGCCCCATCCCAAACATCTCACATCCTGCCCTACCAAATATGCATGGTTGTCAGTGCTGGCCATGGACAGCCTTCTAGACCTGAAGCTGTCTGAGGCAGGGCTTGACAATAAGCTCTGAAGGGCCTGGTGGTGGTGAGTCTTCCGGGATTCACCTTAAAGACCCTGTCCTATAATTTCTACAGGGCAAAGCAGCCAAACGTTGGGTTCTGACAAATTCGTGTCTCGATGCCGACAGTCAGCAATTGTCAGCATCAGAACCAGGGCAGCTAGGTTTTAGAGTGGAGGCTGCCCAGGTCCCAATACTGACAATCAGCTGGTTGTTGGCATTGGGATGATAAGGCATGCCACAATTCAATTTATGGCACCATGCAAACTAGCCATAAACATGTTCCACATTTTATGTGGCATCTCTGTCTGGTTTGTCATTTCATGGTACCACTAATTCAATGAACATGTGACATGGTGCTATTTATGGCCTAAATGACATACAAATCGTGCTATAAAAATAATGTGCTTGAGCCTAAGTAGTTTCTGATCTCCAGCTCTTGTTCTGACATTGTTCCATGTACGTGTAAGTAAATCTCAAAACATTTCTGCTTGTTTCTTCCTCTGTAAAAAGAGATGACCCCCTTTTTGTACTGTTGTGGGTACAAATAGTCGACATGTATAGCACTTTGAGGATTTAAATTGTTATATGTTATAATTGTTATGTTTGCAGGAACTTGGTACAGAGAGCCTCGGGTATTGCATGGATTTTCAGGCAGTACCAGGCTGTGGAATCAGCTGTAAAGTCAGTGGTGTTGAATCTGTCTTAGGCCAGGAGCACAGTCTAAATGAGTGGAATGCTAACCTGAATGGGGACAGTACGGTTTCCCTGAAACACAGTTCATTGATCATGACATCCGAACCTGATGGTAGGTCTGTCCTGTTGGCTCATAGTCGATCACAAATACATGTAGGCTAAATCAAAGATACAAGGAACTGCAAAATAGCCATTGTATCTGGAAACTTAGCAGAGAACTTGGACACCACAGTGTTGGGGGCAGTAGAAGCACCTACAACAAATGGATAATGAGATGTTCCTTACTCAGCCACATATTTAATTTAGCAGAGCAAGCCTCCGTGGAAAAGAATGAAGGGGAAAGAGGAAGCAAAACTGGCCAGTTAGCATTGTAGTTCCTTTGGGAACTGAAACACTTTGCCCAATCATCTTGCTTTGTCACCCTTATTGTGCTAGTTTCTTAGTTGTATATCAACTTGGATGCTTTGGATGAAGTTTTATATTGTTGTCTATTCAAATATCCTCTGCAGGTGCTTATTAAAAATATGTATCTAATGGCTGAACAAATATATTGGGAATTAATATATTAGGGCTCCTATAGATGTGCAGGGAGCCAGCTCCGACGCACAGGAAATCCATCATGTCAGAGAAGACTTGATTAACTGAGTCTGCTGGAGCATGGAAATTACCACACTCCATCAGATTCTGGCATCATGTGCATCAGCATCCCTGTGCTAATGCATGGTGGCAGGGCACTTTGAACTAAAGCTCATTTGATAAGCTTTAGTTCAAAGTGCCACACCACCATTTTTCAGCATGGGGATGCTGATACACATGACAATCAGGTGCTTTTAATTAGCACAGCTCACTAATTAAAGCGCTTTCCTGTGCCTCCCGGAGCATGTGTAAAAATGCCCTTAGAGATGCAAAATTCACGTAAGTGGCTTAAATTTGGATGTTGACAAATCTGTGTGATTTCAATGTGGGATGATATACAACATTCAAAGATACTCTGGGTTTTTTTCAGGCCATGTGAGTTACCTTGTTCCGTTTTTATAAAGGCTTTCAACATTTTCTATTAACATGTCACCTCTCCAATGTGTAGTCTTCACTTCCAAGATTGCCTATGCTAGGACTTTGTAGAGAAACCACTGGAATTGTTGAATTAATTTAATCTTTGCACTCTGATCGTTACCCTATCATAAAAGGAATTGACACTAGCATTTCCCTACTTACCACGTAGGATTCTTGAGCAGTTCAAACTTAAATTACACTTCATTAATTGCTGCTGTCTGGTGTTTGTTGGAACATTATTACTGTATATGTGGGAGGAAAAATATGGTTTTACACTAAAGGAATAAAATATACACCCCTTAAAAATATTAGAAATTACAGAAAAATTTAAGATGACATTTTATGAAGCACATGTATGCAGTGAGTGGTCACTACTAAATGTGAAACTTGTAAAGGTGCACTGTTGTCCATGTGCATGTATGAAATCATAGGACTGCTTATCTATCTAATGCAATGAGTCAGTCTCCAAGATACCACCTTGCCCCACCTTGTATATGACTTTCATGAATAACTACTTGCAGAATTGCAGTCTAAGGTTAAAAAGTGCTTTCTGTTGTATACAGGTTATGTTGTAGGAGGTCTAATAGAATGAGTGTGTGACACATTTTAGTTTTTGTTGCTAAATAAATAAAACCAAGGCAAGTCTCAGTCCACTAGAAGAGCTTCAGGAGATGACTGTTGCCTAACAGTCCAGCTTTAGCATCCCAAACAACTTCACATCTTTTTTTAACTAATACAGGTTTATGATCATTTCCACCCTAATCTGGCTTTGCCTCCTGTCTGGGGGGGGTCCCGAGACCTGAATTTCTCTCCACTGTAATGCCTTTTGCCCCAAGGAACAGACTGAGGCTGTCCTGAAATGGGTCCCTTTCCCAGCACCTCAGTTCTTCTGTCCTTGAAACAGATTCTGCAGCTAAAGTGAGGGATTTCTGTCAGCCCCAAATGTCCCCCACTTTTGGATTATGGAAGAAATTATAGGTCCCTCTCTCCATGGAGAGAGTTACCTAGAATATCACTTGCTTAGAAATTGCTCTTTCTACTGGCAATCAGTAAGGAGTCATACAGCAAAAGGATTTATTTAGATAGGATGAAAGAATTATGCAAACAAAATGGACCATAGATTAGGAGACGGGACAGTAAAACAAGTACTGGTTCTTTAGTCATCTGGCTACCCCTAGTCTTCCATGGGAGTCCTTGTAGAGTTCTAGAGATCAGCCTTCCTTCCAGCTTTCCTGTTCTGGGACTTGGAGCCAGTGAACCTGCAAAGCTTGAGATTCAAAGACAAACATTCTAGCTTAGTTAGGCTCTATAGAGCCTGCAAGCCAGCCCCACAGTTAGTATTATTCTACTTTTTATGAGTCATCAAAATCTTTCAGAAAGTTATAATTGCCTTTATGGGCTATTATTCCCAGATGCCTTTGCTGTTATAGAGTCAGTTGTCCCCATCATAGTGTGCAGGAATGCCTATCCAACCTGTGGCCCCTTCTCCGTGCTAGTGTAAGTAACAATTGTCCCAGCCCTAGAGCACAATGGCAAGGGATAATTAGCAGTTCTGCCCATTCCCTGTGTTCCCTGGCCAGACCATATCCAAAATCATAAAGATATAAATAACTAGCATAACATAATCCATACAGTGATGAGTATAAATAGATACAGCACAACATGGACTTCCCAATGAGACCACACATGCCATATATATCAGCACAATAAAATACAAGAAAACAATACTCCAAACCCAAAACATAACCGGATTGGCTTCTCTTCAACAGTTTCTCCTCAGGCTGTTGTGGATGCTAATGAAGTTCCTCATCATTCTTACTTCTGTTCATTAAGGTGCAGCAGCCCCTCACACCTACTTAACGGTGATTGGAAATCGTGAATGGATGAGACGTAATGGTTTGCATATTTCAAATGATGTTAATGATGCAATGACTGGCCACGAAATGAAAGGACAGACAGCTGTATTGGTAGCTATAGATGGTAAATAATTATTTTTTTGAAATGACTTAGTGGGAATGCAAATACCATTTCATGGTGCCTTGATACTGACCTTGCAAATACCCTGTTTAGAAAGTCACCTTTCCTCCCAGGGTAATAAATATTTGATGTACAACTCAAAGGGACAAAATACAAATTACCTTTTTTTTAGATAAGTTATTTGTGAATGTGAACTAAAAAGAAAAAAACCTGTCACTGTACAAGTCAGAGGAGTGGAATGGGAATGAAATCATCTTAGCTTCTGTAGGCCACTTTGCTTCCTATATCTATCTTCAAGTTTTTAACGTTGGTGTTTCTTTGAAGGTGCATTGTGTGGGATGATTGCAATAGCAGATACCGTCAAACAGGAGGCAGCACTGGCTGTGCACACCCTAAAAACCATGGGAATCGATGTGGTTCTTATAACAGGGGACAACAGAAAAACTGCGAAAGCCATTGCTACACAGGTAGTCTGGTCTCTATTAAAATATCTTATAGGTTGTAACACCACTTAGCCTGATGACCTGGAAAGCTGATTATTTTAGCTTTTGCCTAGATGTTCATGATGCTTTGAGCAATGGAAGGACAAGCTCTGTCCCAATGAGTTTCCACATTGTGTAGGATTATGTAGATTAGTTTATGTAAAACTGGATTAATAAAGCTGGCTAAAATGCCACTAAAGAGATAAGTGAACACTCAGTGTACATTCTGTTCCTTGTGTTAGTTCATCCATCCCTGTACTTTTTTTTTTTTTTTTTTTTTTTTTAATTTAGGTAAGTGTCCAGAAGAGCGTGGTAATTTTGGAAAACAATTCCATTAACCCTTAAAGCATTGACATTTTACCTTCTGCCGAAGAAGTCCTACCACAGCATATCCAGAGCAATGCCTGAATCAGTGAATCATGATTTACTGGTGTCTGCATTTTCTGCAGGCATCCTCTCTTCATTGAAAATGGGGCATAGCTCCAGTTAGTCCATTATGCAGTACATTAGCAACTTGAATGGAACATGAAAAGGTTCATAAAATGTTACCAGCAGTGTTGGTGACCTTAATGCTCTTCTTTCCATTCCCCAACAAGTTTTTAACCAGTACAATTATCCCCTTTTAAAGCTTTTTCTTCCATGATAAAGGAACACCAACCAGCTTGTGCCTTATTTTCTCTTTTTTTCCCCCTCCATATAGGTTGGCATAAAAAAAGTGTTTGCTGAGGTTCTTCCTTCTCACAAAGTTGCAAAGGTCCAGGAACTCCAGAACGAAGGGAAGAAGGTAGCCATGGTTGGAGATGGAGTCAATGATTCCCCTGCACTGGCCCAGGCTGACATCGGTGTTGCTATTGGAACAGGCACTGATGTTGCCATTGAAGCAGCAGATGTTGTTCTTATTCGAGTGAGCTGAGTTAATACATTTTTTTTCTATTTGTGTTGGTTTGGGCTACTAAGAAGTGTATAATTGTAAGGGTCTGAAGAATTTTGTCTCGCTGTTCTTGTGTCTTTCAGAATGATTTACTGGACGTGGTGGCCAGCATTCATTTATCAAAGAGAACTGTACGAAGAATACGAATAAATCTGGTCCTTGCCTTAATTTATAATCTGCTTGGGATACCCATAGCAGCAGGTACTTGACTGCTAAAGCTCAGCTTGTAAGAGAAAGAGCTGTTCTATACTGTATCTCTCTCCCGGTTTTGCTCAAGAAGCAAAATGAGGAAGGATATGGAGCTCCCTAAAAGTCTGTTAGTAACAATTTGACAAAGAAAAAAAATCCCCATTAGCTTCTGTGAGCATGTAAAATTATTGCCCTTTCCCAATTTTTTAAACCTGTGAGAATCATGAATAATTCTATAAGATGTTTACATCAAAGCCCATTCACTTTTACTTGGGGAGACAGCAGTGTAGTTGGATTTGTCTTCCTGTTTTCAAAACCATTCTAATCATAGAACACAGAGATAGGGCAAGTTTATTACCATTTTTTTTTACCTGATCTGTCCATATTCTGAAGTAATACTGCTTTTTTACTGTAGGCTTCTATGCACTTTGTACACACTAGTTTTAATTGTATCAAGTGACAGGGCTACATTCTTACTGGCTTAATAGTAGCCTGCAGAGCTTTTAACATGAACTATTACAGTAGTATGGAAATAAGCTGCCATGTAGCTTTAACTTCAGTACAGCCATACACCATAATCACTACAGATTAGCAGAGGGCTTGCTGTCTAGTGGATGATGTAGGGGCCAGGGACTCCTGAGCCTTGCTCTCAGTTCTGATTCTTGTGTACTGTGGGGCCTTGGAAAGTCGCAAGCACCACGTACTGCATGGCAGTAATCACAGTCTGGCCCTCTGACAACTTAGCAATAAGGGGACCTTTGGGAATCAGAGCTGGGGGCCAAAAAAGACACCAGTCACAGGGCTCAAGTGCCTATTGCTAGGAGCATGGGGAACAAGCAGGGTGAACTAGCACTCCTGCTTGCAGAAAACACCTACGACTCAGTAGGGCTAACAGAAACCTGGTGGGATTCTTCCCATGACTGGGCGGTACGTATTGAGGGTTATAGGCAGTACAGAAAGGACAGGGTGCAGAAGAAAGGGGGAGGGGTTGCGCTCTATGTCAATGAGCAATATACTTCGATCCTCATCAAGACGGAATCGAAGGAAGAGAAAGTAGAAGGATTGTGGGTTAAGTTACATTGGGGGCAAGGAGAAAGGGATTTGGTGGTAGGAGTCTGCTACAGACCCCCACACCAAGGGGAAGAACTAGATTTGGGGCTCCTGAGGCAGCTCTCGGAGACCATAAAAACTAAGGAGGCGGTAGTCATGGGGGACCTAAATTACCCAGACATCTGCTGGGAGACACAGACAGCAAAGTCCCACCATTCACGCATGTTCCTATCCTGTGTACAGGACCTCCACCTGGTGCAGAAGGTACACGGTCCCACTAGGGGGAATGCCTTACTGGACCTAGTATTGGCAATGGGGGATGATACGTTAGGTGACCTACAGATTGGTAGTCGCCTGGGGGGTCAGTGATCACCAAATAATAGAATTCATCATAAGATGTCGAGTGGGTAAGGTGAAAGTGCTAGACTTTAGGAAAGCTGATTTCAGTGAAATCAGGCGATTTAGTCAAGGACGCACTACAGAGTAGGAGTTTTGAAGAGATGGGACCCCAGGAAGGGTGTCTGTACCTTAAGGAAATGATCCTTTGGGCACAGAGAGAGATGATCCCGATGCGAGAAAAAAGAGGGAAAGGGGCCAGGAGGCTTCCTTGGCTGACCAGAGAAATCGAGAGCAGCCTGTGGACGAAAAGGGGAGCATTTAAAAAGTGGAAATGGGGAGAGATTACTAAAGAGGAGCATACCTCCTCTGCTCGCATGTGTAGGGTGGCAGTTAGACAGACCAAAGCTACCATGGAGCTGAGGATGGCATCCCAAGTAAAGGATAATAAATAATTGTTTTTTAGATATATAGGGAGCAAAAGGAAGGCCCAGGGTGGAATAGGACCCCTACTAAATGGGCAGAAGCAATTGGTGATGGACAGGGGGGACATTAAGTCAGCAGGCCCGGATGAGATCCATCTGTGGGTACTGAAGGCACTGGCTTATGTCATTGCGCAACCACTGGTGGTTTGAGCAGTCGTGGCATATGTGTGCGAATGTGTCCTGGAGGACAGGAAAAGGGCCAATGTGGCCCCATTTTCAAGAAGCGGGGGAAGGAGGACCCAGGCAACTATAGGCCAGTCAGTCTTACCTCCATTCTAGGCAAAGTCTTTGAAGAAACTATCAAGGCTCACGTTTGCGAGGGCCCAGCAGGACAAATTACGCTGAGGGGAAACCAGCACAGGTTCATAGCAGGTAGATCATGCCTGACTAATCTAGTCTCTTTTTATGACCAGGTTACAAAAACAAGTTAAGAGGCTGTGACTTGGATAACTACACAGTCCGGTGGGTGGCAAATTGGCTAGAGGGTCACACCCAGAGAGTCGTAGTGGATGGGTCAGTATCGACTTGGAAGGGTGTGGGCAGTGTGGTTCTGCAGGGCTCGGTCGTTGGACCGATACTCTTCAGTATCATAGTACCTAGGGTCAGAAGGGGCCTAGAGCAGGCCATCTAGTCTGACCCCCTGCCAATTGGCAGGAAACGAGTACCAAGGTCACAGGACCCCAGCCAAGTACCTATCTAATCTACTCTTAAAGACACCCAAGGTAGGAGCAAGAACAACTTCCCTAGGAAGCTGGTTCCATGTCCTA
>JAGPOW010003316.1:151486445-151501335 GCA_030014935.1 Caiman crocodilus | reverse complement strand
AGAGACTGGGGCACCTGGACCTTTTCAGCCTCCGCAAGAGAAGGTTGAGAGGCGACCTTGTGGCTGCCTATAAGTTCATCATGGGGGCACAGAAGGGAATTAGTGAGATTTTATTCACCAAGGCGCCCCTGGGGGTTACAAGAAATAATGGCCACAAGCTAGCAGAGAGCAGATTTAGACTCGACATTAGGAAGAACTTCTTCACAGTTTGAGTGGCCAAAGTCTGGAATGGGCTAGGGGAGGGGAGGGAAGTGGTGCTCTCTCCTACCCTGGAGGGTCTTCAAGAGGAGGTTGGATAAGCTTCTAGCTGGGATTATCTAGACCCAACACTCTTTCCTGCCTATGCAGGGGGTTGGACTCGATGATCTATTGAGGTCCCTTCCAACCCTAGCATCTATGAATCTATGAACTGGAGTATTACAGCACTTTGAAAATACAAAGACTTGATGAGCTGAGTTTGACGCTTCTGGCTGCTTTTACATATGCTGCAGGCTTGTGCGTGTGTGGCAGTAACTGGGCCCAACCTTTACACTTCCCTCTAACACGAAGACAGATGGAACCAATCCTTGCCTCAAACAATTTTCGTTTGAAATCAAATTGTAGGTAGGTCTGCTACCAAAGACATTCATTTGCATTTATTTTTGAGGGATTATTATAAATAGCATCCCATCTATATCCATCAACCCAACTATCATTAACTGGCTGAATGTCAAGTACTGAGTAAAGCACATGTGGACATTCCACTCGTTATACACTCCCACCATTTTTTTTTCCTCCCCATCAGCCCTTATAGTGGTATGAATACTCCACACTGACCCACACAGGTTAACAAATTGGCCTGGGCTCCCTGAGCTCTGCCAAGGTTTCCCTGCTAACAACAAACTTGTGGGAGAAGAGGGTTTTTTTTCTGTTCCTCCTTAAAAAAAATCTTCAAGCTGCCCTTTCTTTCTATAGCCACCCATCATATGGATTATCACCCCAGAGTAGCAGGGAGGGAAGAGTAGTTTTATGTTTGGTCACAGTTCTGAAATTTAATCTATGCAGGAACAGTTCTTTACTTCTGAAGGCTTGTGTTTAGAAGGCACTGTATGCACATAAGTTGATATATCTATGTTTATAGAGATTCATAGATTATATAGAGTCGGAAGGGACCCAGTGAATCATAGTGTCCAACCCCCTGCCCCTGGCAGAAAAGAGGACCGAGATCAGATGACCCCAGCCAGGTGACTGTCAAGTCTCCTTTTGATGACCTCCAAGTTGGGTGATAGCACCACCTCTCTTGGAAGCCCATTCCAGACTCTGGCCACCCTTACTGTAAAAAAAACAAATGCCTTCCTAATGTCTAACCTAAATCTACTCTCCATTAATTTGCACCCATTATTCCTAGTTACTCCCTGGGGTGCTCTGGTAAACAAAGCATCCCCAATTCCCTGTTGTCCTCCCCTGATAAACTTATAGGCGGTTACAAGTTCACCACTCAGCCGTCTTTTGTAAAGGCTGAAGAGATCCAGATCTCTCAACCTTTTCCTGTAGAGTCTTTCATGGAGACCACTAATCATGTGAGTGGCCCTCCTCTGAACCCTTTCAAGATCCTCCATGTCCCTCTTGAAGTGTGGCACCCAAAACTGGACACACTACTCCAACTGCAGCCTGACTAATGCTGCATAGAGGGGGAGCATCATCTCCCTTGATCTGTTGGTCATGCATTTGTTAATACATGACAAGGTGCGATTTGCTTTGTTGATGGCCTTGTTACACCGCTAGCTCATGTTTGTCTTGGACTCAACTATGACTCCAAGATCTCTCTCAGCCTCTGAGCTGCTGAGGAGGTCATCCCCAAACCCGTAGGTGTGCTGAGGATTCCTCCTTCCTAGCTGGAGTACCATGCATTTATCTTTGTTGAATTTCATCCTGTTTTGTTCCGTCCTTTGATTTAACCTGTTCAGGTCGGCCTGTATCTGCTCCCTGCCCTCCTGTGTATTAACTTTGCCCCATAACTTGGTATCATCTGTGAACTTGGAGAGCATGCTCTCCACACCCTCGTCCAAATTACTGATGAAGATATTAAATAACACTGGTCCAAGGACTGAGCCCTGCGGGACCCTACTGCCCACCTCCCTCCAGGCCGAGAATGACGCGTCCACTTCCACTCTCTGAGTGCGGTCCATAAGCCGTTAGCTACCCACCTGACTATGTAGGCGTCCACTCCACAACCCATTAACTTCCCTATGAGAATAAGATGCGAAACTGTGTTGAAGACCTTCCTAAAATCCAAGTAGATGACATCGGCCTTAGCTCCTGTGTCAAGGCAGTGTGTGACCTGTCGTAAAAGGCTATAAGGTTTGTCGGGCAGGATCTACCTGTGACAAACCCATGCTGGTTTCCTTTTAGCATTGTTTCCCATGCTGGGCCTTCACAAATGCGCTCTTTGATTTTTTTTTTTTTTTTTTCCCCTCACTATTTTCCCAGGGATAGAAGTAAGACTGGCTGGCCTAAAGTTACCCAACTCATCTCTTCTCCTTGTCTTAAAAATGGGCACCACATTGGCCTTTTTCCAGTCCTCAGGCACCTGGCCAGAGCACCATGAGAGCTCAAATAGCCATGCCAGTGGCTCAGCAATGACACTGGCCAATTCCTTCAGCACCCGTGGATGGAAGTCATCTGGGCTGGCTGACTTGTACCCATTCAGCCCCTCCAAGTGTTCTTTAACTAAGTCAGCACTAACCTTAGGCGGTCTGGTGCCTTTTGGATATCTGTCTATGCTCAAGGTAGGGGAATTGTCTTGGTCAGTATTAAGGAATACTGAAGCAAAGAACTCATTGAAGAGCTCTGCCTTTTTCTCTGCTTCAACCACCAACGCACCTGAGGGCTCCACAAATCATTCTTTGGACTGTCTGGCCATTTTAATGTTACAGGAATAAATCACTCAATATTAAGACTGAATTTGGTGGTAATGTGTATATGTGTGTGTTCATTCTCCTTTTAGGAGTGTTTATGCCCATTGGTATCGTGCTTCAGCCATGGATGGGTTCTGCAGCCATGGCAGCTTCATCAGTGTCTGTGGTGCTATCTTCCTTGCAACTAAAGTGGTAAGTTTTGCACCCATGAGTCAGTAAGTGTTGACTATATTTCATTTGGGACTCTTAAGGTACTGTTTTAGCCTATCACACATTTAAAATGACCAAGCAATACTATCTTTTGTGAGTGCTTGGTTCCAAAAAGGTATGCCCATCATTATAACGAGCAGCCTTGATATCTATTCCCATTCCAATTATCCTTTAACTAGAGGCTACAGTTTTGACTGGAACAGCTGTGTCTGAAATCCACTTAAATACCAAATGAGATGATCAGAGTTTTTTCCAGGGAATACCTCATGAAGTCAGATCATTCAAATGTGCTCCATCATAATTCATCATTAATTGAAGCTTTTCAAAAAAAGAGTTACCAATGGTCTCGTACTAGCATTTCTGTCTTTAATTAAATGTTAAGTTAGTAGAGAGAAAAGGGGAAGCAAAGAAGTGGGTTTATTATACTTCACTTGGTAGCTGACAATATATTGCGCTACATTTTGATGGAATTGATTCAACTGCTGAACCATAAGCAGATTGTCGGAAGTGACTAAAGGCAGGGAGGGGGAGAGTGGTGCACCAGAGGGAGGTGGGTGCCCAGTTGAGATTCTTTTGGAGTGGCTTGAGTTTCAGAAGGTGCTAAATCCCCACTTTTTGAAAAATCAGGCTCCTTTTATGATGCCTGCAGTTGCCTTTAATAAAACTTTGCATCAGATAATGGATAAAGAACATGTCAATCACAGCTGCATTCTGGAAAGCTTTATTATTATTATTATTATTATTATTATTATTATTATTATTATTATTATTATTATTATTATAGCTTCTAATATGGGTTCTGGCATTATGACCCTGATGCTGCAAATGCTTCAGTACTTACCCAACCTGGCTCAGGTAAACAGGCCTATTGGCTATTCAAACGAGTCAAGTTCTATGTAAGCTTGAATCATTGCAGAATCAGGATGTGTACTACTTATAAGATTCCTTCCAAAAATTTATTTGGAAAGCTGTCCAAAACCTTTGGAGTTTCTGTAAGGCATTTTCATTGTTTTCTGTTTTTATTTATTCTTATGGTTTTATATGATATGCTAAGAAATTATTAAGGTCAAATGTTGGGGTGCCATCTAAGTCCTGTTTGATTCTGGGCTCAAGGGCACAGTATTGGGTTTTACTGTGCAGGGTTATGATCTTTGTAACTAGAGGGGCTAGGACTTAATCTTTTTAAAATAAAAGCTTAGATTCATGAAAACACAGCCACATCTGGGGAGACTTTAAAGTCCAGCATGTCTAGGCTTTTCTTTTCCCAGGGCATCATGGTGGAACTGTACTGTCAAATAAACTGCGAATGATAATGTCTGTGTTGTTGTCAGATGTTGTAGTGTTTCTTCTGCAGTGCAAGTAGTAGATAAACATTGTGGGGGCCGAGAAACGCTGGCGGAATGGGGCCACTGATGGAGTGGAATTGAGGTGCTAGAGACGCAGGTTGTTGGAAGCCAAAAAAAACTTTACTTGCAGTCCTTAGGCTGTAGGCACCTTCCTTGAAGTTACAAAACTTAAACAGGAACACAAGCACACAGAAGCCCATACACACTCACACAGGGTATGGGGCATTGGATGACTCCAGTGGCGAGTTGTTGTCGGTTAATCAGGCCTCCTTTGTGGCTTGGAAAAGCATGCAGGATCTCTCCTCGTGTGTCCGAGCTCTCCTCTGGTTTGGGCAGGCATTGCCCAAGCCTCTTATTTGGTCAGCGGGCCAATTGCCAACCGACACATATGCATAAATTAACGTAAGCCAATCGCAAGCATGCACTCACTGGTGCAGCTGCAAGGTTTTGGCAGGTTCTGACCGTGCACCGAAACTTTTCCCACGCTACAGGGGAAAATCCCTGCATCCGTGCTCACAACGTGCTCAACACAGCTCTGCCGAGGCATCTCTTAACTGTTTTGCACAGACAAACATTAGAAATATCTTCATATTTTCTAATACTGACATAGCTCTCTGCTAATGCTTCACACAGCGGTTGTTTATAAACTCTTCTATTTTTCTTTTCTCAGTTACAAGAAACCAGATGCAGAAAGTTATGAAGCCGAAGCTCAGGGCTGCATGAAGCCACTGACTCCTTCTCAAATCAGTGTTCACATTGGGATGGATGATAGGAGATGGGATTTGCTCAGACCAAGTGCCTGGGATCAGATTAGTCAAGTATCCTTCTCTTCTCTGACTTCAGACAAGCTGCCTAGACACGGTGGCTTTACAGAGGAAGAAGGGGACAAGTGGTCACTGCTCATTAATGACAGAGATGAAGAACAATACATTTAACATGCATCTCCTGGAGCCAAATAGTAAGGTGAGATACAGTTCTTTGTCAGTGACAGCAATGCCTAAACCACCAAGAGTTTCATAATTAAATGGATTCTTTTATGTTTCATCTTGCAAAGCAGCTGGAGTTCAATAATTCAGCTTCATATTGTGTGAATGTTGATTTGTCAGGCTACAAATCACTTTCAGTCACTAAAATGTCTTGAGGCCCCCTAATGAATTAAGCCCTTAACTGCACACATTATTTGCTATGCACAATATGGCATTGGAACTTTCAAAGTCTAACGTAACTGCTACCTCCCGGGTTGTTTGTGGGGAACCAAAATCCATCCTTCTCCATCTTGCTTGTGCATCTTACAGTGATTCCTATAAGAAGTACAGACACTTTCCTCATATGCCATATTTCATTACTATGTCAAAGTGAAAACAAATGTGCCCTATGTGTAGGGATCTTATTCTTGGTTAAAATAAAAAATCAGAACAAGCTGTGTCAACATGGGGGCAATTTTATGGTTTGGACTGTCCTTTTCCTTAGAGTCAAAATATGTACTTGAAGATTTTCCAGGGCATAAATGTTTTGAAATTGTTTTAAAGGTTATCGTTTACCTCCATGCATCGCTGATTCTTTTGACATTGATCTCCATTTACTAAATTTCCTGTCAGTACCTAACTGCTCTAATTAGATGTTCTACTTGAATCCTGGAGGCCTTTTCTTCCAGTAGGATGAACTTCTCCACATTTCTTACATGTTCCATTTTCCCCCGTGGGACCAGATCTTACAAGCCACTAGAGACCCCTATGTCCTTTTTGAAATCTGTGAAGCCTGAGCTCCCCTCAGTTGTCTGAACTAGGAAAACACTTTATCTGCAAGCACTTTGCAGAATCCTTTGATTCTCTGAAAAATGTGGTGCTCAGCTGTTTGTCTTTGTGGCAGGGCGCTGTAAATACATAATTGCGAACTATCCTAGCTGTTTAGCTATTGACATATTCATGCTGCTGCACTCAGAGAGGCTTTCCATTGTGAGTGCTTGTCCTGTCCTCCGATTTGAGCACAGAATGATGCTGTCTCACTGAAAAGACAGGTTAATGAGCATGGCTGTTTGGGAACTTTACAGAAGTGATTGTGCAGTAGAAGTGGAGATTCAGTGAGCACAGTGAATCTGGAGACTGGCAAGCAAAAAGCAGCAGTTTAAAGTACATCTATAAATCCACTTAATCCCTCTTAATACCTTGTGCCAGAGCTGAGTGGTTAAAAGAAACCCTTTGCCTGAATATTAATCCTGTCTCAGGCAAAAGAAAAAAAAGTTTCATTCTTATACACATCACACCAGGTTAATTCTATCAGTCTTACTTCAAGTTTCAGTTTAGCAGTGGACCTAATGTCTAAATATGTCCACAAGGAAGAGACAGTAACTTGGCTGGTATAATGCGCAACAGAGCTAGGCCAGCTATTCCTGGGATTCCAAAATGACAGGTGGGAATCATGGGAAAAAGGCATTGAGCTTAATTGTACTTTATATGTGTGCTTGACTGGGTTTAGGGTCGTGTAAGATGACAATGCAGTTTGTGGGTCAGTTGCATGAAAAAGCAGTAAAAATGAAGAGTAAAGAATAGGTACAGGGCACCCATTCACTATGGAAGCAAAAGTATTCAATTATTCTTCAATGCTATTCTTAACCATTTAAACACAGGTTACTTCTTTGAAAGATAGAAGAGGGACTCAAATTAAGAACATTAGCAATGGACTTGGATTTATATGACAATAGGCTCTAAGTAATTCTACTGCTTGGTCAAGCGTAGTAATCAAGATGGAAGAGAGAAAAATCTTCCATTTCAATGCATGAGGTTAATTCCAGGGACTTCATCTCCTTTTCAATGCCAAATTAATTCTCTAGCATTAGTCAGTCTCCCAGGGCATTTGGATTTGGTTGCTTCAGTGAGCGGAGTTTGCAACTGAAATCTTGATCTCAGTAAAGTTAATAGTAATAGGATTTAAAAGATGAGAGAACCAGAATTTAGTGCACTGCAGTGGTGACAGAACTATTTAGTTTATTTTTAAAGTCTAATACTTTCTTCCCAAATCTTGTCCCTTCTAAACTGAGAGTCCAGACAGACTTCAGTGGGAAGAGGACTGTATCCAAATGGTAGACGTTGTTTCCTATTATAACGTTCTCACCTTTTCTTGTCTTTTTCATAATACATTTTTAGTTAGGTTCTCATTAATTAACATTAATTTCTGACACTTTGGAACATTTGATACAATGTCATGATGCTGATTTAATTTAATGACTCGGTTTTAAAGCTAAAAAATATTTTTCCTAACTTCAAAATTATTTGTGCTACTGTAAAAATACACTTTGAAACATTTAGTGGCTGACTTGGTCCCAGCAAAAGGGGTCTAGTGGTTTGACTATTTTATAAGTTTGTGTCATTACAGTTAAAAAAATATATATATTTTATTTTCTGCCTCTTTCTTTTGGGCAAGTGGAAGTTGAGATTTGACAGTAGCTGCTGCATTGTGAGCTGCAGGCAGAAAACAACAGTATGGCCCTGCTTCTGGAGCTTGTTCACTCTCATTCAGTGTCTGTTAACTTCAGTGAGATTGCATGAGGTTGCAGAGACTGTGTGTTTTATTCTCTTAAGGTAGATGGGAGGAATCAAATCTGAATCTAACTTTTTTGGGAAATTTTCTAATTGCTAGACTATTAGGCATATAAGGAAGAGCAGAGGGAGGAAGCCTGCTTCTTTTAGCATTTTAAGAAGAATGCATATTATAGTCTTGTTGGTGAATGTTAGTTGTGTGCTGGGAATGCTTGCCAGGTTCACTTCTCAGGGGACTTAAGCAGAGGAATACCAGGGTTGTAGAACCCAATTTGGCTTACACATGAGCTAGTGCTGAGCTTGTCAGCCATGTCTGAGATGCTTCTGTGCAGGTAAAGAAAGTAGGCCTTTGAAGTAAGTACTTTTTGAAAATAAAAGGTATCATGCCTGTCGAGTTCAGGAGTTCCCAGCATTAGGTGACTGCTGAGATGGGTTTCTCAGGATCTTGACTTTGAATCTGGAATTTAGGAAACAATTTCTATTTCAGGTGCCAGGCATTGTATGCATCTTCAGATTGGCCATATTCAATACCAATATTATTACAGATAAAAACCCTAACAGATTGGCTTTACTCTGCTGTAATCAGCTTTTGTACAGGTATAAACAAAGTGTTTGCGCATCTATCTATCTACCTACCTATCTATAGATAGATAAAAACACACACATGCGCGCACCAATTGCCTGTCAAGAATGACTGGGGGAAGGAGGGCTAGAATAGAGTCCTGCCACCTCATGCCCCATACTGCTGCTCTTCTGCCTCTTGCAGTGAGTGGAGTGGGGGAACCGAGGGCAATGCTGCTGTCTTGGCTCCTCCACCCCCTGTCCAGTCCTCAGCAGGGCTTCAGAATGATGGTGGCACTCCCCCCACGCGTGGAACACTCTGATTGGCTGTTTCTGTCAGCCAGTCAGAGTGCAAATAAAGTGTTATGAACAGAGAGACAGACTTAGGCTTTTATAATATTAGATAGAATATCTATTATAGAATCTACAGAATGTCTGTTAGATCTCTCTCTACCTAATATTATAAAAGCCTAAGTCTGTCTGTTCATAACACTTTTTATATACTTATATATATATATATAGAGAGAGAGAGGGGGGGGGGAGAGAGAGAGAGAGAGAGAGAGAGAGCTAGATAACATATCTCTATTAGATATATATCTCTGCATATCTGTATCAATGGTTGGATGGATGGATAGACAGATACAGATTAATCTATCTATCTATCTAGAAAACCACTATGCTGTTGTAACTTGGAAGCTCATGGGACAAACTGTGCCATTTTAAAATAGACCAGTGTAAGTGCTGCATATACTTCCATCCTGGGAGAGTCATTTGCTACTGGCAAACAGGTTATTTATTCCAAGTCTATGGCCAGGTACTGTAATGCACCAGCTGTGAACAGCTAGGCTGGAATAGCTGCTTGTCTGTTCACTCTAATTCCTGGTTTAATTTACATGAGTGTATACAAGTGATGTAAATTACATTGATGTAAATGTGTTATGTGTCCTGACTCTAAGAGGCCTCCTAGAAACATTCAAGCTTGTACATCTCAATAAATTAGACTCAGATATTCAAAGGAGGCTGATGCTAAGCTTTTATTTGGACTTTTTCTGATGTTTGGATATTTTATATTGGGACAACTGGAGGAAGTTTGTATTTTTAAATGTATATTAGAGATTATACTTCTTTTGTAGTGTAATAAAGAAATAATTATAAAGTCTGTTTCTTGTGAGACTTTGACAAAACTATTTCCTTGCCCATGATATTGCTATGAAACATTTTTGGCACGTTTAATGTTAGTGTAAGATGTTATTCTGTTCATTCTGTGTTTTCCCCTTTTACAGGAAACGTAGGCAGAGATTCCATTTGAATTCTGCCCAAACTAACTCTGACTTTTATATGGCTAAGCAATCTGCCTAGGACCTGTATTTTCTTTTAAAGCATTTGCGTGAAGAAAATGATATAAAAAAGTGCAAGTATGTTGCATCAAATAACTTTTTAAAAGAGGAAATTAAATTGGACATTTCAGTGATGGCAGCAAGAGACTTTTCTCATTGGGAGATGATTGAAAAACACAAAAAAACAAGGAGTGGTAAGGTTTAAACACCCTGCTCTTTGCTGTGGATCAGATAAACAAGCACAACAAGAGGCAGACTAATGTCTGTTCTTGTCTCTTCTGGAGATGTAGCTGTTCCATAGATTGTTTTGCAAGCAGCTGCCCAAGCTCCTGTGTATCTTTATGCATCAGTAGTATCTTGGGACCCCCCCTTTTAGGGCTGCAGGAAAAGTAACACCCCTGCCCAAAAAAAAAACAAACCCCAAAAACTGTGTGTGTGTGTTTTCCCCTTTGGAATTCATCAGCCTATGGTGTAGCTGACAGGGAAATATAAGGAGCAAATATTTGAGCTATTTTGTACCATGACTCGGATTCATCCTTTTCTGGATGTTGATTGAAGAGAGGAGCCTTACTAGGCTCCTCAGGGTGAACATCATTCAAATATAAGGAAGGGTAGATTTGCATAACAGGTGAAATAATAGCAACAGGGGGTCCCAGCAAAGCCCGAAGATGCTACTTATCTACTAATTTACAAACACGAGAGTTCACAAAATATAAGGCATGCTATTATACCACTTATGGTGCAGGAACCACAAAGATAAATTTAATCCTAACGGGAAACCCCAATGCTTCAATGCCCTTCGGCTTTTCCCAAGTCCTACAAGGAAGTTGGTAACTTTAAGGGAGTCCTGCCAGTAGGACCTCCACTTTCAGGAGCCCTTAATTAACCCAGAGGGACTACCCTCTCCCATGGGAATCCTCTTCCCTACAAATCACAGCTCCCAGGCCTGGAAGGTGGCCTTCGTCCTTTGTGCTAAGCTGCTCACCTGCTTGCAGTGAGCTTCAGGGGTGGGGGGCAGTTGCTGTTCCCTTGAACAGGGTTCCTCTATGCAGGGCTTCTGGGGCCTCTGGCTTGGCCCTGTCTGCTGGCTCAGGAGCCCAAGCATCATCTGGCTCCCTGGACTCAACCTTTTGCTTTGGGTCGGAGGCCTAGACTGCCTTGTGCACTGCCTCCTTCACTGAGCTCCCAACCTCGTTCCAGGGGTTGAGGCTCTAAGCTGCCCAAGCACTCCAAAGGTCCTACTCTGTGCACCGTGTCTCTGGCTGCACACCAGAGTTTGCAGACCCGACCCACCTCGTGGAGCTACCAGGGTCTGGGTGCTGTGTGTCGTGCTGCACAGTGAGAGCCTAGCGGCTGGAGCCGTTCCCTGCTGATAGAAGTCTTCAGGGGCACTTCTGGGCTACTGCTTTGCCCTGCTGAGCAGCTCTCCTCAGCTCTAAGCCCTGCTCTTCTCGCTCCCTAATGTGTTCCCCTTATGCTGGGCACGAAGCTCCTTTTACACTCTCCAGGACTCTACCACTGAAGTCTTCCAGACCTCACAATGTTGCAGTCTTCAGTCAGGTCCACAAGGCGGGGGTGAAGGGACTCCTTTCCCCTTCCCCTCAGGAAAGGGGCATGACTTCACTCCTCTTGCTGCCTCCTGATTGGTGGACAGGCTCCACCAATCGAAACAGCAAGATTTCAAGCCTGTGACTCAACCCAAGCTCCAAAAGGCAAGCCTGCTACACAAGGAAGGGTGTTTAAACTATCTGTTGATTAGCTGCAAAAAGCCTGTCTGCCTGTCACCTCCCACAGCACGGACCATAGCCAGTGTGTGGTCTGTTAGCTAATGCTGAGGTGTCTGCGCAAAGCAGAGGGGTGGGGGGAATAATCCCTGCTTAGCAGGGAGAAGCCAGGCAGATACTCTGTGCCTGCAAATCTGTGCTGAGCTGCAGCCAGGGAGCAGAGGGGAGGGGCCAGCCCTGCAGTGGAGCAGAGAGCCCCACCCAGCCCAGAGAGCATTCAGGGATGCTGGGAGTTTATCTTAAACCAGAAAGGGTCTGGGACAAACATTGCATAAACCGGTTTGATCCAAACCAGTTAAATCTGATGCTACATTCAACCAGGTTTATGTCAAACCAGTTTCAACCATTTTCAAACTGGTTTATGTATACTGAACATCTGTTCTGTTACAGGTTTAAGCAAGTTTCTGATCACTTAAACTGGTGTATGTGTAATGTCCGTCTCTAGCCTCGTAGTCGAGAGCTCATTGCCCAGAATAACCACCAGATGTCACTACAGGTACAAACACACAGCAACCTACCTAGCAGAGGTTTGCTTAATTTCTCTATATATTTTCTGAGCATATATTTTCTGAAAAACTAAAACATCTTAATTCCTGGGGAGGGAGTAGTGCAAGGGGGCAGCTTACGTCAAAGAATGTAGTGGATCTAAAATGCCAAGTTGATCTGAAGTTATATAACCTTGGAATAGAAGCTTTTCACACTCTTTATTTGCCTGGAGCTAAGCATTGCTACCTTGTTTGTATTATTTGACAGACAGATGTCTCCTGAGCTCTGCATGTGCAGTCTATTGAAATTATCCTCATCTTTTCTTGACAAGCTGAGATTTAGAAAGAAAAGCACAGGAGTAGGCAAATTTGAAATTCAAGTAGTGTAGAATGCTATTGTACGCTAAGAAGAGAATCCTGACCTTACATTCTAGTTTTAAATATTTTTTTAACACTAAAACAATTCCAGATTATTTTGGAATCTAAAATTTCAAAGGAGAATCTTGTAGCAGCACCCAACTTAAGTTTCAAGTTCTAAACCAGGAAAATATCCCTGTTCAGGAAAATACTTAAATACAAGATTAAGTCCTGTTGAACTCAATGGCAAATCAGCACATGTGGAAGACAATATTTTAAGTGCCCTTTTTAATCGGGGCCTTTGGCATATCAAGTTGGGTATGAAAAATTAATGGACATGTATTTTAAAAATTAGACTGTCCTAGAGTCCTAAAACTCCCCTAAGGTAGAAGAATTTTCTTTTTGAATCACTTCTTTTATTAAGAGAGAAGAATTATGACCAGACAAATAGTATTAAGTGTTACTGGCAACATAGGATGGAAGTTAAGAGAGTTTAGGATTATAGGATGCAGTTGAACATGACTGTATTGCTAGTCTATTGCTGCTAAACACCATAGTCCTTTGTTAATAGTTAAAATATTTTTCTGAATCAATGTACTGCAATCCAGGACTATCCAGGATGATCCAGGAAACCAGAACCATCTCTAAGGGGTAACTTCATCGTCTACTTCTCACCATCTTAGCCTTTTGTAGATATTCTAATGCTCTGACAGGTGGTGTTTCTATGAACCCCTAAATTACTGTGAGACTGGTTGCAAATTCAGACATAAAATGGTGAAGCCTTTTCAAATAGGCTTTATTGATTGTGGCATAATTAAAGGTTACTTAAAGAAGGCCAAAATGCCATCTTCCCCTTCCCCTAGTCGCTTCTAAGGTAAAAACCTGCTCTCAGTGCTGTCTATCCAGTGACTATTTCATGCAAAACGCATTATCAATTTTGGCAGAAAAGCACAGGGCAGGGTCCATTTCCTCCCAGGACAGTGACCATGTCGCTTGGCCACAGAGTCAGATTCCTGCTTGAATGTTCTCCTCCTGGCCTCATGATTCTTGCTTCCCTTTCTGCTTGCTGGCCTAGCTTCAACAGGAGAAGGGTAAAGAGAGCTCAACCCTGCCTAGCTCAGAGCTTGATGGTGCGTTAACCATAATGGGAAGTGAACACTGTTCATTTTAAACCCCATCTGGCTGTGGCAGATCTGCAGACCAGGTATCTACTTTCTAGTCAAGTGCTCTAACTCCTAGGATTCTGGGCAGAAGGTGTGTGACTGTCATCTTGTTCTCCCTTCCCTTTGGTGGCTGGGTTGGAAGAGCAATAAAGATTTCCTAGGAACTTGAGGAGGGTGGAATAGTCCTGGACACACCAAGAGACCTGGACATTTAACAGCCACCTGTGTACCATATAGGCTATGTCTGAATCTATATTTAGGGGTGATTCTAAGGGTTGACTTCTGCTACCCTGAGGCACCCAAGCTTCCCTTTCCCACCTAGGTGACCTTGCTGCTCTTCACAGGCACAAGCACAGGAGAGAGAAGCAGTGGGCAGGTTGATTCATATCAGGTCTCTGCTAGACAGGAAAAGGAAATGCAAGTTGGGTGCAACTCATAGAAAGGCTCCATATTTACTTCTGCCTGTAATTAGAATAAGGTAAAGTAGCTATGGGCAGTAGGCTGCTGATGGACTTCATGTGCACTGGTGAGCACCAAGAGTGGTGTGGGGAGAGAGAAGAACTGGAAAGATGCTCAGCCTAGGCAAGGGAAGCTAATGAGCTGTGTGGATGCACACTGAGAGATCTCAGGGCTCTTCTGCATCACACCACTGTAGTAGTGTCCCCTGAACAGGATAGGCCCAAGCAGCTGCCACTCGCACCTGTGGGAGACCCTCTAAATGGCTACTTGTTAGTGATGCCACTCTGGGTTTACCCTCAGTAGCTGTTCCCTCTCTTCCTTTCCTCTCCTCTCCCCTCCTCTGACCTCGCCCACTGGTGAGCTTCCAGGTTCAAAGTGTGTGGGTGGCCAGGGGGTGCTTGAGCCAATCCTGGATTGTCTATACACAGCTGCTGCATGTAAACCTGCTCTGAGAGGGGGAGTGGAATCTAAGTCTGTATTGTTATAGTGCGTGACCACTTAAACACTTCTTCACTGAGGTCTCATAGGCTTGGCCTTGTTTGGTAATCCCAGTCTTGCCTGTGGAGCCTATGCCCATAAGTGTTGTCAGAGAAGGCCACTAGGATCAGACCGCTTTTGCCGTACAGTCTAGTGATAAGAGCACATTGCCAAGATGTGGGTTTCATAGTTTCATAGTAACTAGGGTCAGAAGGGGCCTAGAGCAGGCCATCTAGTCTGACCCCCCGCCAATGGCAGGAACGAGTGCTGGGGTCACA
>JAGPOW010003316.1:151460682-151486345 GCA_030014935.1 Caiman crocodilus | reverse complement strand
GTCCAGAGCTCCAGGAGAGCTCATATAACCGAGCCAAGGGCTCAGCGATCACTCCCGCCAGCTCCCTCAGCACCCTCGGGTGTAGGTCATCTGGGCCTGACGACTTAAAGACATCCAGCCCTTCTAGAAGCCCTTCCACTAGCTCAACCCTCACCCTCGGCCCAGCAGCGATTCCCGATAGCTGTGTTCAAATTCTTTCCATGCGTGAGAAGATGTACACTGGGATCTCCCTCATGGACTAACCTTCAGGTTGTATGGTAGTCTGCAGTGGACATAGCATCTATAATTTATGTCCAAGTTGTTCCATTTTGCATGTAAATATTCACTGAGAGAGGTAGACAGTAACTTATGTCATTAGAACAAGTACTGGAACTCATATCTCCCCATCCTGAGTATCCCTACTACTAGGCTACAGAGTTGTGCTCCTTCCCTCTCCTTGGCCTGGTCATTAGGGCTGTGCAAAATTTTGCTGCGTGTTTTATTTCGAAGCTTTTTCGATTAGTTTTGAGCTTGAAACAATGAAATCAAAATGAAACAAAAGCCTTCGAAACAGCTTCAGAAGGAAACAAAGGCACTCAATGTTTTGAAACTCTTGAAATGTTTCAAGTTTTGAAGCCGAGCTAACATGGCTTCAGCGCCGGTCTCAACTGGCAGCAGCAGCCACCTGTCATCTGGCGCAGATCTGGGCCATGCCCCCCCTCCGGAGGATTCTGGCACATCCCCCAGCCCTCCCAAGGGTGTGGGTCCCTGGATCTGTGTGCCAGATGACAGCATGCTGTTGCTGCTGGCTGGGGTCAGGAGCAGCACCAAACTTCCCAGTGCTTGGCATGAGCTGTGCCTGGTGCCAGTCCCAGCCAGCAGCAGCAGGCTCCTGTGATCCAGTAGACAGATCAAGGGCCCACCTGCATGCCCAGGAGGGCTTCAGGGCCTGTACCGGACTTCTCCCAGGGGTGTGGGCAGGCCCCCGATCTGCCTGACAGATGACAGGAGGCTGCTGCTGCCAGCTGGGGCCGGTGCTGGGTGCAGATTGCACCCAGCACCAGGAAGATTGGTGCTGCCGCTGGCCCCAGCTGGCAGCAGCACCCTCCTGTCATCTGTCAGGCAGATCGGGGGCCTGCCCACACCCCCGGGAGGAGTCCAGCACAGCCCCACAGCGCCCCTCCAGGGTGCGAGCCCCCTATCTGCCTGGCAGATAACAGGAGGCTGCCACTGCTGGCAAGTGACAGGAGTTTTGCTTGTTAACAACTTGAGGTGCAGTTTCCCAGAAACCTTTGCACCTACATCCTTTGAAATTTGGCAGGTGTCGTGCCCTCAGAAGGGGCTGCCATCCTTGCAAGTTTCATCTGAATCAGGCAAGAAATGACAAAGTTTTAGGTATTTTCATGATTCCCCATTATAGCCTATGGGCAAAACGTTGAAACAGTGAAACAGTTTCAACAAAGCAAAACAGAACAGTGCTTTTGAAATGAAACTCAAAATGAAACACAGTTCCATCACAATGTTGAAATGGAAGTTGAAGCAGAATGGTGCTGTTTCACACTGCCCTACTAGTTATTACAGAATGTCTGGCAGAAGGCCAGAAGAAGGCCTGACTTCAGAGAGACTAAGTCTGGGAGAGGATCTCATTGGTGCAAATCTCAAGAGGAGGAGGGTATCCTGTTTCCTACTCTTAAATCTCCATGCATTGTTTAGGGAACCCAGGCATATAACCTGGGGTTGTGGCATAAGTAGAGCCTAAAGTAAGAATTTCAAGTATTGAGGTAGCAGAAGTCTTTTTGTGAATGTAGCTCTTGGGTCCATGAAGCAGACTCTGTCTCCCGTGCATGCTGACACAATACCCCTTCCAATAGAGCTCTGATCCATTTTGGACAGTGCTGCAATAGGAAGAATAATGACTCAATTTTCTGACAATGTGGCATGAAAAGATGTTTCAGCCTTAACATCACAGTTTATTCTGCTTTATGCAGCAGCCTCATTGGCTGTATTTCTTAGTAACCAAAAAATGCCTTAAAATAGCTAAGCTGTTTTGTTGGGTTTTTTATTATTAACAAAATGCAACTGACAGGTAAAGGTAGTGATGCATATTTAGATTTCTTTATATGCTGATCTTTAAAACTTCTAATTGGGAAGCATTACATTGAGCTTATTCTTTTTAATCATTATGAGAGAGCTATAAATATTCTAGTCACGCACAGTGTGCAAATTGTTAAGCATTCATAATTCTCCTCTGTTAGCATGAATGATATTAATTACTTGCCATACTGCATAAGGTTTCATTGAAACATCAGCCCAAACAGTGGATTAGTTAAAAATGGCGGCTGTTGAATGTATTACCTGTTGAACATTAGGGCCTCACCCAGATGTGCAGGGGCATGCACCTGCAGAGGCACAAATAATAGCGGCACAGATTAGTGTTGCTACTACTGTGTGCTGCAGCACACATCCCTGCATGAGCACTTTGTTGTGGGATACTGTGTTCCACTATGGACAAACTGCCCTTGCCCAGCTCCTGGAGCAGGCAGAAAGACTAAGCCTTTGCTTGTTCTGGTGCATACTATTGTAGTGTGCACTGCACCATTCCCCCTCCTCCCCATACCCCATCCCACCACTTGGCAATCCTGGTAGCAAATGTTGCCCCTACACTGCAAATTTGCATGGCAGGGCACATTTTAACATTTTATGTGTATGGTTAAATGAACACATGCTTACATGTGGGGACACGGCCTAAGAGTCTTATTCTACAAATACTTGTCAAAATAACTGTAGGAAATACCCTTTTTGCCATTGCTGGACTGAACTGGGAACCTCTAAAGCTAAAACCATGAGGCCCCACAACCTGAACCAAGAGGAAAAGGTTCTAATATAAGAAGGGATTTTAAGCACATGCTTACCTATTTAAGCATGGAGGCCCAGATTCAGCAAAACACTTAGCTACTTTCATTGACTAAAGATTGAACCTATTTAGTTTCCCATGCTTAAAGTTTGGGACATGCTAAACTTTGTCCCACGTTTAGCTGAGTTCAGGCACCTCTTTTAAAGTTAAGAATATGCCTCCGGGTTTCTGAGCCAGGGCTGTGACTAGTTTTACTGAAATGTCACATACTTAACATTACATTGAGGGTTAAAGATAAAGTGTTTAATATGAGCTGGAAGCTATAACAACTTACAGCTTTGGAGTATCAACTACAGAAAGCAATGTATATAATACACACTGCAGGGTAGAATATAAAGCATTTACTTGCCTGTTTAGAAGCTTGTTCCAGATCCTCAGAACAGGTCAAAATTTACTCAGTGAAATTCCTAATATGAAGAAGACTTAGTCAAGAGACTGACCAAAGGCCATTAGTCAACAGGAACTTTTTCAATGATTTCAGTGGGCTTTGGATTAGGTTTCAAATGAGAGAATTTTCAGAATCCAGCCCTATATTATGCTACACAGTTACAGTTTCTTGGCCAAAGGAATATGCTGTTCAAAGGGTTAATGTGATTTTAAGATACTACTTCAACCATCTGCAAGTCTGAAACTTGGAGAGAGGGGAAGTGGGGGAGGGATGGACCTGCTCAACAGGAAACAGTTCATTAAATATATACTGTCACTGATTTATAAGAAAGCACAGAGACAATATAATTACTGTAATTATGTGAGATGCATGCTGCAGAATTGCCATTTGTGTTTGGGATTTTTTTCCTCTTTGCATAGCAGTTGAATGAAGAACTACAACTGCCAATTTATTATTGCTACAAGTAAATCACTTTTTATCCATTGCTCAGTTGTCTAGTTCGAAGTAAATGCAGCTCATTAGGTACATAGTCCTGAGGAGAAGAGGAATAATTTTTAATCTGTGGTAAATAAAAGGTGACCAAACACCAGCAAGCTGTGCTCACGGCATGGGGGAACAGCAGGTGCAGCCTAATAGCCGCGCGAAGAATGCATGCAGCAAAATCCCCGGCTCATGCAGCTCATTAAGGGTGCGAAAAAAGATCCAATCTCATTGGCTATTAGGGCAGTATAAAAGCAAAGCCCACAGAAAAGAAAGTGGGACCCACACAACATTGGAGAGGCTTGATCACCCTCACTGGAGGTCCTGCATCCACGGCTCCCTTTCCCCCTGGATGCCCCATCTCGGATAATTGCATCGGTTGGATGCCTGAAGAGCTCTCGAGTTCTTCAGGAGAACTTCAGGAAAGATGGAGGGCTATCTCTCCATTTGCCCAACTGAGGACAGCGAGGAGCCACTTAAAGAGTTGGTCATATCTGGCCTCAGCCCTGCAGCCCTGGGATGTCTTCTTTCCAGCCCCGCAGTTCTTTATCATCTGCCCAATGCAAAATCAGAAGCATCGCTTAGCCGCGTTAAGTCCAAGGGTACAGATGACTATAACCCGAAGAAGGAGTACAACAGGTGCGTCCAGTACCTGAAAGAGGGGAGTGGCTGCGAAATTTCCCCCATCAAATTTAGATGTCCCGATCTTGAACCAGGAGGTGCTGAGAGGGAAATCTTAACGGCACTCTGTGAGGGTCTTGAGACCGACAGATGGAACGTCATGGGGTGGCCAGGGCAAAAGTGGAATAAGGGAAAAATGATTAACGTCCTGTTTCGCTCAGTGACTACTTTATTGTGACACGCGGCAAACCAAGCCAGCATGATAGATGCGCTGACCAGGGCGGCTGCACGGTAGAGTACCTTGCAGCCTGAGCCACCACTTAAAGATGGCGTCACGGGAGAAGAAAGGAGCGTGGCCGGAAAGTCCTGGGGAGGAAGCTCTGACATCAGTGAGGCCCCATTGGCTCTGCCTGAGGAACCACCCCCGTACGGCACCCTGCCAGGGTCATACTCCGCTCTCCCCGTTGACGCAGGCATGCCCATCCTGCATGCAAATCCCGTAGCCTTAGTGAAGACAGTGAGCGATGATGCGGTAACCCGCACTCTCACTACCCTCCCTACACGTACCGGGGGGAACTCCAGGAATTGGCAAAAGATACCCGACTGACACCGGGTGAAACACTGGTGATGGGTTGGAACAGCTAATATTAGAACACGGATCAGATTTAGTAGATCCTGTGGAGTGTACCATGTTGATGCACCAAGCCGCATGGGGGGGAGGAATGTGTAATGACACGACTCAAATACTGCTCAACAAGATCTGGCCAATTCCTCTGTGTACTGCTGTAGTCCCAGCACTGCTGACCCGACCCCATGCCTGGCATGTGGATCCACCCAGTGATTCATCACCCGCACAGCTTTTATATGCAATAGTGGGAGCCAGTTATTTAACCTGGGACACGGGACCTTATCCACTGGGTCTAATTCTACAACAGGCGAACAGTGTTTGGCCGCACCGCTGGTGCAGCGATCCTGACAAGGTCCCTGTGTCTGCAGCAGCAGTGGAGGCTTGTGTTGAAATTTATGGAGGTATTAACACACTCATGTTCCATTTGTTGTTGCATCCACTGACGGGGGGACCAATCGGGAATGTTTTGAGTAGCCTGGGGAAGCTTACCACAGCATGGAAAATGGAATCCAAACTCACCCTGCCAGCGGCAGTGCAAGCAGTCAGAGCAATGCCTGATAAACCTCAGACTGATTGCTTGCCGTGTGGATGACCACCGGACTGCACATTTGAAGAACACACCATGTTCGGATTTCTACTGAGCAGAAGCAGCCTGACTTGGAGCCAGCTTCACAGATTAGGAGATGAGGGACAACGGAGACTGGCGCAGAATCTAGGCTTTAAGCCTGGGGGGCAGGAATCAGACAATGAAAAAAATGAGTAGTGGCCATTGACACAGGCAACGACGGCTGACTTACTGATGATGAACGCTCATATGCAACTTGCGATGCGAGTGCAACTGCAGACTCCACCCCTACATCTATACGCTTTTTGTTAGACACAGGAGCCCAAGTAAACATATTGAGACCTGAGACACCCCATGTCAAGACATCCAGAGTCATTTTTGTACAAGGGCTGAATGCCACAACATCCACACCCGTAGTTAAGTTTTGGATTAATAAAAAGGCCCTGCATGGAGTCTTAGGGGGCATAAACATCTTGGGTATCCCCGCGATTAGGGCATTGGCCTTGAAGGATGCCATATACCTAGCACCATTGACTGTGACACCAGGTGAAAATCGCCAACCAGTGCTAGTAAATCCTGCACCCTGACAATATCAGCCAATCCCGACGTGCACCGACCTGCAGCCTCAGATCTGAAATCTTTTGGCTGACTTGTGCAAGCAAGAATGTGTCCAGACTAAAATCCTCCACTTACCTTGGCTGGATGGGGCATTCCAAAACCAGGAAAACCAGTGGAAGCGCGTGTAGTGGTGGACTACCGGAAGGCAAATCATCACTGTAAACCCCTCCAAATGCCTGCTGCACAGACTGTCTCGGACATTCTCAATGGCATAACTGAGATGCAAAGGGGCAGGGAATGGTTCGCCACCACATTAGACCTGAAAGACATGTTCTATTCGATCCCTGCACATGACCTGCATGGGATCCTTAATATGTGTGTAGGCGGACAAATTTTTTCCTGGAAAGTTTGCCCACAAGGCTATCGCAATGCACCGGCATTGGCAGCCACAGCAATGAATGGGACGATCGACAGTTTCATTCGTCTCCGCCCGGAGACTGTAGATGGTCGAATCTGGGCCTATATCGACGACATCATTATTATAGGGCATGATGGCACGGCAGTTCATGCCATTACTGTGGACCGTGACAGCCAGGCATCCCCAGGGGCGTTCTGCACACTCTACAGCCCGCCTGTTCTCGCCCGCCACGACTTGATCTTAAGGTTCCATAACTGATGTAATAAGCGGGAGGCTGCCCACTCGTGCCCCGATGCCGGGGTCGCTTTCTGCGGCTCCTATCCATCCCCATACCGCAGCCCAAGCCTCGCAGATGGCATCTCGGTCTTACTCTAATCACTGGCCCCACACTGGGCCCCAGAATCCTCCATACCGGACCCTTCTCCGATCCCTCTGGTCAGGTGGCCTCGCCTCTGTCATCTGGGCTACCTAGTCCCCTGAAACCGTAACCGCACTACTATCCCCACCTCCTGAGGACAACCGCGGCACCTCCTTCCCCTCTCGGGTGTGGTCCCCCCGGGACCTCTGGCTCCTAGCCCTGGCCCACCTCCAGGCCAGTTGGGACCCCAGGCCCCCAGCTCTTGGGTGTCCCTCGCGGTGGGCCCCTGGCCCTTTTGGCTCCCTCAGCCCTGGCCCCAGCATGGGCCAGTCGAGGGTACTCACTGGCTCGGGCTGGTCTCTAGCCCCTCACTCTCTCTCTATCTCACTGGGTCCACCCTCTGGGCCCTCCAAACATGAACAGCGTAACCCACCTGGTAGTGGGGGCAAAAGGGTTATGGCGCCCCGACTCGCCTTTCACCAGGTTGGTAACTGGCCTGGCATTTCCTGGGGGCTCCCGCGCCGCTGAGAGCTCCACCAGACCACCTACTCCCGGCAGGGTCCAGTTTCAGGTCATGCCCAGGACCAGGAGCCTCCTGCCATCCCCTTACAGCTCCCCCATACCTCCGGGTGTTCTCTCGGCAGATCTCTGGTCAGGCAATGTTGCTGCCTGACCTCCAGCAGCCAAACTGCCTGTGTTTACATAGGCTTCAAAATGGCTGCCCTCATCAGATAGCCGGAGGCTGCCAGCTCCAGGACCTCAAAGGGATAGGCACCCCCGGTGCCCCGCCACGATCTTTACCAGTGGTCGGCGCACTCAGCGCCCTGCCGCACTCTCCCCCAGTGGCAGCGGGCTCAATGCCCTGCCGCTCACTCTCCACCAGTGGCCGGCAGGCTCGACAGCCCACCGCCACGATCTCTTCCAGCGGCAGGCAGGCTCAACGCCCTGCCGCACTCTCCACAAGTGGCAGGCACGTTTAGGGCCCAGCCACATGGACCTAAAGGACTACCTGAGTAACCAAGGATGGACAGTGAACCCAGCCAATTCCGTGAGAAAGCCGTCCTCGGACATCAAATTTTTGGGGACACGATTCACAGGACAGTGGTGGTCGGGAACAGCACACAATGCTGCCCCTGAGTTGCCCTTGCCTTGGCAGACTACACAGGCAGATTTTCAAGGCCTGCTGGGCCTGCTGAACTGGTTTCATCACTTCTTAATGCCACCACACCTGAGAGTCATCCCAAGGTTACAGTACCAAATTTGCAAGAAAAAATGACGTAGAGCTCTATGGAGCGAACGTGACCAAGCTGCACTGGAAAAGGTTATGGCAGGGGTTAAAGAGATGCACTTGATCGCACTCCCTGCCAGCAACCTCCTAACAATTCATATAGGCTATACCACGGAGCATATCTGGTTCACAGCCAGTGATGCCGAAACAGGGGACCTTGCATACACCGGTCACCACACACTCCAAAACTACCAGCACCGATATGGCTGTCTAGAGAAAATCATGCTCACGGCTCAACTAGGAGAGCACCTCGCAGTGAGTCCAGGTGTACTTGTCGCACCCGGTTGCACCACACTGGAACTATTTGACCCTGGCAGAATTCACTTAGAATATCAGGGCACGACAAAAACTTGGAGCACCCTAGTCCTTTGCCATCAATATCACTGGTCGGCATGGCAAGTTGCTGACAGAGAGATGACTCCAACCATTGAAGAGGATGATCTTGCTGTACCACGATTGTTCGGGACTACATCCCCAGCGTGGATAGCTTCAGATGGTACATCCCATGATGTTGGAGGGTATGGATATTATTGTGACCCTTGTCACGACTATAAGCTCCGAACAGCTCATCTGGGGGAATCGGTCCAAGCATCTGAACTATAAGGCTTTCAGTTAGCTCTCGAACACACTTACCAACACCACGATGGGATGCTCCCGGTGCCCATCATAGTCATAGACTCAGAATATATAGAGAGAATTGTCACTGGAATGGCACAAGTTAAGGAGCATACGGCCCTCTGGGATGATGTCAAGGCAGTCTTACTAAAATTCTCCATCCGTCCCTTGATCAAGCACACGCAATCTCATCGACCCGACACGGACCCTGTGCATGCCATCATGGATCAGTTGCTAGCCCACCAAGAGCCCATGAACCAAGGAGACACGCCTCAGTTACATGTTGCTGACATTATCGACACCAACCCGTTCCTGACATGGCTCCATGAACACTGGGGACACCCTGGAGCAAAAAAGGTACAAGCCCGCTGAAGGGAGCAAGGCAACAAAGGACCAAGTATAGAACAATGGACAAAAATAATTCACGCTTGTTCTGCCTGTGCATGAGAAACCGGTGCATCACATGCACCAAAAGGACACTTATGACCCAGTGCACTATGCTCCAGGTAAAGTGCGGCAAGTGGACCTGCTCGGGCCACTCCCGGGAGCCAAGCCACCAAACAAAGGACTAGCAATTGTGGATCTGGGGACCTGTCAGATCCTTGTCCTTCCCACGAGAAAAACCACCACTTCCGTGATTCAAGGATGCCTGCAGCTTGCTTTCGCTCATTGGCAAGTCCCCCATGTTATACACTCTGACAGAGGACCACCTTTTAACTCCAAAGGTTTAGAGCGGTTTGCAGCAGAGCATAACGTTCAGTGGCATCATCACCTGCCCTATCATCCACAGTCCAACGGCATTGTATCCACAATCCAACGGCATTGTGGAGCGGCAAAGAGGATTGTATAAAGAACAGTTGAGCCTGAAGGAGAATGGGTCATTTAAGAACTGGACCAAGTACAACCATGATATACTAATTGCCATGAATGCTACTAAGGCTTTGTGGGATGCGTGTGCCCCGGTACCACGCCTGCCTTGGAAGCCGTGTTACTTAGCGCAAGAAGCAGCGTGACTAGCTGTTCCCACAGCCACTAGCAAGCGTCCACATCCAGCTCCTGGTGTTGTACTTAAACCTGGCGAGTATCCAAATACCGATTTGATTTCTCTTGAAGCAGTCTCACCCACATGCACCGTCTTAGCCCACCATAATTGGCTAAGCCGTCGTAGTACAGTTGTTAACGAATCTTGAGTTTGTTTTCTAGCCCGAGATGGTATGAAGCTGCCGATGCATGACGTGGTGTGAAACATTGACACCCGCTGCCGTGGATGAACCCATCTGTGATGGACCCCAGCTGGAGCAGACAGATTTGATACGATTGGAATTGCTGAAGTTTTTATCATTGTTGTGCATTTAACCACACTTTTGATGTATTGTTAATAATGTTGTATTTTGCATGTTTAGTTATGTGGGACTTAAGTGTAAAAAGGGAAGCTCTCAAGCTCAAGAGTATCTGAGTTTGGCATTTGGTCAAGGGGGCATGTGGTAAATAAAAGGTGACCAAACGCCAGCAAGCTGTGCTCGCGGCGTGGGGGAACAGTGGGTGCAGCCTAATAGCCGCGCGAAGAATGCATCCAGCAAAATCCCTGACTCATGCAGCTTGTTAAGCGCATGAAAAAAGATCCAGTCTCATTGGCTATTAGGGCAGTATAAAAGCAAAGCCCACGGAAAAGATAGTGGGACCCACACAACAGCAGAGAGGCTTGATCACCCTCACTAGAGGTCCTGCGTCCACGGCTCCCTTTCCCCCCGGATGCCCCATCTCGGATAATTGCATCGGTTGGATGCCTGAAGAGCTCTCGAGTTCCCTACAGTTTTTGGTTTTGAAGTTGTTATAAGGGGAACTGCCGGCGCAGACGTGCAAACGAAGCATTTATGTGCTTCACGGCATAACTTTACGGAGCATGCCTACACTGTGTGCACCAACGTGAGCCTCTGTACTGCAGTTTGTAAGTAAAGTGTTTATTTGATATATTGCCTTTGGACTCTTCTTGAACGGGAAAACTAGAAAAAGGGAAAAAAGCGTTCCATAACCATTTTGTCCCCGGCCTGCCCGGATCTAGGGGTTAATCACCCCTCCGGTTCCCTACTACATAATCGTGCTGCTTTCTTCATCTGTGATGCATATTTTGTGCTCTTCCTCCATGCATGTGAGCTGATCAACCAACTACTAACTGTGAGGCCACGTCAGCCCTAGAGAGCTTTACTGTTGACAGTCGTGCTGTCATATTGCTGCTGTTTTACTAAAGCACATGCACACTTGTCTGCTTTAGCTAGAGCCAAATGTCTTCCTCGTAAGAGACTAAATTGGCAAAAGACGTGCTGCACTGAACACAGGCATCCCAGTGTTTTCAGTGCCATTGACTAGAATGTCGCCTCAAGGCAGAGCTGGCCTTAGGGGCAATGTGAGTGACCACCTAGGGCACTGTGGTGAAGGTAGGGCACCACACACAGACACTGCGAGTGGCAGGCAGTGATGCCGGCCTGGGGTGTGGGGCCTTGGTGGAGTGGGCTGCCCGGGTGTCTGTGTGTGGGAGTGGTAGCAGCACCAGTGCCACGTGGGGGGAAACACAGCAGTGTGTGCAGGAATCCTCAGGCTGGCGGCCCATGGAGGGGAGCAGCGGAGGGCTCTGGTCAAGGCTCACATGCATGCAGCCAGTTGCATTTTAGGCCCTGGAGGAGCCCTGTGGTGGCCACAGAGCACCAGAGTCCCTGTGCCAGGAATTTCTGGCTGCTCATTGCAGACTTCTGCTCCCTTCGCTTCAGCTCCACAGGGCTGCAGCCCGTGGTCCCTGGCATAGGCAGATGCCCTGCCCAGCTTACCAACCCATCAGACGGAGCCCCCCTGTGGCAGGGCAGCAGTGCTGGTGACTTGGGGGAGGGGGCAGTGGAGTCAGCACCAAAATACAATTTTGCCCAGGGTAACATTTTCCCTAAGGCCAGCTCTGCCTCAAGGGACATATTGGCAATGCATTGTAGGATACTGGCACTCTGCTCTCAGGACTGTGGAAGCTTGAGTTCAAGTTCTCACAGTTCTCTGGCTCATCCTATAATTTATTTTTTCAGATTCACTAAACAATCTCTGCAATCTTGTGGTCAGATGTGGGTGCTGAACAGACTGAGAGAGCACTTGAGTGCCTGTGTTGGAATCAGAGCCTCTGAGTCTCTTTTATCTTCAGAATTCAGACTCTGTCAGGGATGCTAATTATGCAGCTGGGGAAGTGGAAAAAACGAGAGGGTGCAGTCACCAAATACTGTTTGACAAGTACTGCAGACCTTCCCAGCCCACTTGCACACAGCAAAGCAGTGCTTTGGGAGCTCTTAAGTGAGCTCCTGGTGGTAGAATTGCTGTGGGATGGCCAGCTGAATAGATGGCACCATGTGAAGTGGATCACCTGTGCCAGAATGTGTCCCAGCACAGATAAACTGCTTCATTGAGCAAAATATGCATCAGCCCTTGTGATGGGCCATGGCCCTGGACCTGGGGCTTCAGCTTGTCTAGTACAGCTGCTCATCCTACTCTGCCACCTTTTCAGTTAAGCCCAAGACTGGCTGTAGGTGATCAGAACCTCATAACTGGGCCTAGCCACCCACCCCTTTCCTGCAAATGGAGTGGCTAACCACTGTAAGATGACTCTTCATCCCTTCCTATAAAAACCGCTGAACTGAAAGGTGATGTGTCTGGGCAATGAGGTTTAATTGTGCATTTGACTTGCTTCACCCTTGGCTTGTGCCTCTACTGGCTTTCTGAAGGACTCTCTGCCTACCTGCCTTAGCATGGCCGTGGACCTTGAGTTTAGTCTGATTCTTTGGCTTCCTAACTGGACTCTGATTTAATCTCCTGGATACCCAGCCTGGCTGCCTCCTGACCCTCTGGATCTCTAACTTGGTTTCCCTGCCCAATCTCTTGGGTCCCGACTTCCTATCTCCCCTACACGTGGACTTGGCACACTTCCCTTGGATCTTCATTGCTTGTTCTGACCCTGGGTCCCAGACCTGGTTGTCCATCGCCTGCTTCCAGAGATCTGCTCCAGCAATCTCTGGGATTCCTTGAGATTGCTGGGCCACCTCAGCAAATGCTAAATCCCAGCTCTCCCTGCCTCCAGAGATGCATCCCCAGCAATCTCCAGGGTGCATCTCCAGAAGTAGGGAAAGCTGTGCAGGTGCTCCTGGGCATGAGGGGCCCAATCCTGGTCAGGAATTCCTGTGACATGCAGGGCTGAGCCCTGGAAGACCACCCGGGGGTGGTGGGAGACTGCAGGCGGCTCTGGCTGTCTGTCCACGATCTCCTGCCATGAAGCAAATAGACATTTGCCATAATAAAGTGGCACAACTTATTATTACCTTTTGCTGTAGCCATATTGTGGCAGGACAAAAGGTATGGATGTCTACCTGCTATTGCTTTGAGTCTCCATAAAAATGTTTATGGCAGCACAAAGGCAAAGATGTCTGTTTCCAACCTGAAGACTCTCCTACAGAAAGGCATGTTCCCTGGTTTGTGCATCAACTGCATGCCAGCTGTCCGGTGTAGAGACAGCTGCAATGCTGAAATGGGGAAGTATTGTTCTGGGAGCTTGCTTTCAGCGAGTAAGTGGGCAGTCAGCCAGCTGCTGGAAAATCTGTGCTAGAAGGGGCTGCTACCATGCAGGTATGTGAGAGGTTAAGTGTGCCCTGCTGCACAGGATTGTGACTCTGGTGGACATTCAGAGAATAGCATGCCAGGCTGACTGTTGGAATACATACCTGATTCTGGACTGTCTCTCCATTCCTTCCTCCCTTCATACCATGGTTATGCAAGCTTAGGCAGATGCCTCAAGATCACGGAGGAGCCATGGAGGAGTGCAGTGATATGACTGCAATGCACTTGTAGACAGAAATGTGTGCTGGAGCCTTTGGGGATTTGCAAAGTCCCCAGAGCAAAAGAAAATCCCCCTTCCTCCTCCATGCTTAGAGGCACACTTCCTCCCCTGCCCTCTTGTCCCTGTGCAACCCAGCTGGAGCAGGCAGGAACAGCTCTGAAGCTTCCCTGTCCCTTGGACAGCAGGAAAGCAGCATCAGCTAGAGGAGGAGGGGAGAGGATGTTCCTCTGACCATGGAGGGGAAGGCAGTGATGCTTACTTGCTTTGGGAACTTTAAAAAGTCCCCAGAGGTTCCCACAGTGCAGTCGGAACAATCTGAAGATTTGATTTAAATTGAAGTGACACTAGGGCCATGTCCAGATGAGTGCGGCTGTGCAGTATGTGGGTCTGCAGACCTGTCTGTGGCACCACACACCACATATTCAGGTGTTCTCTGCACTGCAAGGCAGCAGCAGGGGTGGGGTGACCCTGGGAGATCCTGGGGTCAAAAAAACCCCCATGGGGATAGAAAAAAGTGGGGTAGCGCACATGGTGTTTTAGTTCAAACACCTTCAAGGTGTTTTAGTTCAAAAGCACTCTGCTGCCATTTTCTGTGTGCTGACCCACATTTCACCACTTATACAACTACATACAATGCAGCATGGTGCACATCAGTTCGTGTGCGTAGCAGACTCAATTAACTGAGTCTGCTCTGATCCACTGGCTCTCCAACGTGTCACAGGATGAAAAGGTATGTGTATAAATGCCTGGAGCACTAAATGTAATGTGTATTAGAAAAGGCACATTAATGCACATGTAGGTGCACCCACTGACAAGCTTTATACCAGTTTTTACTACTCAGAAAAGAGGATATACACTCATAGAAAAGTGGAGCTGGAAGCACTTTCAAGAGCCTATCTTTCCAGTGCTCTGCCCAAAGCAGGATTACCCCTGTTGAAACATTCTAGACAGATGCTAGTCTAACCCTCTGAGGATGCAGATGCCACAACTTCTCTTGGAGCCATTTTTCATAATTCTTTTAAATATCATCTCAGTGTGCAGCCATAGTTTAAAAAAAAAAGCAAATAGAATTATTTTGTTCTGACATGATATCAATCCAGGGTGATGCTTTGGTTCCCCCATCCTATTTTTAAGTTATAGTAAAATGTAAAAAAGGTACAGAGAAGGGCAACAGATATAATCAGGGGTATGTAATAGCTTCTGCATAAGGAAAAACTGAAAGGCTAGGTGACCAGGGTAAGTAAGGGTGCAGATTACCACTTCTTGGCCTGTTGAAGGCTCAGATCAAGTGGAGTATCAGGTCACAGTCTGGGAATATATTCAGCCATATGGAATCTGTGTCTACGGCAAAAGGTCGATGGGGCAAACATAGGGCAATGCAGGGGAAGTTGGCCTGTCCCTTTTTTTGTTGACTACTTCAACTTCAGCCAAATCCCAGTATTTGGCAGGGAGAGATGGGTCAGGGTCAGTGGGATACATACTTTCTGCTGAATCTTCTATGGTTGGTGCAAGTAACTTGGTATCTTCAGCTGTGCTTCCAGCTTGGGTACTGGCGAGAGAGGTCCCCTCTAAACGTGAGTGCCAGCAGTAAGGTGAGTTGAAAATGAGCTCCCTTGGTCCTCACACAATGTCGGGATTATGGAGGGCTAGGCAAGGGATTATATTAAAACAAAGAGACTCTTGGTGATCAGATCACAGATTGAGACTCCTAGAGAACTGTCTTGCTGGTGATGGGGCCCGAGGAGAGAGTTTCTGAGATTCTGTTTCGGCCTGACTGGTATCTGATGTCAAATCCATGAAATTAGTGAAGGATCCTGTGTGCAAGAGGGCTAGAACAATGATGTCCACCTCAGATGGATGCTGTAGATGAAGGGTGATGAGCAAGGGTGTCTCTCAGGGCTTGGTAGCACTTGAGAGTTTACTAAGAATTGCAGGGGCTGGTTGAATGGTCAGTGGGGGGGTCCAGAAAATGCCCCTCTACTGAAGCCAGACCAGAATTTCCTGAAGAAGAAGAGGTGGATATTCCTTTCCTCAGGCAGATCTGGGCAAAATGTCTGGGAATCCCCACAATATAGGCAGAGGCCTTGGGTGTGTTGATGCAACGTCTTCTCCACAGGGGAATCTTTTCCTAGCCACATCTATCACCAGGCTTCCACAGGGGGCAGTGTCGACTTTTGCCTAGGCAGCCCCAGGGGTTTAGTTCAGCCCAGCACTCCTGTTGTTGCTCAGGCAGATGGGTATCAATATAGATACTAAGATCAATGAGGCTGTTCAAAGTAGCAGAGAGCTTCACCCAGGCCAGCTCATCTTTAATGGGGCCCTAAAGCCCTTGGCAGAACTGGAAATGTTAAGTCACCTTCTTCCACTCTGTGTCAGCAACCAACTGTCTGAATTTGGTGGCATAACTTGACACTGAGCAGTGCCCTTGTCTGAAGGTCTGGAGAGCTCGCTCTGCAGTGTGGATCCAATGCAGGTTTCCCAAAATTTTCAACCATGGCCTGAATAAAGTCTTCAAGGTTGTCAAGGAGAGGGTTTGCTGATTCCAAAAATGGTAAATCCCAGGCCAGGATATCACCACTCAAAAGACAGATGATCAGACCTATCCTGGCCATATCTGAAGGGTAGGGTCTGGGGCAGAGATGGAAAGCAAGGCAGCACTGACTAATGAACCCCAGGAAGTAGTAAGGGTTTCCCTTGAATTTGTCAGGCAGCAGGATCTGGGATTTGGGGTGAGCCAAGCAGGCTGGCTACTCTGGGGGGCATAAGAGCATGGTTCATTTGGGCTGGCAGGGCTGTAAACTGGGCTTGTAGCCCCTGCCAAGCAGCCATCGGCTCATTTCCAGAAATCTGCCCTAGTGGTAGATCCAACTAGGGATGTAAATATCATTAAAAAAAAATGTTAAACCCCCTCTAATTATATCAGTTAAACCAGTGGTTGTCAACTGGGGGTACACATACCTCTAGGAGTACTTAAGTTGTTAAGGGTATGCAGAATGAATGAGAAAAAAATACTGTTTTAAAATTATTAACTTTATTGTATTTAATTTGATCTTATAAGTGTACGTTATCAGTTATTTTTTATTATATGTCATGCAGTATATTTTTTAAATTGATTACTATATGTATGCATAATATGTGGTGTGTGAGTTGCATAGATACTGTAGTGGTTTGGCCCTGCTGGCTCAGATGGGGACTGTGTCAGTCATGAACTCACAGGTAAACTGAGGTTAATTAATGTAAAGCCATAGCTGTGCACTTTGAGGAATACACACATACACCATATGCAGTGGAAGGCTGGGGTAAGGGGCTCAGCCCCCCAAATGTGAGGCAGTGTGCAAGGCAGCTTGGTCACAGGCTCTCGGCGGCTGCAGCAGGGGTGGGGAGGGGCACATATGCCACCAGGATTGCAGGATTGAAGCCTGGTGGATCACAGGCTGCTTAGCACAACAGGCAAGTACCAGCCTATTCCGTAAAGGGGAAGGTGTTGGAGGGGTGGGGGGCAGATCGAAGTCCTCACAGTGAGGAAGAGAGTGGGGCACAAGCAGGAGTCGGGGATTGGGGTGAATGAGGCTCTAGCTGGGCCAGGTGGTAAGACAATTGGAGCCTGGGCGGCTTGTCCAGGGGCACAGGGGGGAGGAGGGGACTTCTGCCACTTGGCACACCTCAGTGGATCCCCAGGGGGGACATACCCCTGATCTGTGCATGGGGTAGAGGCAGCTGCTGCTGCGTGCTGAGCTTTGTACCCACTGCAGCTGCACCGGGAGTGACATGACACCACATGCCTCCCGCCCCTGGACTGCGCCACACCCCATGCACTCCCGGTGGTGAGACACACATGGCATTGCGCTCCTCTCAAAGCAGTGAGGCGCAAAGCGCAGTGCCAGCTGCATCTGCCCTGTCCACAGATCAGGGAGCACGTGTCCCCTGGGCCTCCACCAGGGTACACACAGTGGCAGGAGGCCCCTCATGCCTGGGCTCTGATTGTCCCACCACCCAGCCCAGCCAGGGCCCCATTTATGCCAGTCCCGGCCTCTGCTTATGGCCCACTCCCTCCCTCACTGCAGGGACCTCTATCTGCCACCTCCACCGCTTCAATCACAGACTTACCTGCTGGGTGCTGGGGGGGAAAGGGAAGCACACACTTTTGGCTTCTTTTTGGATATTTTTCATTGACATTTTTTATTTTTGAAAACTTTTAGTTTTAAAATATTTTTTATTTTGATGTTAAAGGTTTTAAGTTACTGTACAAGTATTTTAAAGGACAAGCATAATAACTTTGTTATACAGAAACAAGTTTATGCAAACACTTCATTAAGAGTTGCAATATTTTTATGTACTAATCCAGCAGCATATGAGGCCCAAACTGTTGTGGTATAATTATGATATATATATTTAATGCATATATTAATAGTGCATTAAATGTTAATTAGTGTAGCCAGCCTTATATCTCATAATAGCTAACATTAAAAACAAGAAACAATATAAAGGGGTACATGAGCTGAAACTTTGGGACAGAAGGGGTACACTTGTTAAAAAAGGTTGACCCCTCTCCAGTTAAATGATTGACTGACAACAGAGCAGCTCCGACACAGCTGCTGCTGGGAGCTGCTCCGGGCTCCTGGAGCCCTTTGACTGAGGGGAGGAGGAGAGGAGGCTAGCTCAGTCCAGCAACACAGCCCAGGTGAAGCCCTGCACTGGGAGGAGGGAGCCAGCATCTGTGAATGCGCAGCTTAATTAATAGTTATTAAGCTGCTCCCTGTTTTCCTCTTAGGCTAAGGGTACTAGTCCCACTCCTTCTCCCCCTCCCCTCCTCCTCTCTCTTGCCTGCCCGGTGACTTCCCTCTCCCCCCCACTCCAACTGTGCCCTTCCTGTGCTAAAGCATTACCAGTAAGCTAGCTGGTTATCACTACATTTATCAGTTAAACAATTAATCATTTAACCTTTCACATCCCTAGATCCAACCCCCTGCACTGCTGCAGGTCTGCGAGGCACACCTTGCTGTGAGGGTTCAGCCAGCATGTAGGCAGCTGGGCCTACAGATAGGTCTTGAGGAACAACTAGGAGGTCAGTAGGTTACTGAAGCATCAGGTTGGGGTCTGGGTCAGTGGAGCAGAAAGCACGGGAGCAAGTGCCAGGGCAGCCAAGAGGGGAGATCCAAGAAATGTAGGCTGAGACACAGCCGAAGGCCAGGGGCCAGAGAACAGGTGCTGAGTTCTAGGGAAGATCAGAAATCGGAGGTAAGAAAACTAAACCAAGTCAGGAGTCGGGAAGACCTGAGAGATCAGGACTAGTACTGAGTTTCTGAGGAGATTCAAGATCAGGGTCAGGAAGAGTCAAAACCAAGTCAGAAGTTAGGAGAACCAGGGAGAGCTGTGAATGCAAGGCTTGCTGGAACAGATTGAAGCTGTGTCAAGGTGTGCTCTGGATGCAGGTGTGTTTAAAAGAGGGTAAAATCTGGTTGCAGAGAACTGGTTTCAGAGAACTGGGGCAATTATATTAGCCAGGGATCAGGGCAGGTGTGATAACTCATGTGCTTGACCCCGCTAGGCCTGCTTGACCTGAGAACCTGACACTAGGCCCCTTCAGGTCGGTAAAGAGTCAACAGTGGTGGGGGGACACAACAGAGGTCTATAAAACTATGAATGGGGTAGAAAAAAAGGAAAAAGAGAACTACGGTTCACTGCCCCCCTACGCGTTACAGATATTGCACAATTAACTGAGACCAGCTACATGTGCAAAGTACCTATCATGCCGTTAAAAGGTCCAAACAGTTATAAATGCTACCTTTATAGCTGGTTGGTACCCAGCTTTAATTTGAATATGTATGTAGTAGGGTCTGCCCCTGTGGCTGGGAGCACCATCAGCTGACCAGGCTCCCAGCTACAAGGGTGCACCATGTGCAGCCAGGGCTAGGAGTCCCACAGCTGAAGGGGGACTTTCCCTCCTGGCAATGCCCCATGGCTGTGGGGACTAAGAGTCCCACAGCTGCAAACTCTCGATCCTGGGTGTGCCCTATGGTCATCAGGACTGAGCATCCCATATCTGCAGACTCCCAGTCCTAATGGTGGCCCTGCAGCCGCTGGGACTGAGAGTCCTACAGCTACTGGACTCTCTATCCAGGTGGTGCCCTGTGGTGGGACTGCCATGGGGACTGAGCGTATGCAGCTATGGCATGGGACTCTCAGTCCTGGCAGCTGAATGGCACTGCCCTGGGTGTGGGTTGTCAGCTCCTACTTACAGCTGTAGGAGCTTTTTATTTGCCAGTCTAGGGGGAGCCATCATCATTCCAGCCTTTTCCTGCACCAGTGGTGAGGTATATAATAGGATATAATGCTGGATCCCACAATCATGCTTCTTGCCATGTATGTGTGGCATGCATGACAAGAGGAGCAGTTCTGTGGATTGCGCTTCAGATTCTATCGCACCTTTACCTGAACATCTGGAGGGGCCCACTCTGTCACATAATACAAGACTGAATGGGAACTTGATGAAATACAGGCGGAAATTTTAGAACAAACAAAATGAAGTCCTTGTTTATAGAACATTGCTGTATCCTCTTGCATGCCGCATGCACCCCAAATAAGATGCACGCCTTGGTTTTTGGACAGTAGAATGTAGGGGAAAAAAAGATTTATCTAGTCATGAAGAGGCTGTGCTGCAAAATAGCTACCTCTTCTCTCTGCTCAGTCAAAAGCTACTGACAATTCAGTAGCAGCTGTGAAAAAGGTTAACCCTGGACTCTGCTTGCTTGCTTGCTGCCTACTACTGACATTACCTTGTCATACTTCTACTTGGCAAAGAAAATCAGCTTCTCCACTGAAGAAGTACCACAATTTTGGAGGGCTGATTTTTCATGGAAAGGTGTGTGCAGTATGCAAGTAGATGTGGTAATTAACTTGCAAAACTCATTCGTTCATGACAGGGGGAGAACCAATATTATAAGCAAGTTAGAAAGGGTGGGGGCAGTTTCAAGTCATGAGAACAAAAGCACGGTACATGCAGGAACATATGTATTTGAGCTCCTGTGCCTCTCTGCAGCGAATGTTGTGTCTGGGCTTGTCTCTGGGTTTGGTTGGGTTTTGAAGACCTCTTTCTTTTCCATGCACCTTGCACCTTCTGTGTCCCCTTCTCTACCATGCTAGTCTTTGGCCTGCATTTCCTGAATTCCTTCCTTCAGGTGTTGTGACCACTGTCAGTGGCAGCGGATGTGGGAGCTCCTACCCAGAATACAGGCAGTCCTGGACTTACAACATTTCAAGTTGCAACATTTTGTACTTACAACTTCTATAAATTGACACCCTGTTTCAACTTTCTGTTGCCAGTTTTGACTTTACAACACTTGATCTGACACAATGCCATGCCAGTGAACAAGTTTGCTGCATCACCCATCTCCCTGGAGAACATCTGTCCAGACTTCCCTGGGCATTTTCTTTAAGAAAGCAGACAAGACTCCAGAAAAACCTGCAGCCAGGACTCCTGAGATGACTCCAGGCAAGAACCCTTCAAAAGGTCCAGAAAAGTCAACTCAAAGAAGCCTTTCCAAATCAATATAATTGCTATTTACAATATAAATACATTAATGTAGCTATATTACTCATCTATAATTGATTGAGTGCAAAAATTGTGTGTTATTTTTGGTGAAAATGGGTTATCAGGCCTTGGTTTAGGAATCAATCCCCCATTTATAACATTGTTTCCTATGGGAAAATTGGTTCCAAGTTACAACATTTTGATTTAAAACAAAGTTTTCAGGACCCAGTTATGTTGTACGTCTGAGACTGCCTGTAGTATCAAGCACTGCATGTGGTAGGGGTGGGGACAGTCCCAGATTTTTCTCTTTTGCCTCCTTCCCCATTTAGTACATCTTGTATGATTCTTTTCCCTTTGCATAGCTTTTCCCCATCATACCCCAGCTCTTTCCTGTCCTTAGCAACATTTGGATAAACATCTTCAGTCCTGAATAAGTTCTGATGCCTGATACTCAACATCCCTTCCTCCCACAGGGTGAGGTAGCCTAAGGCTTCTTTCCTAAACCTGGTTGCAGTCAGACTACCTAATTTTTCCTGAGGAGCAGCTTTACATGATGCCTTACTTGTGCACTGTTGGCAAAAGTGGGCTTTTGAAAGTTGTCTTATTAAGAAGAGAATCATTTCCAACATGCTGGAGATTTTAAATGTGGTAGACAGGCTTCTGACCACTGTGACCTTTGGGCAATGAGGTCAAATCTGTGACCAGAACATTGTCTTGGAGACAAAGTTATTGTGGGAATCTTGCTGGAGATATGTTTGTGCTGGTACAGGTAAGACAGCATCTACACAGAGACACTGCAATGGTGGAACCATAGAATGACAGAGCACTTAACAGTATTTGTGGAGGTGATTTTAATTTGTCCAGTACAGACCCAAACTTGAGTGTGGAATCATGGAAAACTTTGTGGACTATTGTTTATTAGTTAATCGTTGTTGTGTGGAATTAGTCCTTCCAAAATCCCTTCTGTTGTGGAACCATTAACAAGCTGTCAGTGGTTACAGTAACAGCTCAGGACACTGAAACAGAAGGGAGAGAGATTGACACAAGGAAAGAATCAGAGAACATACCTGCCTCATGTGGGCATCTTGAATGTATTAAGCTGCTTTGTACTTTTCAAGTGAATAGCTGTCATGCTGTGTTAGCCATATAGTCACAGAAAGTACATGTCTGTATGTTCCTAGGGTGACTACACCTGGAGTATTAAGTTGTTGCTGGAAAGATGCTGGGAAAGTAAAGTGAGTGCAGAGCAGGGCAACAAAACTGACCAGGGTGCTAAAAAAGTTAAAGTTCTGTATGTACAGCCCCACTAAGCAACAACAAGGGGGCTTGTTCATTGTATATATGACAGCAATTCACAGCCAGCTAGTCTACTTTCAGCTATGAACCTCATTTCTGAAATTCAGTCTCCACTGGGCTCTCAACCCGCCTCTCCTGTAAATATTGTAAGCCAATTTGTGATGTGACTACTATCATCAAACCTGCAGGTATGCAGGGAGATTAGGGACTAAATCCTATTTCCCTTTATGCCCCTAAATGCTATGTGCACTTTTACTTAACAGTAGTTTGGGGCACTTATGCACAGCTCTGGGGATGTGAGCCTGAGTGCACCCACCAAGCATGTTCAATAGGGATGCATGCTGGCTAGGCAGCTGCCTGGCCAAATAAGATCACTCAGGTACTCATTAAAACCATAATTAATGAGTGATAAATAGAGAAGGAGGGATAGGCCCCCTCACCCAGGTGGAGTTTGAATTTGTCTCTTTTGCTTCCCAGAAATGTGTTCTAACCATGAGGCCACAGGTAGGCATTTATCAGATCCTTCTCCAGGGCAGATGGGATGGGGCTGCAGGCAGGTAGGGAGCAGTGTCCGGGAGTGGGACAGGTGGGCAAATGGGTCTGGGATTATAGGGTGATCACCACCCTGTGATCCTGACCCCAACTCTGGCCTACGCCTCCCTGTCCCACTCCCAGATGCTGCTCCCTGCCCAACAGTCCAGTCGAGCATGCCCTGCCTGCAGGTGTCCTGGAGACCCCACCTGCTCTGTCCAGCAGCCCCAGTGGTGGTTGCAGGGTGAACAGGCTGGAGTTCCTGAGCAGCTGGACTGGGCCCAGTGGTGGTAGTGGAGGGACTGGCAATGGTAGCTGGGCAGAATGAGCTACTGCCATAGGGTCTGACGGGAAACTGGATTCTGCTGCCCTGATCCTACCTTGTTCCTGGAGGCAGTAGGACTGGCTGCACATACCACAGCCAGGTGGAGCCACATGTACCTGAGCTGGCACGGGCCAGATAGAATCCCTTGGCAGGCCACATACAGCATGTAGGTCATATCTTGCCTATGCCTGGTCTAAGGCATTGGCAGCACCAATGGAATTTCCTACTTTCTTCTTATGGCCCATTGTTCTTCTTGTAATCTTTAGGTTTTTTTTAAACTAGAGATCTTAAGTTTATCATGGCAAGCAGAATGCCAAAGTAGATGTATTTGTGGACCTTTCTGGACTTGGCAACAGTTAATACAGTTGCTGTTAATAGTGGCTTGATTGGATCATTGTTGGTGATGGTTAGTGAAGGAGATAAAAATTTGGATGATCCCCAAAAATGATCCTCATCTTTCTTCATCAAACTAGAAGTATAATGTTGACTTGTTAGGGAGGTCATAACTGTTATTTTTAATACTCCGCACTTTTATAAAAACCTTAAAACCAGATCAAAGTTACTCCCTTCTGTAGGGGACAGAGGCCCTAGTTTGTCATTCAGATTTGGATGCCTAGGAGGTGTGCTGCCTGACTGGAGCCTGAATTCAAGACATCACAGAGAGACTACTAAAGCTCATCCATCTGTTGCACCACTAACCTTTGCTGCTTGTCCATGTAGGAGCTAATAATACTGCCAAGAATGATACCGAACAGCTATGAGGCCCTGGGCAGGAAGATTTAGGAGCATGGAGTACAAGTGATGTTCTCATCGATTCTTCCTGTGAAAGGCAGGGGTCCAGACAGAGACCACTGGTATCCTGGAAGTGAATGCATGGCTGAGACAGTGGTGTCGATTTGAAAGTTTTGACTTCTTCAACAACATGTGGATGTTTTTGGGAGGACTGCTATCAAGAGATCCATCTGACAAGAAGAGGGAAGAGCATTTTTGCGTGTTGTCTGGTCAATCTAGTAAGGAGGGCTTTAAACTAGGTTTAATGAGGGATGGTGATCAAAACCCTCTAGCAACAGAAGACATAGTCCAGAGGTGAAAGAACTCTAAGAAGCAACTTAACTCTGGGAAAGGGCCAGAGAGCTACAGGATTGAAGCAAGTGGTGCAAAAGGGAAAGGGGGTGGAGGTCAAATGCAAAACAAATCTGATGCATATAAACAATTGTGAGAAGTATGGGGAATAAACAGGGTGAACTGGAAGCTGCACCCTGTGAAAAGAGTTATGATCTGAGTGGTATTACAGAGACATGGTGGGGCAGCTGTTATGACTGGAATGTCAACACTGAGGGTTACATTCTGTTTTGGAAGGACAGGATTTGGAGAGAAGATGGTGGAATAGACTTATGTCAGAAATGCATATACTTGTTTCCTGGTTCAGGAGGAAGAAGGCAGCAAAGCAGAATGCATTTGAATGATGAGGAAAGGTTAAAGATGCAGCACTGATATAATGGAGGGGATTTATTATAGGCCACTAAATCAGGAAGAAGAGGTGGATGAAGCACTCCTCAAGCAGGTGACAAATCTATCCAAATCTATGGTATGGTACTGATGGAAGACTTAATTTTTCCAGACATCTACTGGAAGAAAAATGCAGCCAACTATAAAACATCAAGCCAGTTCTTAACTTGTGTGGAGGACAATTTCCTGTTCCTGAAAATGGAGGATACAACTAGAGAATCGTCGATCTTGAATCTTGTCCTGGCCAACAGGGAAGAACTGGTGGAGGATGTGAGGGTGATGGGTAATTTAGGAGGAAGTGATCACAATACAATTGAATTCTAGATCCTGTGACAGGGTAAGGCAGCTTTCATCTCACTAAAGGAGTTAATAGTCATGGTGTTATGGGAGAATAGATTGAAGGATAAAGATGCCCAGGAGACATGGGAATCTCTAAAGGGCACAATATTGAAGGTCCAACAAAAAATTGTCCCGACATAATGGAAACACAAGAAGAATGGAAAGAGACAAATGTCGCTGCTAAAATAGGAGCTTCTAAAATGCTTCAAAGGAAAGCATACAGGCAATGGAAGCATGGGTAGTTCACCAAGGAAGCATATCAGAAAATAGCAAGACCCTGAAGGGAAAAAATCAAGAAGGCAAAGATAAGTAATAAGTTGCACCTAGCAACGGAGGTTAAGGATGACAAGTTTCATAGTAGTTTCATAGTACCTAGGGTCAGAAGGGGCCTAGAGCAGGCCATCTAGTCTGACCCTCCGCCAATGGCAGGAACGAGTGCCAGGGTCACAGGACCCCAGCCAA
>JAGPOW010003316.1:151416700-151451574 GCA_030014935.1 Caiman crocodilus | reverse complement strand
CTGGACTGGGGGTTGTAGCCAGAGAAAAAGAGCCAAAGCCAGGGAGGCTGAAGCCCAGACAAATGTTTGAGGCCTTAGGGGCCAAGTGCTGGGTTACAGCCAGGAGCCTCCCTTGAAGTTGATACTGTCAGAGAAATTATTCGCTTAAGCTCCCAAACTGGTAAGGGAACACCTGCAAATACTCCTGACCCCAACAGGGCTTGTTTCCCAGCTGAGACTCAAATAAGCAGGATATGAGGGTGTGGTCTTCCCAGTTTATTCAGCCAAAGGTTCCCCAACCTTAGAAAGGCAGAGGGGCCCTGGTTGCACTCTCACACATGTGTTTATATTCTCTGGTTACATGAGATTTTTGCATGCGCAAAGCTTTAGTGGAAGATTACTAGTACTGCATTACTCTTCTTCAACCTGTGGTGTCAGCTCCAATAACAATACAATTTTAAACAATTTTACCAAATAAGGCACAGGTCTGCTGTTAAGCTTATTGTTCATGCTTAGTTACTGTGGGGGAAGTTGTGGGCACCTGAAGGTGAAGGCTGTGCTTCCTGTGTTGCTAGAGAAGGAAACCCTCTTCTCTGCGCACAATTTCTAACAATACTGAGTAATACCTGTGAGACATGGGGGTAAAGGAAGCTACAATTACTTCCCATAAGGCAACTTGTGATAGGGGCAGAATGGCCACGATTTAATAGCCAAGGGTCAAGACTGGTGTGAACCAAGCATGTAAAGTTCTGTGAGGCGAACTAAGGCTCACTCTGGGACACTGGGGCAGCCTCCCTAAGTATTATAGTATCCATGGAGGCATAGGAGAGGAAGTAGAAAAAGGGAGCATAGCCTCAGGAGTCGGAAGGGAGCTTATCCACCAGGGGATGTCATGGTCACCCTTGGGGCTAGGTTTTGCTATAGGTGCCTTAACTTAACTATGGCTTAGCTTAACTGAAACTCCTACAGCCACTGTATTTTCCACTCTTCTGACCTCCTTTGAGACTCCTTTATATGGCTACAACAGGTACACCCACCCTTCCTATACCCAAATCAAGGATGCAAGCTAACAAGAGAAGTCTGTAGGTGAGACTTGCCTCTGGATATAACATATGGATGGGGAGAGAGACCTAAGAGGAGTAGCTACTCTCATCGTAAGTGGGTCTTAATGAACATAAGCTGTTACAAGAGCTCGGTTCTTGATTCCTTGAGAGTTCTCCCCATCATCCAGGTAATAACCACGTCCTGGGTGAGCTACATCTCTCGGCCTTGCTTAGTTGGTAGTCCATATTGAACTACCTCAGAAAATGGAGTTACACTCAGCTCACCCTCTCAAAACAACAGGATGAGAATCCCTGTATTTTGACTGGATCTTAGTATTCAAGTCAATTTGCAGAGGGATTTGGTATATTAAAAACCAAATGGTTAATCCCAAATTCCTTCTGCCCTGTTGCTTTCCTGGGCTGTGAATTCGCCATCTAGATGTATGAATAAACATGGTAGATCTGCCCTCTCATTTCAGAACCCATTCAAGCTGCTGAAGACAACACACACGCATATTTTTGATGACATGATTCTCCACTTTCCCACTTCATTTTTTCTTACCTGGTTCCTCCAGTAGAATTAGCATGCCTCTTGGCTTCTCCTATCATCACTTCCCTTCCAACAGGTTTTTCACACTATGTTTTTTTTTAATTCAACAGATTATTTTATTAAAGTTTTGTCTCCTCATTCTTCCATTTCTCTCCCTTATCTCATGCCTTCCTCTCATAGTCATTTCTGTTCTAAAATACATGATTCAGACTTAAACAGGTTGATGTTGTTTGGAGAAGTCACAGAGAGCAAGTAACCCACATGTGAAATGTAACTGGAAAGGGTGTCTGAGAGATGTATCCATCTGCTATGGAAAATCACGTGGCTTTAAAACTGCTGTTGGGATTTTTCACTGAGCATTGCTTCATGCATGGCCCATCTCCCACCTCCTTCTCACTTCATTAGTTCATGGCTAAATACCAAGTGCTTTTAAAAATAATTAATTAAGAAAAAAATTACTCTCTCTAGTGCTGTTCAGCCCAGTCTCAATTTTGGACAAATGCAATTGTACAATGCACAAAAGTGCTCTTTACAGGAAACAGCAATGGACTGGCTTTTCTAGTTGAAAAGAACTGACATTACCACAGAGACAGCAAGGTGTAAATCTCTCTCAGGACTTGTGAAAGTTAAAGACAGACTTTCAATCATAAAAGCCTAGTTGAAGAACAATTCTAGTTTCATGCCAAATATATCTTTTAGGCACATCTAGACATACAGTTAATCTGAAGCAATACACGCTAGCACCGTCTGAGCCTGCACCCAGGACCTCAGCATGTTGAGCTGGGTTGGAACAATTATGAAAACTATGACACTATGGAGCAGCCCCAGTTGGCCAAGGGCCTAAAAGGGTCAGCTTGCCAGCCTGGGCCTATTCTGACCTGGCTCAAAGTGCTGTGGAGGGGCTGGCTGGGACACGAGGGGGCTCCACTATAGGGTAGCTGGCAGGCAGTGCCCACACGGAAGCACCCTTATGCCCCAACCAGCCGGGTCAGCATCTACACGTACGCTGTACGCTGTACGCTAAAAAACTCCACCACAGGATAGTACTTGTATTTACAAGTAGTAACCTGTGGCAGAGTACAGGTTTCCCTCGATTTATGCAGTACATGTGTTGCTGGAGAATGGTGCATAAATTGAATTTGCATAAAGCAGACCCACTTTTCAATGTAACAGATAGGGATAGGTTCCCATGGCGATGAGGGAGGGAGGGAGGAAGTAAGTTTGGGATTAGGGAAGGGGCAGTGGAGGGGTGCCACTCCTGGGGCTGCACAAGGCAGCAAAGCAGAGGGAACAGAGCAGCACTCACCCCAGCCCTGGCTGCAGCGGCTTCGGGAGTGGCTGACACCAGCTGTCTGTAGCTGCTGGCTGCACTGTGCCCCGAAACCCCTGAGACTCTGCTTGTTCCCTCACCCCAGCTCCTGTTGCAGCAGCCCCAGGAATGACTGATGCCAACTACCTGTAGCCACTGGGCTGCACGTGTCAGCTGCTCCCAGGGCCACTCCAGCATGGATTGGGGTGAGTGCAGACAGGTGGAGCCTCAATGTCTACATATGCAGCCCTATTAGGCCACAATAAACTAATACAGGTTTCCTTTGATTTATGTGGGTTCTTTATATGTAAATTTGCTCTTATGTGATGAACATATTTAGACTCATAATTCATTATATGTGAAGTAAGTTACTCTTATGTGATCAGCATAACTCTCCTCCCTCACCCTTCTCTCCAAGCAGGGAAGTCTGTGGGAAAGGGGAAAGGGCTGCAGTCCCATTCATCCCAGCCTGTGCTGGAGCAGGCCTGGGAGCAGCCAGCACCAGCTGCCTACACCAGGACATGGCACAGCCCAGGAGCAGAGGTGAGTGCAACCAAAAAGAGCTCACATGTGGGGGGACAGGCAGAGCACAGTGCAGCCCAGTGGCTGTAGGCAGCTGGCACTGGCTGCTCTGGTGAACAGATGTTCTCCTAGGTCCTGATGCACACCCCTTATGTACTTACAAGCAGCCACCAGGTCACCCCTGAGCCTGCACTTTTCCAGGCTGAAGTCCCATGGCTCTTACCCTCTCTTCATAAGGTCTAGTCTCTTGCCCCCTGATCATGCGTGTGACTCTCCTCCAGACTCTCTCAAGACTTTCCACATCCTTTTTAAATTGTGGAACCCATAATTGAATGCAGTACTCCAGCAGCAGCCTCACCAAAGCCGACTAGAGTGGGAGGATGACATCCTGAGATTTACTTGAGAAGTATCTATGGATGCAAGCCAGAGTCTTGTTTGCTTTACCAGCTGTGACATTGCATTGGTGGCTCATGTTCATCTTGTGGTCAATTATGACCCCCAAGTCTCTTTCAGCTGTGGTGCTAGCAAGTGTAGCACTGCCAAGCCCATAAGTATGTTGTGGGTTTTTTTCCCCTAAGGTGAAGTACCTTACATTTATTGCTGTTGAATGTCATCAGGTTTGTATCAACTCACTAAGTTTATCCAAATCAGCCTGGATCACTAGTCTGTCATCAATCAGGTGTAGACGCTATGCCCCAAAGTTTAGTGTCATCGGCAAATTTAGCCAGTGCGCTTCTGACACCAATGTCCACACTGTTGATAAAGATGTTAAAGAGAACTGGTCCAAGCACAGAGCCTTGCAGGGCAGCACTGGTCACAGAGTGCCATAATGATTCGCTACCATCGACTACTACCCTATGGGTCTGACCTCAAAGCCAATTTCCCAGCCATTGCACTATGGTGTAGCCAAGGCCACAGTTGGCCAATTTTTCCATGAGGAGGTCATAGGACACCAGATCAAAGGCTTTTTAAAGTCTAGATATATGATGTCAATCTCTTCTCCCTTATCCAGGTGATATGTCACCTGGTCATAGAAGGAGATGAGATTGGTCAGGTAAGACCTACCTGCGACAAACCCCTGCTGGCTATCCCTCAGGGTGTTGCCCTCAGCCAGCTTAACCAGAAGGGTCTCCTTGATAATTTTCTCCAGCATTTTACTGGGAATTGAGGTCAAGCTGATTGGCCTGGAATTCCTGGGATCTATTTTCTACCCTTTGTTGAAGATGGATACCACATTGGTCTTCTTCTAGTCTTCAGGTACTTAACCCGAGCACCATGAATTTTCAAATATTTTTGCCACAAAATATTATGCTGATCAGATAAGAGTGCATTTACCTCACATGTAATGAATTATGGGTCTAAATATGCTCATCGCATAAGAGCAAAGTCACATTATAAAAAATCTACATACATCAAAGGAAACCTGTATTAGTTTATTGTGGCCTAATAGGGTGCATATGTAGACACTGAGACATTTACTGCAGGGCTAATTAGGCAGCTTGCAATAAATGTCTCATGTAGATGTGCCCTTTGTGTCATGAATTACTCAGTCCCATTTACACAGTAAATAGTTCTTTAAATGTACTATATGTCCAAGCATCAGTGGACTGAAAATTGGGGCTAGATATTCAGTCTTTAACCCTTATTCAGACTGCTTTGATACTGAGTGAGTTTCAATCCCCAATACCTGATGTGCTAATAACATATTACTGCAAGTATACTTGACATCACATAGCAAATCTCTCTACAGGCAACCCCCATGTTGCACTCTTAATTGGTTCCTGAAAAACTGAGTGTTAAGCAAAACCAAGCATTAAGTGAAACCAACTTTCATTTTTCACTTTCTAAAGCCCCCAAAATCACTCTAAAGCCACCAGAATAACCAGAATCGGGGCTGCCAGGATTAGTGTACGTTTCAGTGCCAGCTGTACTATGGCTGTGAGTGTTATAAAGAAACTCACTGAACGCTAATTGGAATTGGGTATCAATGTAAAACAAGCGTTATAGCGAAATAGCGCTAAGTGAAACAGCATTAAGCGGGGATTGCCTGTACTAATATGGACCTTGAGGTTTGATTTCTCAGAGAACTGTTCAGAGATCTTCATTTTCAACCCAGGGAAATCTATTTTCTGTGGCTCTCATGACACTAAGGTTCATCTACATGTTCATTAATGTGCTTTTGCTACAGAGCATTAAATTTAGTAACTCTAGGCTAGGGACAGGTGTTCAAAAAGCTGGAGCCTGAATTGATTCAATCTTTGCAGGTTAGTTTAACCTGCCTAGGTTGAACCAATTTGCAAGTGTACAGACATTCCCTCTGGACTGAGGAAATGCAGACACATGCCTGCAGTTTCTCGAGCCAGGTGCCAGGAGGTGCTAGAGCACACCCTCAGCTTCAAGAAAGGCTGTGCTGAAGGGGGGGATGGGGCAGGGCTGGGTGGGGCATGGCCAGCCCCAGCAGTAGCCTGAAATGAACTGGCTAGGAAGAGGTTTAATTCTCCCCCCCTTTCCCCCCTGTGTGGACCTGAGCTGGGGTCTACTGGGTTCTTCACCCTTGCTGCTGCAGAGGTGGGAGCATGGCCAGATGCTGGCTGGCATGGCCCCCTAAGGGAGGGGGTGGAGGAGTTGTTTCCCACTCCTGCCCCTGGGGGACTGCAGCAAGGTCTTCCTGCCCTGACCACTGCTGCTCCTACTGCTTGATTCCTGCCCAGGGCAAGCGGTGGGATAAGTCCCCTCCTGCCCTTTCTGCTGGATGCTGGAGGGAGTGGGAATAACTCCCTTCCATGCCTCCCCGCCTAAAGGGCCCTGCTGGCCGGCATTTGGCCACGTTCCCACCTGGCCGCTGTAGTGGTAAGGGGGGAGCAACTGTGACAGGGGCTCCAGTCCCTGTCAGTGTCCCAGAGCACATGCCTCTTCCTTGTGGGGGGGACGCACTGCAGGGCAGGGAAAACTGCTTTGGAGTGTGTGGGTGTGCAGCAGTGGCAGTTGTGGGGGGAGCTTTAGGGGATGGTGGCCCCCTCTGAGCCTCAGTGCCACCATGCACGGTCCACAGTCCCCCACTGGGAAAAGGCTTGTGTTCCAGGACACCATGAGATGGGGTGCTGTCCCGTCAAGGGGCCTGGCACCTTCCTGCCCCAGTGGCAGGGTTGTGGACATGGCCAAACACAAGCTGGCAGGGTCCCTTATGCAGGGGGGCAGGGAGCAGATTTATTCCCCCTCCCTCTGGTGTGTGGCAGAGGTGGAAAGAGGCTGCTTATCCCACCACATGCCCCACACATGGAGCAGGCAGCAGCAGCAGTTGGGATGGACAGACCTTGGCTGCAGTCCCCCAGGGTCAGAGGGGTGGGGGGAATAACCCACCTCTCTGCCCCCTCTGTGTTAAAAGCCATGCTGACCTACATCTTGTGGTGCTCCCATTGCTGCAGCAATGAGGGGGAGTGCCCGGCAGACCCTGACTCAGGTCCATGTGGGTGGTACAGGGAAGGGGGAATTAAACTCCTCCCCGGCCGGTTTAGCTCAGGCTACTGTCAGGTCTGGCCAGGCCCCCAACACTGGAGCAGTCAGCAATGACATGCAGATCCATATTGGTGGTACAGGGGAGGGAGGGGGGAATAAACCTCTTCTCTGCCCCCTTCCAGGGCCATTGTCTAGCCAGGCCCTGGGTCCTGCCTGTCCCTGCCTGTCCCTGCTCTGGCTAGGGAGGTGAGGGGTGGGGCCAGCCCTGCTCTGCTGGAGCAGAGAGCCCAGTCCAGAGAGCATACCAGGATGGTGGGAGACTCTGGTTTAACTTAAACCAGGCAGGGGTCTGGAACAGACATTGCGTAAACCAGTTTACGTTTTATCAGCTAAGTCTGATACTACATTCAACCAGGTTTATCTCAAACCAGTTTCAGCTATTCTGAAACTGGTTTATGTGCACTAAGCTTGGTTAGGGACAGAAATTCAAAAAGCCTGAAAGAAATTCAAATTGGTTCAATTTTTGCAGGTTAGTCTATCCTGCAAAGCTTGAACTGATTTGGAGATGGATAGACATTCCTTTTTCATTCCAGAAATGCCTGCAGTGGCTCAGGATAGAAGTCAGGGGGCACTAAAGCAGCTCTCGCTTCCCTTCTGTAATGCTGAGCTGAGAGAGGGGAGTGTGGCCAGGCCCCAGTAGGATGCTCTGATTAGGAAAGAGTTCCCCCCCATTTGTGGCTTCTCTGACTAGCGAGGGAGTAAGCACAGAGTTACACAGCATTTACTTACACAGCAGGGAGTTACACAGTGTTTATCAGCCCATCAGCAAAACAACAGACTCTTTTATTAGTTCAAGATTTTCTTAAACAACTTTTTCCAAGGAAGGAACAGAAGAACATTTCCAGCTACCTGTTGATTAGCTCCAAAAAGCCGTAAGCCAACACTGTTCTGTCTGGCTTTGTCCTGTCTCCCACAGCATGGACTGTAGTCAGCATGTGGTGTGCTAGTTAATGCTAAGAAGTGTCTGTGTAAGGCAGAGGGGAGTGGGGAATCTCTGCTTGAGCAGGGAGTGGAGGGAGAAGGGAAGGGAGCAGAAGCTGTTAGACAGGGGAAATCTGTTTGTCAAATATTCAAATTAATCAGCCCATCCAAAGAATACTAATCTGTTGGACCCAAAATCAATAAAAAATGGCCGATTTATTCACTAATTAAACAACGAAAGGTTTCCAGGTCTAAGGTGTTTCTTGGCCCTAATTGGAGAACTAGTCAGACCATCTGTCAGACCCTTGCCAGTCCTATACAAAACCCTAATCTCAGCTAAGTAAGGATGGACTCAAAGTTGGAACTGAAATTAATTTATTAAATGAACCAGTTTATTAAAGACACAGGTAAGTAACAACAGGGTATACAACAAGAGCAACTGTAATTTGTATTGTTGCAAGTACACAACTACTATCTATATATATTTATTCAAACAGGAATCAATCAACAGTGAAGTGTTTTTATTATACAGTGATAGTGACATGCCAGTCCTGTTGGCTTCACTGGAAGGAAAAAATCCCCTTTTTCCTCAGAAAGAAGTCCCCTTAGGAAGGGCAATATTCATGAAGGGTATGTGAGCTGCTATTTGTGTGCAGAGCACACCCAGGGGAAAGGAACCAACTCAATCACAGCCTTACTTCGCAGAGATCAGTGGTGAGGAGAGTCCATGAGGTCTAAGGTTTAATTCTGGCCCAGCTTCAGCTACTCTCTTTCTCTCTTTCTCTCTCTTTCCACGCTGTGACAGCCAGACAACAGCACCAAATATCAAGCAATCATGCAATAGCACCCATAACCCACAAGGCCTCTTCCATTCAATCACTTCCAATGTCCAAGCACTCAGGCACCCAAGCACACATGCCCAAGCATGCCCAGTCACACAATCATGCCCAGTCAAGTGAAGTCATGCCCTGAGCCTCAGTCAGCAACAGCCTTTATAGAGTGATGCACATGGCATGCCAGGGCTCTGCACATGGCCCTGAGGTTTGCACTGGGTACCATGTTCCAGTGGATTCTAGGTGTTACTATACATGCTCTTTAGTCTAGAGGTCAGGAAAAGTTCATCTCCTGTCCTACTTAAAACACCCATGTGTATGAGGTCATATAGAGGCTAGGTGATGATACCATGGACTTGGAACCATTTTGGCTCCAACAAAGCCAGGCATACCCCACTATACATGCAGTCGCTGCTGGATCTACAGTCAGGGAGCAGAGGGGAGGGGCCAGCCCTGCTGGACTGGAGCAGAGAACAGAGCCCCACCCAGCAAAGCATCTAGGATGCTGGGGGAGTCTGGTTTAACAAACCAGGAAGTGGTCTGGGGCAGACATTGTACAAACCAGTTTGCCCCAAATCAGTTAAGTCTGATACCACATTCAACCAGGTTTATTTCAAACTGTTTTTAGCCATTTTCAAACTGGTTTATGTGCACTGAGCATCTGTTCTGTAACAGGTTTAAACCAGTTTCTGATAACTTAAACCAGTTTATGAGAAATGTCTGTCCCTAGCCTTAACGTGAGATACAAACTAAATGCATATTAGGCTGCCCTAATGCACAGCAGTGAAAGCACGTGGTTTTTTTTAGTGATGCTTAGTGCATGGTAGCCTAACTTTACTGTGCAGTAGCATATTAGCATGGTTTTTTCTATGACAGTCTAATGTGCAGCAAAGTAGGCTACTGTGCATTAAAGTGCACATGTAGACACACTCTAAGGATATTTTTCCATGGAACGGGATTTGGATCTTTTGATTTCTTGATTTCCTGGCTTTTCTTTGTCTGAAATTCATCCTAGTCTAGAGGTTTGAGAATAATGCCAGTAGCTAGTCACCCCTGGCCTCCCATTCTAATTCACAGGGGCCTTTATGACTTTTGGCAAATCACTTGGAACCAAATTTTCCAGAACAGCCTCAAATTGTGCATGTTTCAGTGTTTGCAAGCCATACTATAGAAACATATGGTGTAATGGAAACTGCCAAGGGGGCTGTAACAGACTACACCTGTTGTAAATAACAGTATGTTCTGCTTAACTGCCTGTATGGGTGTTAGATAATTAAGAAATGCTTTTTGCTAGCTGCAGTGCATTTCTTCTAGAAGTTGTTCACATATTTCTTTCTTTATTAGATTCATATGCTGCTTTTCCCAACAAAAGCACAGGGTGCCTTTGTATAAGAGACACAATAAGCTATAAAAGCAGGAAGAATATCATAATAGGAAATAGGACAAAACCCCCCTAACCTAGCCTTGCTTATTTAAATGTGTGCCCATATAGGAAGGTCTTACAGTGCTTCCAGAAGATGTCCAGGTTTGGGCATTGGTCTCAAGGGGCAAGTAGGTCCAAAGCTCACTCACTGTTGAAATGATCCTGGCTGATTTTCCAAGGTTCAGAGTGGCTGACCGTGAGAGCTTGTTTATCTAAACAAGCCAATGGATTATATGGGGCCAAAACATGGCAGGCATCCATCTTCTACAGACAACTTTTGAATACTTGGAGCATAAAGTCTGTGTTTGATAGGCTGCACATATGTTAAGAATATTATCAAAAATTAATTAATCAGGAGGTTGTAAAACAAGTGATTCATCATCATCCATCCATACCTAAGCCATGATGTATAGAACCAAAAGACTGTGAGTTTTGATGAAGTCAACTCAGCAACTCAACTCAACAGCAACCAGGTGATTGGCTGAGTGGGTTGTCAGAGCCACTGCAGTGGTCTGTCTGGATAAAAAGGCAGTGAAGACCGGGCCGTCACCTTGTCATATGCCATCCACATCAACTCAAGACAAAACTACCTACATCCCTCTCATAAGATCATCGTGTCCAGAGGCACTGCAACTGGCCATTGTGACTGAACCTGAGCACCAGTGGATTGGCCTCTGTGCGTGTGTGAGTGAGAGAGAGAGAGAGAGTGAGTATAAATGGTTTTAGATAAAGCACTGCTTTTCCCCACTTGATCTGTGTGTCACTCAATAAAGATCTTGGTTTCTATACCCGTGTGTTGGTTTTTCATCCAACACATAGACATTGCACATCTCTCAGGAAATAGCCTTTCGTTCCTGGATCCTATAGTTTTTCATCTATTATCCCACTTCAAGTTTCAGTGAATTATGCTATATAAAATGTGCTGACACTTTTTCCCCAAAGGATACTTTTGAAATCAGTTTTGTGTTTAAATTGAGACACTACTAAATTAACACAGCCAGACTTAGATCTTTTCTTTTCTTTTTCTTGTTCTGTTTCCTTTTATACTGAAGTTTCTAACTTTGCATTGGTATCTTTGGCAGCTGTGGTTTGTGAGAAGGGCCAAACCATCCAATCTCTCAGACTGTTTGGGACAAATGTGAATGACATGATTTCTGTGGATGCATTAAAATGTGCTTGATGAGCCAGGGATTCTGGTTTTCTTTGATTAAAAAAAATTCCCAATTTTTGGATTTAGAAAAGTAGCCCAAAATCAACATTTTTTCTTGATTAAAATGAAACACCACTAATATACATCACTAATATATGGGTATCCATATCTTAGTGGCATTTCATTTTAATCAAGGAAAAGTATGGATTTTTGGGTTACTTTTTTAAATGTGAAAATTGGGGATTTTTCTTTTAATCAGAGAAAACCAGGATCTCTGTTAATGACCTAAGAGAGTCTTTCCAGTTCCACATTCCTGTGTTGCATAGCTCAGTGGATCACCAACAAAAGGGTTTGCTATGGGACTGTGGAATGGAAGTTAGAAAAGCAAAATAAGCTACATTTTCAATTCCCAGATGAAATAATGTGAAATGAAAAAAAATGTACTGGTTGTTAGTGAACTCTAACACCAAGCAAGTGAATTAGCTATTTTCCTCTAACTGGAAGAGGGGTAAGGGAGGCACAGGTGACTTGTAGGGGGGACATGGGGACACATGCCCTTCTGAGATTGGCCCCTGCAAGTGCGGGGGAGGCAGGGGGCATTGATGCACCCCGACTTGGCACCACTCAGGACAGGGCCAAGCGTGAAGCAGATCCCCTCCAGCCTGATTGCACAGCCAGGGACTGTGCTCTGCTTTTCTGCCTGGCCCTGCCCTCCCTGACAGTGCTCTGGAGCCTAGAGCATCAGAGAGTTGGCTCTGGCCAACCAGAGCACTGTCCTGCCTCCTTTTCCTGCATGGCCCCTCTCTCCCCCTCCCTATCTATAAAGAGCGTGCTCTGAACCCCCAGCAGAGGTGCTGTTTCTGCTGCTGGGAAAAAAAGTAAGCCTGGGACTCTTGTGGAGGTGGGGGAGTTGGCCCAGGGAGGGCCGGGGGGGTAGTAGTGTGCTGTGTCCCGCCACTCCGGCCCTGAAGCAGTTGTTTTGCTGCGTGGGCTGGTGGCATGCTAGGGGCAGGGCACGAAGCATGGCATGTTAGTGGACCCTTGGCCCACCCCTAGCAGCAACAGCAAAGTGGTCAGAGAGAGCCAGGGGAACACCTGTGTTCATCTGACCTGACACAAATTTTTGCCCCATGCAGATAGGATGATGTTTGTGAATACTTTGATATGTTGCTGTTGCTCAGTTTATTGTCACAGAAGTATAGGAGTGGATATGGGGCTTTTGGCCTACCCCAGGGCCCACCCACAAACTATGCCCCTCCCAGATTCAGGAGGCACCAGTCGCCCATGAAGGGAGGCACTGAAGGTTAGCATTGCGAGCTGTTAATTATAGCACGTATTAAACGCAGTAAATATTTATAAAACATTTTCAAATTCTGTCTGATAATGAAAGGAATAGAAAATAGTTCTGCCTCCCTGCTGTTCTTAAGAAGTATAGTCTTTATAGGGTGAGTGTTGGATAAAATCACAGTCTTCACAATAGCTGCATTCAGTGTGATGGGGTCTTTTAACTTCTGTAACCTTTTCATTCAGCTTTCTCTTTTTTACCCCTTGCAATTCACATAACTTCAACTTGAAATAAATAAATAACACTCTTGGAGTGTTTCAGCTTGGAGTAAAAAGCTTGGTCTGAGCTGAAGTTTCTGTAGTTATTGTTCTGTTTAAAATGGAACCCAAAACCCCTACCAGCCCCCCCTCCCCTCCAAAAAAACAACCCAGATTTTGGGTTCCAGATTCTGTAGCTTTGTCTGTATGGAAAGTTTCAGTACTTTACCTTAATGTGTTTTTTTAATATTATTTATAATATTGTGTGGTTTGAGTAGTTTAGCTTAAGTTGATTCCTAATTGATTTAACTCAGCCATATAAGAGTTGTATGCATATTACGTACACGCACACCCCTATTAGAGAGAAAGAGAGAGAGTCAAGTATACAGTCTTTTGCACAATTTATTTATATTTGTTTAAAATCAGAACTTAGTTTAACTACTGCAGTTTTGTCAGACAGATAAATCCTCCAATGCTGTGTTGCAGAACTGTACCAGGTTTATAACTCAGACTGAAAGATCAGTTGAAATTCTTCCGACAAAACATTTTTCTGTCAGTAATTCAATACAGTGAAATGTTGCACAAGAACATTTTTTTTGTCCTTTTCTATGGGTAATTATTGACAAATTTTATTTTTATAAGGTCAAAATATATAGTTTAGACTTGTATCATGCTGTAAGGTCTGAACTTTTTTGACTTTCAGGCGTGGCATGGCACGCATCAACCTAATTGAAATATTTTGTTGAAGGCAAACGCAACATTTTGGATTATTTTTTGTTTCTTGAAAAATTGAGATTCCTACCTTTAGTCTGAGTTTAGGACAAAACCAAATGTTGAAATCTTGGAATTACCAATAGTTTGGAAATTCCACCCTCTCCCCACCCTTTTTTAACCAGTTCTGCCAGCCTAGAACATAACTGCATATATGCTCTGCAGCCCCCCACAGGACACATGATCTGGTTCTTCACCATATGCTTTTACTTCACTCACAGCATGTGTGGCAGGCCAGTAGGGGGTGCTCCTGCATTGAACCACCCACCTCACTGCGCCCGACCACCTTCCAGGCTCCGAGCGGGGGCACATCACATCTGGCTGACCCCCTTCCTGGAGCACACCTGCTAGCCTGGGAGTAGAGCTGCCACCACCCAGGGATGGGCTTGATTCTGGCTCTGCACCCCCTGGGAAACACAGGCCTAGTAGCCCTCGAGGGTACTTGACTCACTTCAAGAATTTGGGGTTCTTCCCTCAGTCGGAAGCACAAGTAGTGGTCTCACTTAGTCAGCTGAACCAAGGGAACCCCAAGACATAATCTAGACCCACTCCCAATAAGTCTCCCACGCTAAATACAAAGGAGAACTTTATTGGTTACATGGAGTAGCGTTGGAATAGGGTACAGAGTTGAGTAGCATCAGAGAAATCCCAAAGAGCAAACAGGGTGGCTACAGTAGTCTTTGGTCATGCATCTGCATTACTGAAAGCTATATATCTAGTTAGAGCTCAGGTAGCTTACTCACAAATATCATCCAGAGGCAGATGGGGATTCCCTTTGGAGGCAAGCAGTTTCTTGATCATGAGTTTTGAGAGAGAGAGCAAGTTTCAGATGGTCCAGCTCTTCTATCTCTCTGAGTTTTCTTCATGACTGCTGCCCTCTCCTCCTGGGCAGTCCTTAACCTATAGTACTTATGACCTCACTTACCTGGTCCAATGGAGACCAGCACCTGTTGGTTGTCAGCCAACCAATTTGAAATGCATCACTGGTATGTGTGGAGGTGCAGCTGTTTTTCTGTCCCTCCCCAAGAGCACTGGGATTAGATGGGACCTCAGGGAAGGATCACAATCACTGGCCAACTACACAGTCAATATCTGAGCAGTCTTTCCCCACTCTCCCCCTCCCTCTTCTTACTTTCTGTTTCCCTGCAGGCAAGCCCAGCTTCCAAATTCGTAATGTTTTGAAACTTTTGAAACATTTCAAGTGTCCTCGTTTCGTTATGAGGCTGTTTTGAAGCCCTTCATTTCAAATGCTGGGCAGACTGGCAATCTCTAGCCCACCAGAAAGCCCAAGCCCTTCACCCAGGTATATGATGCCAGTCACGTAGGCAGAAGAAGCAGGTTTCTCCCCTCCCTCAGGAATGTATCCAGCTCAGGTTACCTAAACAGATAGGGTAAGGTGTGTACCCTCTGCAGGACCCAAATTGTTACAGAGCAAAGTTTTTGGGGAGAAAGAGAGATGGCCTTCTGCCACAATAAGTAGACCTCCTTCATCAAAATAATTGTGAATACAGCTGGAAAAATTGCTCATTATAACAAACCACCTTTCAATGGATTTCTTGGATGCATTTTGAGCTAAGAGAGGGCCTCTATTTGTATTGTCCTTGCTAGTTTATCTTGTTAGTGAGCAAAGGCAGAAATCCATGCTACTTTGATCTGTTACACTAGCTCTTCATTTGTTGAAGATTTTAAAAGATAATTTCAGGAACCAATTTCTGGCTCTGCTGCTGAAGAAGATAAAGCTGATCTAATATAATAAAATGTAAGTAGTACATTATATTAGGTTTCTGTGAAATTTCACCAGGTTTTGTTTTGACACTGTATCATCTTATTCTGAGCTCAAAACAGCAAAACTGAAATGAAATGAAGGGCTTCAAAACAGCCTCATAACGAAACGAGGACACTTGAAATGTTTCAAAAGTTTCAAAACATTACGAATTTGGAAGCTGGGCTTGCCTTCAGGAAAACAGAAAGTAAGAAGTGGGAGGGGGAAGAGTGGGGAAAGACTGCTCAGATATTGACTGTGTAGTTGGCCAGTGATTGTAATCCTTCCCTGAGGTCCCTTCTAATCCCAGTGCTCTTGGGGAGGGACAGAAAAACAGCTGCACCTCCACACATACGCACAGTCACACGTCACAAGTTTTGCTTGTCAGCAGTTTGAGGTGTAGTTTCCCAGAAACCCCTACACCTATCTCATTGAAACTTGGCAGGCTTTATGGTCTCAGCGGGGGCTACCATGGCTGCAGTTTTCACCCTGCTGTGCCTTAACACACACATGTGACACGAGTTTTGGTTCCAAGACTTGGAGATGCAGTTTCCCAGAAACCCCAAATCTATCTCCTTGAATTTGGCAGACTTTATGGCCTCAGAAGAGGTTACCATCCCTGCAAGTTTCATCTGAATCAGGCAAGAAACAACAAAGCTATAGGCAGTTTTGTGCTTCCCCATTATAGCCTATGGGTGAAACATCAAAACAGTGTCGAAACATTGAAATGGTATGGATGAAATAAAATAGAACAGTGCTTTCAAAATGCAATGAAACTTGAAACAAAACATTGTCCTGTCAAAATGGCAAAAGGGAAGTTGAAATGAAACAGTGCTGTTTCACACAGTCCTACAGCATATTCCTTTAACAACGGCAAGAGGAATTTACAGTTTAATAATTCAGGTTTTGGTTTGTTTCTGTGGTTCCTTTGGGGCTGTAGCTGAAATATTTAAAGTAAGCAGGTTTTTGTTTCTTGTTGTTGTTGTGTTCTCCTTAAGAGAAGAAAGCAGGAAATTAGACCACATATAATTATTTTTTACTGTGAAGATAACAATTGTATTAGATATTCAGAATCTCAGATGCTCCTATGTGGTGTACATGCCTAGTGAAATTCATAGTTCAGATATAAATTCATTGTTAACAATAATTTATGAGTAATAAACATTTTGCCAAACACACAACCACTGCCAACAAAGTACTTATTAAAAAAGATAGAACCTGATACTGAATCATCTGAATCTACAAACATCAAGGTTCACTTCCTGAATAAGCATGTAAAACTTTCCTTGCACAGTGGATAGTGAGAATGACCTCACTAAGTTAACAGTGCATAGTCTTTTCTAAAAACTCATCTTATTTTCTATTAATACCTAGTAAAAGCACAACTTAGAATCTAGATGTGAGAAACTATAGAAAGCAAGTTCTTGTGGACTGATTCAGTTTGGGCAGGCTAGGGCACATGGGCAACTGGTGATGCCTTAGTCAGTGGGGGCACATGCCCCCCCATGGGCGATCCTGTGGTTTGGGAGGGGTCCCCCGTGGGTGGTCCTGCAGGAGGAGGGGTCCCCCCCCGGCCATCCTGTGATCTGGGGCAGGGATCTCCTGGACAATCCCACGGTGGCCGATCGCTGGGCTTCTGGGAGCAAGCACTGGGTGATCCAGACATATTTTGAATAGGATTCTGCAGAACCATGAACTTACACAAACAATTCTTTCCTGTCTACAACCACTCTCAAAAGTTCTACCATGCTGGCTTATATTGCCTTTGTTGCGGTTTTGAACAAGATACACAAATAATATTTTGATTCCTGGGATTTTTCACGTGCAGTTCCAACAGGCTAACAAGGAGACAGGCATTCTTTCTCTCTACATTCATACATTGAACGGTTTCTTGCTCCTTACAAAATATTAGTTAATTGATACTGGTCCTTGTTTTTTATTCCCTGCCTAAACAAGCCTTTGTCAGTGGAGTCAAGTTTTCCCCGTAGTATCCTGTGCCTTTCTGGAACATCAAGATCAGCAAAATTCAGACATCTGAAACCCAGAAAATAAAGAACTAATGTTATTCAAACTTAGAATTAAGAACCAAGCAATATAGATTTAAGCTATGTGCCTACACAACCTTAACTCTGGTTGTGCCTACACAACCTTAACTCCCTCTCCTGGGACTGGCAATAACTACTAAGAATGCATCTGCTGTGCTAGGTGCAACCATAATGAAGAGTCAGCTTAACTGACATGAAGGGCACTTACATATTACATTTTTTGTGTGATTGGGCCCCTGAAACCATGCTACAGCCACGCTGTGACATGTGCATGGCTGCAGAGCTATTTAAAATTGGCTGATTGCACAAAAAAATTACCCCTCCTCAAATAAGTTGAAGTTGCTCACCTTATTACGTGAAGGCGCTCTGCTTTAGAGCATCTTAGGAAGCTTATGTTCCCTACGGTTAACTTTTTGCTCATTGGGCTGGACTGATGCAGGGGGAGAGGGAGGTAGAGGGAGGGAGCAGCACCAAGCTGCTGGCTGGGGTTTACTTCCTGGCTGGAGGGGGTGGGGGGTTGGAATGGAGTCCCTCTGCCTTGCGGGCTGGGGTACTGCGGGAAGCAGGGCCAGGCCTGCGGCGGGGGTGGCTCCCCTTTCCAGCCCCAACCAGGCAACAAACCCTAGCTGACATCTCAGTGCTGTCCCCTCCCACCACTAACAGCCTTGGAGCTTGAGGGAGTGGGGCTAGGAGAGGGGTGGCTCACCAGCCACCTTGGAGGCTGCTGGAGTGCCCTTGCCTATTAGCTGGGCGGGTGCAAGCAAGTTCAATCCCCCTGACCCAACAGGCAAACATCTGTTGGGGGCCAGGGGGTGGTTTAACTCATAGCACTTTACATAAAGTTCCATGAGTTTGAGGTGGGGAGGGAGTCTGTATGTCTGTCTACACCCAAAGAGCTCAGAACTGCAGTGTGTTGGTGCATGCACAGAGCAGAATCCTCTTTAATTTATGAGCCTAAATGGCAGTTCCCCAGCAGCCAGGCTCTAAACCCTTATTCAGAGTGGATTTCTACCTTCATCTTTCTGACTTGCCAACCCATTGCTCAAACCACCAGACTATGGGTTAGGCATTATTCAGGCCACTTGAAGCAGAGCCACTATATCTTTCTTGTACTATTCACTGGATAAAGTCAATGGCAGGCAGTTTCTGTCCCATTAGGGGTAAGGGTCTAGGCTAGAACCCAGGGCCCTTCCTTTCCAGGGCTTCATCCAGTTCACCAGGCCACATGTCCTCTAGCTTTTTTTTTGTTTGTACCTGGTCTCACATATCTCCCTCTCTTGGTTGCCCAGGGGAGGCAGGTGAGCTGCAAAGGCCTCTGGATAATGCCTAACAGCCTGGTGGTGAGAGCTCTGTGCTGGGAAGTTGGGAAGACGTAGATTTCATGTAACAGCCGGCGTGTGGGCTCTGCAGTGGAGCTGAGGACCCTCTTGATCAAAAAGCTCTTGGCAGGCATTAATCATCTGCCACATCTCCTGTGAAGAGGAGATGCCAGACAACAGTGGAGTCTTTCCTCAAACCAAATATGGAATTAGTTTAGTCTTTGAGTTTTATATTTTTCTGTGTAAAAAATGTAGTAGTTTGGAACCACTAGGTTCTTAGTCTTTCAGCTGGGAGTTATTCAGCATGGGTTTAAAAACGAGCTCACTCTAGTCTGGGAAGGGGATCAACCTCTGTAAATAGATTATCCCCTCTAACTGCTCCCGATTCTCCCCTCTAACTGATCCCCACTTTCTTAGAATCATAGGAAAGTAGGGCTGGAAGGGTATTTTGGTCTAGCCCCCTACTCAAAGCAGATTTACACTGACCTGAGCCCCTGAACTTTTCTCATCACATCTTCCCCACCCCCCCTTAAGGTGGATCCAGACTTTTGAAAAGGGAGATGTGGAAGCAGCCAGCAGCACTGCAAGGGTGGTTGTACCCCTGCTCCCAGCCTCCCCCCCCCCCCACCACTGAGTTCTTCATATTCAGCTAAAAATGCTAAGAACACCTCATGTCAAGTGGCTCTGTATCAGGAATACAGGAGTGTGCTTGTACTTAAGCACACTCCAATGCATTGTTCAAGAAATACAATTATATTATTCCATTTTTCACCTTCCCTTCAGTTAATCAAAGCTAACTGATTAAATCAATGCTAGTGCTCTATTATGATACTTACCTGGGTGGAAAAATAGCAACGTGCAAGATGCATCATTCTCGCATATCTATATAGCGCATGGGCAAATTATTATCTTTCAGACAGAGACCATTAGAGAGACTTTTATAATTCTTTCCTTTGAGTCTCATGATTCAGCTCTTCAACAACGATAGGTCTGAATGAAGTGTTGCCACAGTTTTCTGTATTGTGCCACTTTCATGGCTTTTATGATCTTTAAAGCCTTCCTGTTCCATGCCAACCTTGACCGTATCTATTCAGCACATTCTCTATTATGTCTTGTTCACTGCCATGCACTCTCGTGTGTATTGCCATGTCTGCTATCTTTTATGTGTTCGTTATTGCCATGTGCCTAAACCATTTCAGTTGTCTTTCTTAGATTTTCTATAATCTTATTATTTCTTGCCCTAGGCATTTTTCCTTCATTTTTATTTTCTGTAATCTTGAGACTCCCAGTTTGCTCCCAGCCAACTCATTTCTACAGTCACTATCCGTTATTTATCGACTCTACATAATCCAGCTTTCTGATCCATGCAATAATCTTGGCACGATTGTCTCATATGCTCTAAAATATATTTTAGCAAGTCAGTTTTAGCTTTCCAAGTTTTATAGAATTTTCCCAGGGCAATAGTGGCTAGTCTGATCTTTTTTTTGTATACCTCCTTCACAATGCCTGTTTCTTACTAGCAGTCCTTGATGATATATAATACACATTTCTTCTTTATTCTAGATCATTTCCAATGATCAACTTTCTCTTGTCTTCCAAGTACCAGAACTTTTATTCTTCATATTAATATACATCTGAATTTTCAGTTTTCCCAGCTGACCTTCTCTCTTGTTTTCTGTAGAAGATTCTAGGTGATGGTGACTTCTTATGAGGTTATTCATTGCCTTCCATATGATATGATTCCTTTGATTTCATTTCTCAAGCTAGAGTTGTTATTGCTTCTGGTAACAAGTTGAACAAATCTAAGAATGGAGCCCATCCCTCTTTCACTCCACAGTCATCCTGAACCGCTCTGTGAACTTGCTGTCTACCCTGACTGCACTGATCTACTTCCTGTAGATGGCTTTGATTAGTCTAATCAGCTTCTCAGGGATACCAGTGAATCTCAGAACTGAACAGAACCCCTTCTACAGATGCTACCAAAAGGTTTTTGAAATCCAAAGAGTTAATAGGCTCAGTTGTATCCTATAGACTTGCTGATTATCTGTCTGACAACAAATAATTGATCACATACTCTATCTTGGCCTACATCTGTCTTGTTCCTCTGTAACCACTGTTTCAATATGTTTCTTCATTCTTCTCTGCAACACCTGGGTAAGAACTTTCTATGGGATATTTAACGAGCTGATTCCACTATAGTTCTCATACCTGCTCATGTTTCCCTCTCTAGATATCAGGACCATTACTGTTTCCTTCCCAACAACTCAGCACCTGTTCTTGTTTGTAAATCTTACCAATAGCTTGTGCATTGCCTTTTATCATATATTCCTCACCTGCTTGCTTTTAGGTCTTTGGTTATGCTGTCAATTCCTGTCCTGACTCCTTTCTCTTTTTTCAACCTATCAAGATCATTGCTTTTTTTTCTAAAAATCCTTGCAGCCTTTCCTCCTTGTTTAAAGTAAGAGGCATCTGCAGACAGTTTTGTCTAAAGTGTTCTACACATTGTGCTCCTCTACAAAACTGTCTAAATTAGCAGGGCATATTTCATAATAATATCCTCCCCTTCCTCTCCTCTCCCCCCTCTAGTCAGATTGTAGCAACATGCCTACATGCATTTCAGTTTCTTTGAATTTCCAGTGCATGCTATATTATTAGAAAGCAAAACTCTTCCCTTCATAACATTTTCAGTATTGCTTCCTTTAACAATAACTATATTTGGCCCTTCACTTTAAGCACTTTTCAAATTTGACTCTAGCAGAGCTGCCATTCTTCTGTAACATACTTGTATTTTAATAGGGCCAAGGGGCCCCAGTTAGGATTTGAGCCCTGTTTGCACTAGGCATTATTTATATGTTATAGAACAGGGGTGTCAAACTCCTCTGGCCCCACAGGCTGCATATATAGCCTGTAGCCAGCCTGGTGGGCTGGATCAGGTCCACAGAGCCACCCCACTCCCCATTCTGGATCAGTACATGTAGTGTTCACTTTGGCTACTCCAGGACTGCGCCACACTTAACACCCACTCCAGTGAGCCTTGAGTGTGTGTTGCACGTGGTGCCTGCCTCAGAGCAACCCAGGAGGGTACTGCGTGTGGCCTGGGTTTTGGAGCAGCTGGGGAGATGCCGCATGAGGCATGCATCTTGAGTCCTGTGTGTGCCACATAGGTCTACTCTGGACCCATGGATGGCACCAGGGGCTGGACAATGGGGCTCTGTAGGCCTGGTTATATCTTTGACACCACTGTTATAGAGAAAGACACAGTCTCTAGAGTGAAGAGCTTACAAACAAATTTGAAGACAAGATCTAACACGTGGTTTTAACAAAAGAAAGGGCAAGCAAGCATATAAGCAGTAACACCATAGGCTACCCGCAGTAAGAATCTAAGTGGAACTTGGGCAGAATTTAGGCACCTGAGATCCAAATCATGATGCAGACTGGACCTGTTTCACAATCCACAAAATGAGGTAGATGCTGAAGCTCAAGGCAGCACTTGTCTGCTGTGGACTGTGAAGTTCCCCTGCATTTGACTTCTGAGCATGCTCAGGAGGGACACGGTCTGATCACTGAGGAGCTAGTTCCCACTAAGACTTTGTCATGATCCAGATCAGGGATTTGAGTGCCTTTCCAGCACCAGAGAGACTGTTTTTTAGGGAAGCTCTGAGCCTGCCTAACTCTCACCCACGGCATGGAGGTCAGCTTGAAAATAATGGTTGTATCAGTGGCTACCATTTGCCTTGCAGCTCAGTAATTAGAGTACTTGCTTAGGAAGTGGAAGACCTGAAATTCTGGGAGAGGCTTAGAAGAGGGTCTTCAAGCCCCATAGGTCCTTCTTCCCTGTAGAGCATGGTAATAACCAAGCAGTAGAATAGGTTAGGTGCAGCAGCTTTCATTCCTCCCACTGAAGCTGGGCTATTAGGCAACCAACAATACAGAAGTCCACGGAGTCAGGAAAGTAAGCAAGAGAGAATATGGATCTCTAGCTCAGTAAGGAGGGCAGTCCCACAGGAGGGAAAGACCTGCATTCCAGTCTCTGTTCCTGGGACCATTTGTGCGCTTTATATTAGATAACCATCTGTTAAGAAACATAAATACCTCTGGGAGGAGATATGTTCTAGATGCCAGTATCTCTAGACCAGGAGAGGGCAATTATTTTGGCCTACAGGCAACATAGGGAGTTTTGCTGAGCTGTGACAGGCTGGGTCTTCCTTGCCCCCCTGTGCAACAATTCACCAAAACTCCCCATGTGGGAACGTGTCACAGGCAGGTGAGGAGCACTGTTTGGGAGTGGGATGTGCAGACAAGACTGGGATCATGGGGCAGGGTTGTGGGGTGATGACACTGTTGGGCCAGGGCCCGGAGCAGAGCCACAATCCACTGCCCACATGCCCCTGCTACAGTTAGATGCCACAGGCAGGGGCGCACGAGGAGTAGATCGTGGCTCTGCCCCGGTCCCATGCTGTCACTGCCCCGTGATTCTGGCTCTGGACACAGCTCTCTGCCCAGCTGTGTGCCTTGCCTGTGCAGCTCCTGGCCAGTCTTTATTGAGACCATGGGATCGCAGGACAGTGACAGTGCAGGACCAGGGCACAACCGTGACGCATGCCTGGCATATCCCTACCAGCAGAACTGGGGCTCAGCCCTGGCCATGGCCCCAGCCTAACGGTCTCATGGCCCCATGATCCTGGGGTCTCCACAAAGACTGGCTGGTAGCTGTGTGGGCAAGGCACGTGGCTGGGCATAGAGCTGTGTCTGGGGCCAGGATCATGAGGCAGTAACAGCATAGGGCTGAGGCCAGGGCAGAGCTGTGAACCTCTCCCTGTGCGCCCCTGCCCGTGGGACCCTGCACCCATCATGAGGTCATGTGGGAAGCAGATTGAGGCTCTGCCCCAGGCCCTGGCTTCACACTGTCACTGCCCTAAAATCCTGGGGGTCTTCCTGGCCCTGCCTTCCCATTTCACTCCTGGACACCGCTCCCCACTGACCCACAGCCCCATCCCAGCTGCCCAGCCACATGCCCTGCCTGTGTGGGTCCCACTCTCAGCGGTGGGTGCAAGGTGGATGGGCTGGGGTCCCCAGGCAGTGGGGCTGGGTCTGGCAGCAGCAGCTGGAAGGAGCCACCACCGCCAGGGCTTTTCAGAAATAGAGTGCAGCTGCTGTGCTGCCCTAGCCCTGCTGCATGCCCAGGGACAGCAGGACCAGCCGCATGTCCAGTCTGCCCCTTGCATTTGGGCTGGACAGGACTGAGGGACCCGCTGCAGACTAGGTAAAAGCCTTCCACAGACTGGATCTGGCCTTGGGGGTCATATTTTGCCCACTCTTGCTCTAGGCAGAGTACATAAATACTTCTGGGCCCATGGCTTGGGTAAAATGAGCAAACCAGAAAGGTGTTCCTAGCCAACACTCCTTTCTGGATGGGTAGCTGAAGCAGTGTCTAGTATCCTTCCAAAAATGCAAGTGTCCTACAATATTTTGCTGTAGTTTGAGGCAAGTAAAAACACTTTCTTTTGTTAATATTTTCTCTATGATATATTGTCTCACATCTTTGCAGGCAGTCTTTGCTCCAAAAGGGAAAAATGCATGAAAAATAATCTAGGAACTTCAAAATTACTGCAAACGCCTACCACCTTCTAAAAATACATACAATTGACAATATATACTTCATCATTTATTATCTCTGTACTAGAGACTGTGAATTATTTTTGTTCTAACCCTAAACTGAAGAGTCCAGTTTCTTCAGATGAAATAGAAATTATGTTAGGAATGACCGTTGGATATTTATACACAGGGGCGATGCGTAGGGGGTGCATGCGGGTACACATGCACCCCTTGCTCGTGGTGGTACACCCGCTGCAAAAAGGCAGTACAGGTGGTTGCCATTTGCCAACCTGCTGCTAGCACTGCCAGTGGTATCTGCGGGTAGTCCATGATCGTACCGGGCCACTGCCGCCAGCACCTGCGGGTGGTCACCAACCCCCTGGTCAGCGCTTGCCACCCCCGCTGCTGACAGTGCCAGCGGCATCTGCGGGAGCTCCCCACTCACTGCAGCCAGGCTCCCACTGCTTCCACCACAGCACTGTCACCGCTGCCAGTGCAGCCATGCACCCCCAGTTGCCGGGGGCACATGCTGTTCATGTTTATACACATGCTCCGGGAGCGGTGGTGGTGGCGGGGGGAGTGCTTTAATTAGATCTTCTCCAAGAGCCTCCCAGAATATTACGTGTATCAGTGTCTCCACGCTGAAAAATGGTGGTGGAGGTACTTTAACTAAATCTTGTCAAACAAGCTTTAGTTAAAGCACCCCTACTGCCATTTTTCAGTGTGGGGATGCTGGAGCACAGTAATTACCACGTTCTAGCACACTCAATTAATCAAGTCTGCTCCGACACTCTGTAATTACAGTGCATTCGAGCAGTCTCACTGCACGGGGATAGGTGCTCAGAATTGAATATAAGTGTTTTTTATTGTCATCTGTTACTTATTAGGAAATAGGCATGCTGTATAAAGTATTGGCTCTAGCTTGATAGTCCAGGTAGGAGCAAGTTACAGTGCTCTGTATGTGGTTTCAAAAGCTGTTGCCCACAGCAGTTTGGAAATATACATTTCCAGACGAACTTTGTGCTAAATGTTATAACATTTTACTAACAAATAAAGCTGGCTGACAGTTTTTGAAAATTTGATATTGTGTCCAAAGGTTTTTATAAAATATAAAATGTAAGCATTTCTTTAACTACTGTACGACTTGCAAACTTCAAGTGTTACATTTCGTTTAAAATAAAATACAAAGCTTTTAGGTTATAAGTCTTAGATTAATATTCAGTTTCAGAATTTTGAACTGTACTTTCATAATATAAATTCTGACTGACTCCATTGTAATGTCCACTGGTGAACTCAAGGTTAAACAAGCTTACTCCTGTCCCATCCCATCAGCCTCTGTCTTTAAGCAGTGTAGTTAACTGTGCATGCCTATAATCATCATCACCTTCTTACAGATTGTCTCAGAAATATTGGTTGTTTTGTTTATTGTTGGTAAATCACTTTGACCATATCCTGCTACAAAAAGACTGAGCATGTAATCAACATGCAAGCAAGAGAGTTGAAATTTCCCTGCCCCGTGTTTAAAAATGCAATCAGAAAATAGCTATCTTAAACTATTTTGGCTGATTATTATAGTAATGGTGCCTGAAATTTTAGATGCAGAAAACCAGGTGGAATGTGGTAGTGCAGTCACCCCTCTTCCTGCCCTCCCCCCCCCGTTTTCATTGTGTAGTATATATGCAGTGAGCTTTCTGAGCTTGCTGACATGTCAGAGCAGCTCCTGTCAAGGATTTTTCATGTGCTTTGACCTCAAGATCCAGTTGGTCTGGGATCTGTCCAGAGCCCTTTTTTTCTGGATCTCAGGCAGGGAGCACTGTTGATCTTTGTCCTTCCCCTCCTCTCTTACTGAATTGAGTGGAAGGGGAAAAGAGGGGATGAACAGCAGAGGCACCTAGCCCGGGGCTCCAGAGCTGCATAAAAGCAGGGGCTGAGTGCTTCCCTTTCTTGTTCCCTCTCTCCCCTGCTATTGAATTCAGCTTGGGAGGGAGGGAAGGAAGGGAGAAGGGGCAAATGGCAGCAGTACTTATACCCTCGGCATCAGATCCATCCAAAAACTGGGGCTCTTGCCACAGCCTGTGCCAATCAGCTGGTGACCTCAGAGCCCTCTGAGCTCACTGACATGCAGGACTGCAGTGAGGGGGGCGCAGCCACTGCAGCACATATGCAATGAGCTCTCTTCACGGCCAAAGAGGTATAGCTGCTCCCCCTCACTGTGACCCTGCATATGCCCATGGCCATGACCAGTGATTGTTTGTAACTGCAGGAAGAGGAGGGCCTACCCATCTTTTAGTTCAGTGGTCTAATATTTAGGGCACTTGCCCAGGAATTGGAAGACCCTGGCTCCGGGCCCCCTCACCCAGTAGTTAAAATGTCTCGGCACAGTGGAATTTCTCGGCACAGTCAGATTCCTCAGTACGACGGAATTTCTCGGTACAGTGAGAAAAAGACCCCGGTGCAGTGAGCAGTTCCTGCCAAGCCTAACAACTGCATTGTTTAAGTGAGTGCCACCCATTGGCCAGTTGTAAATTATTCCTACCTGGCGACTAGCAATTGGCTCATTAGCCGTATAAAAGCTAGAGAAGTTTCCGCCCAAGTGGGAGAACTCTACGTACATCTCGGAGTAAATTTGACGGACTGATCACCCACCAATGACTCCCAGTCACTGACCGTCCTGACGTACCCCATGCCCTGCATGCTCATTGAGTCGTTCAGATATCTCGTCATGTTGTTTAGAGCTTTTACCTGGTTCCCACACTGAAGTTCTGAAGTTAACTTTTTTTCTACGCTGTGTACATCGACAGTGTAAGTAAAGCCATCTCAGTTTAACCAATACATGTCTGTGCCTAATTCTGCTCCATCGGTCAAAAGTACCCACCTGCTGTTCTGGGCTCTTGGCCACAGCCCTGCCACCCGTACTCAGCTCCCACGTGGCATCACGAACAGGCTTCGGGGAAGATGCAATGGAGTTAGAATTAGTTAGGAACTGCTCCTGGAGTAGTGGAAGACGTCACATGTCGAACGCCGTGGAACTAGGCGCACATATTGCCTATCACCAGGCGGGCAGAACGGGTGAGAGGCTCGTCAGCAGCTATCTCTCGCTGAAGGGGGAAGAGGGAGCTGCGAAAGAGCTCTTCATCCCGGGGCGTTCGGGTGTGTGATGAGTAGTGAGCGGGTCCTATTCAAGCCCCGAGAGGAAGGGGGCACCGTATTCTTCGCTAGAGTCAAACTGAGCGAAGTAAGCCAGACCCTCAGCCAAGAGTTCACCTGCTGTATGCGATGCATGCGGGAGGGTGGAGAAGCCAGCGCCAACTGATCAATTTGATCCCCTAACCCTGGCACCTGAGTTGAGAAATCATGAGCTTCTTTCCGAGCTCTGTGAAAATCTGGAGGCAGAAGGCCACACTGCGACTAGGTGGACCGGCCGGAAGTGCGACGGGGAGAACGCTGAATGTGTTGTTCCGCACGATCACAACTGTGTTGCGGGAAAAGGCAAATGTGGAAGCCCAACTGCTCACAGCCCTCCAGGCAGCTAAGCAGGCAGCAGTAAAAGAAAACCCTGAGCCACCGCCATTTCAAGATGGTGCCGAGAAAGAAGGGAACTGCCCGAAGGACCTGGAAAAGAAGAGCGGAGCTCCAGAAGAACGGGCGGGAATCCGGCCGATGGTTCCACCCTCCACTCACCACGGAGGGGGCAACGAGCAGAGAATTGTATCCGATTCTCCCACCAGATACAGCAACAGCTTCGACAGCCGCTCATCCTGTAGCAATAATCAACCAAGTACTTGATGTACAGGGTGCAGTCCGTGCCACTGCCACCACCTATCACGCTCGTACCTGGACTGAGTTACAGGAGTTATGCAAGAAATCAAAGATAAAGCCTGAAGAAACTCTAGCCATATGGCTACGACGCCTGGTCATGGAGTTTGGGTCTGACTTGTTAGACCCGGAAGAGGCAAGCTTCCTAACCCAACAAGCCTTGTGAAGTGGGGGGCACGCCACCGACATAGATATAGTGACATGCAATGTTCACTAGCCCATCCCACTTCCAGCGCTTGTTGCAGGCCAGGTCAGCCATAAATCCCATGCATGGCATGACAGCCGCCCATCAAAGGCCAATGCAGAGCAAATTCTGTTAGCGGTGATAGGAATTTCATACTGTTCCTGGAACTCCAGAGCACACGCACTGGGGCTGACACCACCCCAGCAGAGAGGACCGTGGCCTCACTGCTACCTGCAAAACTCTGGAACTGTTCCAGTAACTCTTAACAGCATAGAAGTCTGTGTTGAAGTTTATGGAGGAAGGAATGCCATCATCCTTCAAATTCTCCTTAACCCACTAGCTGGCCAACCCGCAGGTGATCTCTTACCTCAACTCCCGCAACTACAAGCCCTAATAAAGCCGGACATAAGAACTTCCAGCAACTTAGAGCGTCGACCCACTGCATGCTCACACGAATCTGACTCTCGACGAACACCACAACTGTTGCCACAGAGAACGCCGGAGGAGCGGATCATGTTCGGATTCCTCCTACATCACTCTAGGCTCACCAAATAGCAGCTACGAATCCTGGGAGATGCGGGCCAATGGCAACTAGCATATGAACTAGGCTTTCAATATCCAAAAGAGCCAGACGATGAGTCATCTTGCTGAGCATGGACAAGACCCCGCGGCGCCCGAAGAGCACGCCAAGTGAGCTTATGTGAATCGCTGTTCCATCTATGCATCAGTCACATCCGCGAGCATGCGAGAGAAAATCATCTAGAGTAGAGTCATGTTCGAACATCTGGAAAGCGGGAAGCAGTGGGAAATCTAACTGGTTGTCCCGTCACGCAAGTGACTCTATGCGAACACTGCAATATAAGTCAGTTGACTGTTCAGAGAATTTTTTCTTTGCAGGTCCGAGACTCAGAATACATGTTGGAGGCAGACCCTGAGAGAGAGAGGGAAAGAACGTCACCCAAGAAGCAAGGGCTCAACATGTGACGTCACCATGACACCTACCGAAGCCCTTATAGTTGAACTTGGCCCCAAACCCAGTGCTGTGCTATTCCTCAAGCAGGCTGTGCTACTCCAGGCAGGCTGCCTCCTACGTTGGGAACAAGTCTAGTCACACCTGTCTAGTGCTTTGGGCAGACTAATTTGGATAGTGTTATGTTTCAGGGGGAGGCAGGGGAAGAGGAGAAACAGTAGTCAGATGAATTTAAAATACTGTTTACTGGAAGCCATATCAGGGAGGACTCACACTAGGACCAGGCACACACAGCCACATAGCAGGCAAGTCTTAAAGTACCTTTTTCGTGTTCCAAACATAAATAATTAATTATGTCTCTGTCACCTTTTGGTTGGACTGGGCTTATTTATACTCAGAGGATCACTGTTCATCTGGTGCTTCATAGGAAAGTCCGCCTCATTGGAGTCATCTGTCCAAGTTTCAGTTATTTTACTGCATTGATGAACTGTGGTTGTCATATTACAAAACAGTACTTCGATGTGGAAGAGAACGCCTTGGAGAAAGAGCAGTTGCTCTTTGGCTATGATGTGAACACAGTATTAAAGGGAAGCAGCGCGGTGAGGTAATAAAAGTACCTACCTCTTATGACACCCTGGGACAGCAACTCTTTTGTGAGTCAACATAAATACAGCATGCTGACAAGAGATACACGTTGTGCTCCACTTCTCCGAGATTTTACTTTTGTTCTTTCTTGTTACCTTTAATTTACAATACATCATTCAGATGGCTAATCCTTCAAAGTATAACACAAAAGAAAATAGAATAGAAATTTACCAGCAGGGTGAACAGCTAAATAACAGCTTTTCAATCCACATTCCACTTCAGTGCTCGCAGCCCATCCCTGCTGGAGCACTGGAATATGGAATTTATATGAATTATACTACTAATAATTTTTTGACACACCAGAATACTTTGGAAGCTTGTACTGTAGGATTAGAAAAAACCTAAACATAATCAAGCTCATTAAAAATGAGATGGATAAATGGTTACATTTTTAACTGGACCAGTGAAATGCTATACTATATTTGATAATGATTATTGGTCTTCAGAGGCATTCAGACAGGAAAGTATTGAGCGTTCCTGAATTATTACACATATGTTGTCTTGGCCCCATATCCTGGAATCTGCTTCCAAAGCGTTAACACTCTGATCGGGTAAATCATTAGATGCACATCTCCTATTATTGTTAATGGAAGCTTCTAATAGCATAGGCGGTTCATTAGGCTGAATAGTATATGCTCATAATATTTTGGCTGTACTGCATGCATAAATTGGCTACATGCCACACTCTTCTGTTAGTAATAAAGGAGATGAAGATTAACAAAAAATGAATTTTGACTCAGCAAAGATGGCTTAGCTGGTCAATGATGCGTCCGTTATGTATTGCAAATGTCAAGATCCAGGATAAGGCCAGGATTATGTTTCAAAAGTGCTTCCAGCTCATTCATGTTACAGGGGGCTTTGAAGAACATGTCTGAGTTGTTTTCTAGTTTGGTAAAACTCCAATTCCACAAAGTGCTTGGTATGTTCTTAATGCCGTCTTATGCAGCAAGAGGAAGTGCTCCTTCTTCACCCAGTGAAGCATTTATGCAGGGGTTTAAGTGTGATCTTATCCCCCATTTAAGCCAATGCTTAAAGTTCTCCAAACTGTTGCACTTACTGCAGCATTCGCCTGCCCCCATGCCTTCAGAACATCCTCAAATTCTTAATAATCCACAAATACCAACCCTATACAAATTCATTTTCCTGATTTAATTAGCAATGCACTAAAGATGTTACAAAATTCATGTGGTGTATTTTATTTTCAAAGTGTAGTTTCCTATTGGAGTTCACTCTTCTTTACCCTACAGTACAATTCAGAAATTTCAAAGCGCAAAGCCTAGCTAATTATTTTTCTCTGAGTTTGCTAATAAAAAGCTACAGATGCACCTTCCTAATGAATATTACATTTTCTGACTTGTCTTTTGGACAGCTCTGTTAGTTGTCTTGTTTGTCGCATTTTGAGGCTGGTTAACAAGGCTTGTATTTATTATTTGAATTTTATCTATACCTCCTATCTCACATGAGTCATAGGCTTGCCTTTCAAGACTTTTGCCATGCCTTATGACACACAGAGCCGTATAATATTTTATTTTATTCTGCCATCCATTCTATTCTAGCTTGACATGCAGGTATGTCATTTGGCTTCTTTTATTCCTTTCTATTCTCTATGCTCTATGACTCCCACAAGTTAGCTTTGCAGATGTGTCAGGAATACTTTTTGATGATGATGCTGCCATTTAAAAATGTGCAAGTATGCTCAGAAGTTATTTATTTCTCTTTCTCTTACTCAAATTATTATGCTGAGCTGGCACTAATGACTCAAGTACTTTATTGCTCCATTTAGAAGCTGTTCTGGGCTGTCAAACGGGTGCAATAAGGCACACCCCAGATGACTCCCAAATGTTCTGCCTCCTTTCACTGTGTTAACTACCAGTCAGCAACTCCCATATTTTTCATGTTTCTATCCATGAGACCATGACACACCACCAGTCAATGTTTTGTGAATAAATTATAAGATAAAAGGGCCTTGAGGATTATATATAAATATGAGTTTTGGGTCTCTCTTCTTCCTTTGTAGCTAAGCCCTTTGCATCTTTTTGGAGTCGTCTTTGCCAGCTGTGCAAGAAGAAAAAACAGAAACACCCATAGGAAAACTAGCTGCTCTCCCACGGGGGACCAGGTAGACAAATGTCTTTAGGAGCAAGTTCCTGTTAGTGCAAACAGTCAGGGTCAAACAGTACTGGCTATGTCCAACAGAGCTGTCTTCTGACCAGACAGCATGGCACCTTCTCCACTTTCTGTGCTCTTAGCTCCTTGCATCTGTGTCCTGCAAGTATGTGGGCCTTCAGTAGCTAGTTGTTGAGTGAGTGGGAAGGCAGGGAAGACCTCCTCCAGCGGACCCAGGCATTCCCTCCTTATTTAGTTCATTCTCTTCCCTCTAAGCAGTAAAGAGAAAGTTATAGGCAGGCGGTGGGCTTGCAACATAGAACTTGAGAAAGACAGGGAGAGGAGCAGGCCTGAGCTCCTGGGTTTTTTACAGTTTTGGAAGCTCCACTCTCATCTTCCCCTTTCCCTGCCTGTGCTGTACTTAGCAGCTCAGACTGCTCTCTTCAACCTCCATTTTCTTTTGGCTCCTGGGCTCTTCTGAAGCAAAACAGGGGGGAGGGGGACAGTAGCCCACAGTCATTTAGTACTTGTATAAACAAGTACTAAATGAATTCTCAGTAACTCAAGTTACTCTGGAGTAGGTGCTGATGAATGACTTTTTGTGATGCTACTGTATAGTAACCTAATACTACTACACAGTAGTGTCATGTCACGGTTTTTGCCATGCAATGCTACTGTGCAGTAGTATCGGACTACTGTGTAGTCAGTGTCTCATGTAGATGTGACCATTAAGCATCAGCCAGCCAACCTAAGTCAGACCTAGGACGGGCAGTCCAAATACTGCCTTAAAGTCTATGGATAATTTAGGTTGGATGAAGCACTTTCTCACTAGCAGGGTGGTGAAGCACTGGAACAGTTACCTAGAGAGGTAGTGAAATCTCTATCCTTGAAGGTTTTTAAGGCCCAGCTCAACAAAGCCCTGGCTGAGGTGATCTGGTTGGGGATGGTCTTGCTTTGAGCAGGGGGTTGGACTAGATGACCTCCTGAGGTCCCTTCCAACCTCATTTGTTATGATTCAGTAATTCTAATAATTTTAAGGACGCTTCGCAAAGTCTGCTAACATAGTAGTATACCCTTTTTTCCCGTTAAATTTCTGGGTTTTCTGTACTGCATTGAGTAACTGTAAGTAATCACAGGCATTGCATTATAATGTCAGCACTATCACTGATAACACCCTACTCTGTTCTCATTTGAGAAAAAAACTGAATAGGATCTTTCTTAAAAGCATTTTGGGTGCTTTGCATCCTTCATAAAGGAAAACATGTCTAATTTTAGTTTTAAATGGATATTAATTTGATGTGTTGATTTGAATAACAGAGATAAATTCCTGGGTCTTTTTATATTAAAATATAATAAATGTCAGGTTTCTTTTGGGTATTCTTATTTTCTGATTTTTTAGTGTCTAATGATAAAGCTCTAAAAGGTAGAACTGGGAACACTTTTGAATTGTCAGAAAGTTGGACTGGATTGCCTAATAGGTCATGTCTTTAAATTCTATTTCCATAATAAAAAGTTGCAAAATCTTTTTACCTTGACTTTTGCCTTTTTCCAGTCTGACTGGAGAACAAGTATGAGGCCCTGGCAATGCTGCAGAAGATGGAAGGAGAGGAGGAAACCTCCAGGTAGGAAGCAATGCCACATTCTCTACGCTCTGAACAGGTCAAAGGAACCAAGCAGACCCAGAGGAGGAGGTGTCAAGTGATCATCATAGGTGACTCCATCCTAAGAGGTACGGAAGGACCCATTTGTTGCCAGGACCCCTCAACACGAGAGGTCTACTGCCTGCCTGGAGCAAAGATTCAGGATGTGACAGGAATGATCCAGGCCATGATTCAGCCCCCTGATTACTACCCCATAGTCCTAGTCCATGTAGGTACTAATGATGCGGCCAGGAGAAGCCCGATTACCTGATGACAGACTACCATGCTCTGGGCGGCGTGCTGAGGGAAAGAGGTACACAGGCTGTATTCTCTTCTGTCCTACCGGTGAGTGGACATGGAAGATGACACAAGAACTGCATTAGAGAGACCAACTGGCAGCTTCGGCAATGGTGTCTCGAGGCAGGCTTTGGCTTCCTTGACAATGACCCGCACATCACAACGAGAGACATGCTCAGTTGGGATGGGCTTCACCTGTCCCCCAAAGGTAAGTGTGTGTTCTCTTCTAGGTTGGCGGATCTCCTCCGGCGTGCTTTAAACTAGGCTCATCGGGGGAGGGGAAGATGAAGGCGGGGAAAGCCGTGGATCACCAAACCATGTGGCACCTACAAGGACAGCCCAGTCTGAAGAAGGAGAACATCGGGAACCTGCAAGCCATGGGGCGGCCAGCAGTATAGCACAAGTAAGCAATAAGCAGGTAAGCAATAAGAGGCCCTTTGGTCATCAGAGCCGGGGGGAAAACAAAGGTGCCAGTCACAGGACTCAAGTGCCTATATAGTAATGCTAGGAGCATGGGGAACAAGCAGGATGAACTAGCACTCCTGCTTGCAGGAAACACCTATGACTTAGTAGGGCTAACAGAAACCTGGTGGGATTTTTCCCATGACTGGGCAGTACACATTGAGGGTTATAGACTGTACAGAAAGGATAGAGTGGGAAAGAGAGGGGGAGGGGTGGCGCTCTATGTCAATGAGCAATATACATTGACCCTCATCAAAACAGAATTGGAGGAGGAGAAAGAAGAAGGACTGTGGGTTAGGTTACATGGAGGTCAAAGAGAAAGGGATTTGGTGGTAGGGGTCTGCTACAGACCCCCACACCAAGAGGAAGAACTACATTTGGGGCTCCTGAGGCAGCTCTCGGAGACCATAAAAACTAAGGAGGCGGTAGTCATGGGGGACCTAAACTACCCAGACATCTGCTGGGAGACACAGA
>JAGPOW010003316.1:151400418-151416600 GCA_030014935.1 Caiman crocodilus | reverse complement strand
AAGCTAGCAGAGAGCAGATTTAGACTGGACATTAGGAAGAACTTCTTCACAGTTAGAGTGGCCAAGGTCTGGCATGGGCTCCCAAGGGAGGTGGTGCTCTCCCCTACCCTGGGGGTCTTCAAGAGGAGGTAGGATAGGCATCTAGCTGGGGTCATCTGAACCCAGCACTCTTTCCTGCCTATGCAGGGGGTCGGACTCAATGATCTTTTCAGGTCCCTTCTGACCCTAACATCTATGAATCTATGAACATCTGTGAGTCAGCCAAAGAGGCATTTTTTCTCTGGGTAGTCATTCATCAGAAGCTGTGTGTTTATGAACTATACACAAGAAAAGCCTTTGTGTATAATTTGTTCTAAACACAGTTAGGTAGGACACACAACCTCATCCTTCAGCAAATCACAACTGAAATATTGAATGTGATGAAGTGATTGGCTTCCAGTTTGTATATGCCCAACAATTGTAGAAGTCTTCAGATTCTTTACAAGGGCTTGTAAAGTGCTTTCTCATTTTGACCCAGGCCTTTTAAATGTAAACTATCACACAAACTTGGAACATGAAACTAAAGCTACTCACACAATGTGCGAGTGCGACAAGTTTGGCTCTTAGGCTGACAAAATTGATTCTGGCTGAAGTTTCCACACTCTCCTCTTACTCCTTCCTGGCCAACCTGTAGAAGCCACAAAAAGGACCAAATATAGGCTATGTATTTCTGGATTATATTTTGAATTTTGTGACTCTGAAGCATAGGGTTTTGATTCCTGTTCAAAAATAGCCTGTCAGACGTGAAAGAGCCATAGAGCAACAACAGCTACTTTTGTCATTCTTAAAAAACAGATATCCCCAGTGTATAATTCAAGATTTCTTTTGTATGTCTCAGATAGGTATCCCCTCCTACATTGTCTCCAAAAGTTATCTAGGTTTTCTGGATAAGGAAGTCATATGGAATGAATCCAGAAGATAAAAGTGCTTCCCCATCTAGTGTCAGATAAGAGCTGCTCTGCAGCTAGCTGTGATCCAAGACTTTATACGTGGACCAATTAAAAGCCACACACCTTCCAGATACTTATTTGTCCCCTTCTGAATGGCCTACTCCCAATGCTTCAGCCTACTGACAACATTTCCCTCTTGCTGTTTGCATCCTTACTCCCTCCCACTTTTCAACAGATCATCTTTCCATGTAGTGCCATGATTCAGAAGTCAGTTTCCAATGGATACAACTGGAATCCTAGAAGAAACTTGTAGATGCAGCCACAATCTATCCACATCAGACTCCAGAGAAGGAAGATCAAAACATTACACAGGAAAGTCCAGAGCTCTGTCATCATTGACTCTAGCATGATAACTTAAATTCACTGGTGTCTTACTCCAGTGAAATGTGTATGTAAGATGCATTAATTTGAATTGCACCAGAGGACTAAAGCTTCTGAGAGATTTAGAATTATAATTAATACAAACTCTTGAAAAATCTTCATCCTCTTACGAGTCGTAACTTTACAAACATCAGCCTTCTTCTTACAGGTGACACGTTTGGAAACTAGGTAGGTGCCTGACAACTTCAAACCTTTGACCGGTATACAGGATCACAGAGGAATATACAATATAATGAAAACATGACTGCAATCATCTTAAAGCAAATTAAATTGGGAGACAGTTCTACCATGGCATTCCATTAGGCTTTTATTAAGTTTCTGAGTCAAAGTAGCTATTTCAGATGGTTGATCAAAGCAGAGTGGTGACTATTTAAACAACCTACTGCCTCAAAGTATAAGACTTTCCAAGTGTTGCTTTTATGCCTAGGGCAATGGTTTACATTTTGTTTATCCTCTTCCTCTACAGGCTGCTGAGCCGTGGCCCCTAGCAGTATTGATAGCTACTGCTACAAGTAACTGTTCCTCTCTCAGAGGACCAAGTGCCCTCTCCCAGATAATTTTTTCATCTTCCTGGAGGGCCTTTTCATCTTCTCGGAGGGCTTCCTCATCTTCCCAAAAAGCTCTTTCCTCTGATAGGAGAATCTTTTCATCTGCCCACAGGGCTTTTTCTTCTGCCCACAGGACCTGGTCCTCTTTCAAGAGGGTCTTGTCTTTTTCCCACAGTACTTGATCCTCCTTCCAGAACGACTTGTCCTTCTTCCAGAAAGCATTATACCCTGTCCAGAAGTCCCTGTACTCATCCCAGAAGACTTTTGCTTCTTCCCTAAAAGCCTTTTCTTCCTTCTGAAAGGCATTGTTCTCCTCCCAGATGGGTTTTTCTTCTTCCCAGAAGGCCTGGATTGCCATCCTGAAAGCCCTTATCTTCTCCCGAAAGACATTCATTTTCCCCTGAAAGATCTTGATCTTCACTTGAAAGGCCTTGATTTCCTCCCGAAAGGCCTTCTCTTCCCATAGCTTCTTAATGAGCTGCTTCTGTCTGGGGGTGAAGTAGGAAGGGCAAGACATTGAGCAGCAATGGCAGTTCTTATTCATTCACTGGTCAAGCTTGGTGAAAGCAGTCATCAGTTATGTTGGCTTGTGATGGGACCAGACACAGGCCAAGTCCAGTCAGGCCTGTCATATCCTATGGGCCACAAGATAGAAAAGTGTTCTAGATCAGCAATGATAACCATAACTGGAAGTACTCAAGCTTATGCAGTGATTGTGCAAATTAAGGGGCTTAAAAATCTGGCTATACTATATTTATATGGCTGGGCCATAAAAGCATAGTAAAATGCCTTATTTATGTTAGCATTTATAGATCACCAATCACTGTAGTATTTGGGTGTGGATTCTGTAGTGTTGGTGCAGAACCAGCCTATTTCAAAGTGATTTTCCCAAAATGATTTGTGTCGCTTCTGTTTGAATGCTGAGCATGAGGTTTCTACTGGAGCACTGGGTTTTCCAAGTGCAGCTTCTGGAAAATTAACTTCTTCCCAATGTCTCAAATTAGAGACCAAAATATGAAGGTACTAATGATCACTAATCACTTCAACAATGGAGAGAAATTTGTTTCCAATTTTCCAAAATTGGAAATATCCAAATTTTTGTTTACCTGCCCTGCCTAATAATTCCAGAATTGAGGGAACAACTGATTACTTATTTATACTGTTTTATGATATTTATTATGACTTATTGCACAATACCTTAGGCTCAATAGCAGGGAACAGGCGGCTTTAAAAATAAAATCTCTAACTTATTAATTTCTTATGACAGACTTCCTCAACCTCTTACTGAAAAATGAGAAAAGGTTCAAGGGACAGCAGGTGCAATGTACAGAATAGTAATATGTACAAAGTAGCCTTTTCTTGCTGCTGGTACTTATCAAGAAGGCAAGGAGTTTACATGCATCTGCACTGCGAGCTGAAAGCCTGATTACCAAGGATCCTGGTTTTCTCTGATAAAATAAAACCCTCAATTTTCAGAGTAGAAAAAGTAACCCAAAATATCCACATTTTCCCGTGATTAAAATGAAATGCCACACACACACACACACACACACACACACACACACACACACACACACACACACACACACACACGAGTGTGTTTCATTTTAATCACGGGAAAATGTGGATTTTTGATTACTTATTTTATTTAAAAAATTGGGGATTTTTTTTTAGCAGAGAAAACCAGGATCCCTGGTAATCAGGCTTCCAGCTTGCAGTGCAGACGCAAGGAATTCACTGGACATGAATGTGCTTCAGAGGCATGTTCAGCAGATCAAATTAAGAAGCTACCCATCCAGTATGAAGCCTCCCTTTCCACGACACACTTAAAATATAAATAAAGAGCTTATAGCAATATAGCAAAGTCCAAACATTTCCACTTTGTCTTAGAATTAGGGTGTTACTGAATTCACGGCAGAAGTGTGCTGTGTTGCATGGCTCCTTTAATCTTGCAGGTTCCCCCATGCTCCCCACTGCCATTGATTGGCGATAGGGCCCTACTTGCGGTTCACTCATGATTGTCAGGAAAGCAAAAAAGTGGTTTTAAACATGACACTGATTTTGCCTCCCTGCCAGTCAGCAGCAGCAGCAGCAGGGGGCACATGGAGGAACCTGCAAGATTAAAGGAGCCACAGTGCAGAACCACTTCTGCCGTGAATTCAGTAGGGCTCTACATATAATGTGCTGCTGGACAATTTAAATTAAGATGCAAAGTAATTATATCTGAATACATTTTTTCCCTTTCAAGCATCATAACTATCCTATCTTTTCACAGAGGGCAGGATGTGAGGCAATGGGTTTAAGTTGCCAGAAAACAGATTTAGATTCAATCTCAGGGGGAAGAATTGTAAGAATGGCAGAAAAATGAGTCAAACTACCCAGAGAAGTGGTGAAATCTTCTTCACAGGAAATTTTCAAGAAATTGGCTAGACATCTGTTGAGACAGTATAGGCATGCAATCAACACTTGTTAGGAGCAAGATGTTGGTGTCCTGCTCTGAAGTCACACCTGAGCTTACTCTTATAGGGACTGTCATCTGACTACACATTGCAGAAAATATTCCCAGGTTGTTGCTTTTATGAAGTGTTACTGTTAGTAGGTATCAACTCTAGCATTAGCTCGCACTTGTGGAGGTGGTTGGATTAGATAGCCCTTGAGGTCCCTTCCAATCCTATGATTTTACTCCAGAAAGTAAAAGCCCAGAGGTGCATAGTAATTTTGCTTGGTAATTATATATATGCTACCAAACTCTGAGCATTTGTAACAAATTTAAGAGAGGCCTATTGTACTTACACATGTACTGTCCTTATATCAGCTTGATGTCTGAAGCCTACTAGTGACAGTGACTAGCTAAGAGGCAAGTCACCTATAGTGATGTCATTTCATACAGTATAACACAATTGATTCAAAGCCAAGCAACATGTGAATGTAGTAGCAGTCACTGAGGCAGGGCTGAATGAAGGAGGCTTTTACAACTTGAAACAAATACTTGCATCATATTCAGCAAAGAATATGTTATTCTTCTTTCATTCTTTGCTCTTTCTGAAAAGGATTGGTGAATCAAGGACTGTAATAAATATTATTCTAAACTTACAATATCTATGCAGACCTCCATTCACCTTGCCTTTTAGCCAAATGCTCCTGGCTGAAGGACCTGTACCATATAGATTTTTATCAGTTTGCATTAAATGTTAGATAAATATTATTATTTTTGTTTTTGTTTGTGCTCATGTCAGTCATATTAAATTAGGGCACCACATCTCCCATTTTAAGATCATTAATCAAACAGAATGAAGATACATATGTTGTGATGGAGCTAAAGCTAAGCTTAATAAACTCAAATAAACATAAGCCCTCTAGCACAGGAAGCAAGATTTCAATAGGTAAATCTAGGCTACTAACTTCATACTTTAGATACCTACTGAAAGTAAAGTGGGCTAATATTTTATAACTATTAAGTACCCAGCAGTTCCTATTGAGGTCAGCACAAAAAATTGGGTGCTGAATACATTTGAAAATTAGTCCACCTATGTATCATCAGCAGCAATTCCTCACAATCAAGAATGATTACTCTCACAGGTCAAGTAAAGGGTTGGAGATGAGTCCATTAATGGCTAAGAAGGTCGATCATAGAGCTCCAGACTCTCTGGCAGATGCTACAGGTAGTAGTTAAAGGGAGGGTCAAATTGAGACTTTCTCAGTTTTGTTTCCTTTCCTTCCATTTCTGTCATTTTTCTGCCTCTAGGGTGAGATGGTTTTCTTCAAAGTAAGATGTGTCTTCTCTTACAAAGCATCACCATGTAGCCCTGTCCCAGGCTAGTTTTTCCCAATTTGTGGTGTCAATGCCACACTACTTAATGTTTGCCTTGAGGGTGTCCCTGAAGTGTTTCCACTTGTCCCCATGTGTCCTTTGTCTTTGGCTGAGTTAGGAGTATAGCAGTTGCTTTGGTAAACATGCATCAGGCATGTGCACACAATGCCCTGGCCACCATAGTTGATGTTGAATAATTAATACTTCCATGCTTGTGGTGTGAGTGTCAGTGAGGACACTGGCATTTGTATGATGATCCTCCAACTTGATGCCACAGATCTTCTGGAGATAGCACTGATGAAGGTATTCCAGGCTTTTCATGTGGTCCCTGTAGGTCACCCAAGCTTCACACAGAGAATAGTTGGGGTTACCACAGCTTTATATAAAATGAGTTTTGTTTGAGTCCTGATGTTGTGATTGTTAAAAATACGTTGATACAGTCTTCCAAAGGCAGAGCTGGCACATCAGATCCTACACTGACTCTCCTCTTCAATTTTGGCCTTCTTTGAAAGATGGCTGCTGAGATATGCAGTGTTGAACATTCTCCAGCTCCTGTCCATCAATGAGGATCTTTGCTGGCCAAGTTAATTGGCCCAGAGCAGGCTGGTGAAGCACCTTTATTTTTCAGATGTTAAGGGTCAGTCTCATGCACTGGTATGTTTAAGAGAAGCAGTGAAGGGCCCTTTGTAGGTCCTCCTCAGGATATGCACTGACAGCATAATCATAGGCATACTGAAGTTCCATTTATGTATAGTAAGCACCTAAATATGGATTTAGGATCCTATTTTTGAAAATCTTGACTTAATTTACTGATGTCAATAGAGTCACTGCCCTTCGAGATTTGCAATACATCTGTTGTCTATCATGTAAACATATTACAGTGCAAATACTGATGCTGTATTCAGCTACATAAAATTTAAGTCAGCTACTTAAAATTAAGACTGCCATTCTTTTTTTTCTACCTAACTAACCTTTAAAAGATTTTTTCAGTGTAGTTGTAAAATGTTGCAGAGTTAGTCCTGTCTTCATGTCATCATACTTTGAGTCAGATATACCTGCATGTTTTGGCTGCTTTGATGACAAAGAAAGAGGTAGGTAGTTGTTAACATATAGGTAGACAGACAGAAATAAGAATGATGAAGAACAAGATGCAGTTCTGAGTCCAAAGAGAGTAAGAAATTGGAGGCAGAAAGCACAGGAAAGCACTGAGAGGCTTTGAGAAGGAATAGACAGCTCCTTAGATGCTTCACCTCTCAGAGGACTTACTCCTCCTGCTTTAGGGCTTTCTCTTTCTTCAGTGACCCAGTTCTTCAACTGCAAGAAACCTTCAGCCAAGTATTTTTTCCCCGTCACTTAGGATGATCCTGAAGTTCATTTATATGGAGCTCATTGTCTTAGCACAGAAAGCCATTTCATTAGGTAAGACCAAATATGGTGATTTTGACCAAGAACGCATCCTTATGATCCATATATCCACTACTTTCTCTGGAAGGGCGTTTTCTTCCTCCCCTGCAGGTTTTTTTTCCTGGCTTGAATTTGTGTTCCTGGAAGACCTAGAACATCTTAGCCTTCTTCTCATTTGCTTTAGCCTTCTTCTCTAAGGTCTTTACTTCTTCCCAAAAGTCTTTCTTGTGCTGAGTCTTCTAAATATATCTCATTTGGTGGATAGTAGAGCTGGAAGCCAATATAGAAACAGCCACATTTATTCACTCACTTTCTGACTTTGAAGAAAGCCATGTTCCATATATGAGTAGTCTGTAGGCCAAGCTCTGTTCAGTCTAGCACATCTTATAGATCACCGTATAGCAGGTAGAATGCTAGGTGAACAGGTGTTCAGGTCAAACAGAAAACTCTAGAGGTAAATTCTTGACTCTCTGTCCTGTACCTTCTCTTGTCACTAATTCAACACATTATAGGGGATTATAATCTTTTACCTCCTTTTTCACATACTTTCAATCATCTCTGCTAGTTTGCCAAATCAAATGAAGTGGCTGTAGGACCAGGATTACTCATTTAGGATTAGATTTTGCTGCCCTCCTCTACTCAAAGAAAGGGTGAAAGCCCCACGACTTTTCTGAGAAGTATGTAGACCAATGGGGCTGACTGTCAACACTAGTCACTGCCACCAGTAGTGATTTTCAGATAAAGGAGTGGGAACCCCCACTTCCCCGCATTGTCCTCACATAGATGAAAAGGATGCACTCTTTCTCTCATGACATCAGGGCTGCTGGGCAAGAAGGAGGCACACATTAAACTTCGTGGGGAAGAAGGAAGACAGAGAGTCATTGTTGGGACTTGGATGCTTACTGGGATACTGCACAGGGAAGGGAATGTGAGATAATACAAGATTCAAAACACCTGTTTCTTGTCTTCCGCATCAGTAAAGCCTTATTGTGGATACTGCTCCCATAGCAACAACTGCCTACAAGGTGCTTAAATTCCAAAAGAAAGAGTCTGCAGTGTTCCATTGTGGATTGCTCCTAATGTTCATATGAGCCATCTGTTCTTATGATTTATATTGTGGCACCATATGAAGGCTGCAATTAAGATTGGAGCGCTACTGTGCTGAATTCTCCATAAGCACATAGCAAGAGATCCGAACAAAGAGACCTATCAAGGGAAGGCTGACAGATACATTATGTATAGTTTGTAGTGGAAACATAGAAGTTAAGTGCCTCGCTCAAGGTTGCACAGGAAGTCTTGGAAAGTGAGAAACTGAACCCAGACCTCCTGCACCCAGTCTTGTATCTTAACCAGGAAACTATAAATACTAAAGCTGTCTGTCAATGCAGCCACTTTTGCCTGTGTGAAAAGGGAGAAGGTATTAGGTGAGTCTTTGCAGTGAAGACAGAGTTTTCCCTACAGTAATTCAGCATTATCACTAAATGTTAAGGTAAGGGACATTGCCATCAGTATGTATTATGGAGTCAGAATGGGCTCCATTTGGGAACCAACAAGATGGTGTTTCGATGGAGAAGGCCTTGTGCTGATGAACTCCACTGACACAAAGAAATGGTCTGCTGATACCTGTATTTTGATTTGGCTCTGCTACAGAATTCCTGTGTGATTGTAAGCAAGACATTTAATCTCTCTTTGTCTTAGCTTTGCATTTAAAAGCAAACAATAGGTAAGCAATAAGAGAATGAAGATGATATCTACACTGTTCCCATCCTTGTTAACAATATGTTGCCAGTTGGTATCCTTAAGTTTAGAAGTCACCAAGTCATAGAGACTGGTGGGTAGCTCATTTCAGAGTTATTGTTGAGAGCTATGTGCAGGCTCAGTGAGCATCACTGCTGCCTACGTTTTCAAGCTTTTCTTCCAACCATGAAGGTTAAGAGCAAAATGTACCTATTGTAGAGCACATCTCTGACAATGAGGTAGTTCTATAGGAAATTCTGCAGCTATAGAATCACAGAATACATGATCTCCGACTTTTAGTTAACAAATGTGCAGTTGCTGATAATGCATCTTAGAACAGAAAGGTTTTGGGGGGTTCTGAGATCAAAAGGCTAGCCCAAGTGTTGTTTTATCATTTGTCAATATTCTGTTCTTGACTTCCAGCTCAATACAATCATTCATGGTCTACAAAACCTGTCCTTTAATATGGACAGTTGATCCTTGACCTCTCTCAGTACTGATTACTGCAGCTACAGGTAACTGCTCTCTCAGGCAGTCTAACTGCTCATCCCAAAGAGCTGGATTGTTCTTGAAGAAAGTTATTTTCTCCTCCAAGAAGGCTGTTTCCTTTTAATGGAAAGCCGTATGCTACCATCAACAAAACTTCATTTTTCATGCTCCCAAAGAGCCATACATGCACTGTAGCAAGAAGAAAGCTCCTGCAGCTGGATCCCCTTCATTTGATGGGACTCCCAGCTGCAGGGGCACCCCATGCACCTCCACAGTTGGGAGACTGCAGCTGCTGGCAATATCTCAGCTGCAAGGACACATCATGTGATACACTCCCATGGCTGAGAGATCACAGTAGCTGGTTTCCCAGCTGTGAGGATGCATGGTGCACCACCATAGCTGGGGTCCCTGTCAGCTGGGAGCTCCCAGGATTGGTTTTCCAGTTGGGAATTCCGATCAGCTGGTGGGGCTCCCAGCTACAGGGGCCCCTGGCCACACATCAATTAATGGCATGATAGGAAGTGGCTACAAAGTTATTACACATATTTTGTGGAACAACTTAGTAGCTTATTCCTCTTTTATCACACTGTTAATTGATTGAATGTATGGCTGGGTGACCACTTAAGGTGTGATTGACTGGTTAATCATGCCTTAAGTGTAACATGTAGAGGGGCCCTAGAGAGTCCTGTTGTAAGTCCTTGTTCTTCTCATCAGAAGGGCAGAGTCCCCTTCCACTTGCTACCTTTATTAATGTAAGAGATATTGATTGATCTTTTAATTGAAAGCCTTGTTCTTTTCCATTTTTTTCTCTTTTTTTAACTCCAGAAATACTTTGTCCTCTGTCCATAACCACTTCTTCTCCCAGAACATCTTGATTCTTCCTAGAAGCCTCAACTTTCTTCCAGAGGGCCTTATTTTTCTTCTGCTGTGTTTGCTGCTTCTCCCTAAATATTGGATCTCATGGAAAAATGTGTCCTTTGCTCAGAGAACATGTTACTGTTCTATATACCTTCTCAGGTTTTTTTGGAGTGGTCCTCAGAAGATACAGTGGTAGAAGCAGCTGGCACACAAAAGTTCTCTATCACCTGTTTGCTGTCCTTATTGGTTACCTGGAACTTTAGAGACATGAGGCTCAATTATGTTTCTTTTGGTGCACTCGCTCAAAGGCACAGAAAGAAGTGACAGTTTTTGCCCAATATGGTCCCTGGAAGCTCTCTACAGCCATGACCAAACACAAGTTCATGGTTGGAGAGCACTTTAACAGGGCCTGATCCTACAATAGGTTGATCCCTCACTGCATGAGGGTTCAGAAGAAGATACTGAAAAATGGAGTGCCTTCAGTTACTTGTGCTTGCATCATTCCTTTTAGAACTACAGAAAAATTAAATAGAGGAATTATTCTGTTGCAGGTAACTCAGAAAGATCACAACAGGTCAAAATCTTTTGTGTTTATCTTGTGAATCATGTTTGCACACTTAACAGTGTTAACGTTGTGTGGCACCCTTGAAATGATCCCAGGGCACCCAAGAGTGTCTTGGTATCCTGGTTGAGAATAACTGGCCTAAACATAGGTTTATTTCACTAACTCTTGAAACCTGTGACCTTCATTTCTCATCCAGACCTCTGAGGGTTTAAACATACTTGTGAGGGTATAGACAGACTTAGCAATTTGTATTGCTATCAAAGGATACCAATACAAGCTATTAGGCTGCAGGTGTTACATCAGCAGGGTTTTGTAGTGATACAAGTAAAAGAAAACCACTCAAACTTTAATCCTGATTTATCCAGGGCCCAAGTTAAGGCAATATAGGTTGCTTTTGTCACTACAGGATTGTGTAAACATAATTCACAGCATAATAGCTGCTGCATGCTACTGAGAAGCCATTCTTCCCTTTCAAAATGGCTACATTTGGCCATATCAGCAATATAACTAGGGGTGCATGAGTGGGGCACTGGCCCCAGGTACCAACTTAAAGCGGGTGCCAGTATGGCCTTCTCCCCTATAGGAGGCTTTTCTATGGCAGTTGTAACTCTGTGAATCCCAGTCATAGGAGCTGGGCAGGCATAGCCCCATGCCCAGTCATGTATGTAGGGGCAGGGGACGGAATGATGTCCTGCAAGGACGCTTTGCTATGGGAAGCACAGCCCTCTGCCCCGGGTGGTGGGGGAGAGAACAGGCTGTCAGGAGGAGCCCCTCGGGAGCCCATGGCACTGCCTGTCCCTCAGCTGCAACAGCCTAAGCCCATGCTGCTACATCAGAAACTGCAGCAGTAGCAGCTGCTGTCCAAGGAGAATGCTGCCAGGTTAAACTCCATTTCTCAACCCCCACCTCCTCTTCAGTGGTCAACCTAATGCCCCCTCCAATCCCTGGCCCAGGCACTGAAAGAGCTTGCTATGCCTCTGCTTAATGCCCTCAGCATAGGAGAGAAAATCCAGTTCAGTCCATGATAGCAGACAGTCCGTCAGCTCTCCTCATCTGTTAAGTAGAGAATAGATGTGGAGGTGTTTGGTGAAGCTAAAAAATGTCCAGTAGCAGTATGGTCTCATTCACAATCTGGACTAAAATCATGAAATGCAAGTCAAACACACACACACTACTAGCCACGAAATTCAGAGGACAAATAAAGTAAACCAGTAAGTAGTTTTATATGTATTATTCTGCAGATGTGGTACAAGATTAAGTATAGGAGTTACAATTGTAACTCAGACAGGCTCTGGGAGTGGCGCAAGATGTGCGGGTGCAAGCCCGATGTGCCCCCGCTCCCCCGAAGCCCTTCAGTGACCCCCAACTGCTGCGGAGCACCCCTGCCAAACCCCAGCAGCAGCTGGAGTTAAGCAGGGCCCCTGGTGGGAGGGACTAGCCCCAGCCTAGCCACAGGGAGGCGGCTAAGCCAGAGCTGAGTGGGGTCTCTCCCCACCTCAGCCCCTACTTCATCCAGCCCCCAGGGAGCCACGTGACTGAAGCCTCGCGAACAGGCCGCGCAAACGGGTGCTTGTCTGCCCGGCGTATCAGTTAGTGCAGAGTTTGCGCAGGAGAGTGAGTGGGAGGGCCTGAGGCCCTGCCTCTGCACCCCCACCCTAGGGAAGCCAGTCCCAGCCGTAGCCAGCCCACCCGTGGTATGACACAGATAGGCATGCACCGCAGTCCTCGGGGTCTGCAGGCCCCTCCCCCCGCTCCTCTAAGGCTGCCACCCAGACCGAGCTCATGGTTTAGGGCTCCACATGGACAGAGGCCCTGGCTCTCGGCTGCAGGGGCTGCCTGTTGCTTTTTCAGGCTCTGGGGCCTGGGAGCAAGGCCACCTCCCCTTCTGGGGTCTACTCCCTATTGGGGTCTCTGGCATGACAGCTGGAGGAGCTCCAGGTCGCAGTCCAGAGACTGCGTGCCATCAGGGACTGTGAGCCGGAGGTTGACTCCTACTGCCAGGCTACTGCCTGCCTGTAGCTACTGCCCTTGTTCTCTCCAAGACAAAATGCAAAGTGTTTGTTGTGGGAGAGTCTATCCTGAGGGGGACTGAGGGGACAATCTGCCGCTCCAACCCCTTAGCCTGGAAAGCCTGCTGCTACCCAGGAGCCCGCATCTGAGACATTGTGGAGAAGATCCCTAAACTCCTCCAGCCCACTGGCCACTATCTCATGCTCCTTATCCATTTGGACACTAATGACACAGCTCAGAACACTCCCAGCTGGGTCATGAGGTACTACACGGATTTGGGAGTGGAGCTAAAAAGGGTCTGGGGGTGCAGGTGGTGTTTTCTGCAATTCTCCCGATCTCAGGCTATGGGCTGAGGAGGGATAGGAGGATCCAGGTAGTGAACCAAAGGCCGCGGTGCTGGTGTCATTAGGAAGGCTTTGGCTTCCATGACCACAGTCTGCTCTTTGGTGAGAGAGGCAGCAAGCTGCTAGGAAGGGATGGCCTCCACCTCTCTTTGCTGGGGAGGAGGCTCTTCTCAGCCAGACTGACTGACCTGCTCCACCGGGCTTGAAACTAAGCTCACCAGGGGATGGGGGGACTACTACCACTGCTGGCATGCTGAGCAACCCTTGCAAAGCCAGCAGGCCAAGGCACTTAAGGGAGCCCACCCCTGCCCCAGCCCTGGAACAAACAGTAGTCAAGGCAAGGGCCCCCAGGGGGACACACCTTCCTGTACACAAATGCCAGGAGCTTGGGGAATGAACAGGAGGAACTTGGCCCCCTGCATAACATAAATAATTACAATATCATAGGGATAACAGAGACCTGGTGGGACTCCACCCAGGATTGGGCCATGGGTATAAACGGCTATACCCTGTACAGGAGAGATTGAGTAGACAAAAGGGGCAGAGGTGTAGCTCTCTATGTCAAGGAGATCTACGCATCCTTGCAAGCCAACATTGGCAACCAGGGTGGATGGCTGGAGACACTCTGAGTTAAAATTCATGAGGAACATGGCACAGGGGACACAGTGGTGGGAGTCTACTACAGACCTTCCACCCAAAGTCAAGAGCTTGACCAGGAATTTGCCAGGGAATTAGCTGAGGCCACATGCTCCAGGTCCATGGTTGTCATAGGAGACTTCAACTATCCAGATATCTTGTGGGATTAGCGCTTGGCTAAATCCGAGCAGTTGCTAAGCTTTCTCTCATGAGTGGATGGCCTCTATCTGACACAAGAGGTCTACGGGCCAACAAAAGGTAAAGCACTGCTCGACCTGGTACTGGCAACTGGGGACAATATAATCAGTGGCCTAATGATCGAAGGGAAGCTGGGTGGCAGCAACCAGGAGCTAATCATATTCACCATCCGCCGTAAAGCTGGCAAGTCAATCAGCAATATAGAAGTTCTTGACTTCAGGAAAGCTGACTTTGACAAGCTCAGGAGGCTTATTGGTGAGGGCCTAAGGGACCATGACGCCAAGGGGAGGGAAGTTTAGGAAGAGTGGTTGCTCCTCAGGGGAGCAATCCTCAATGCACAAGCTAATGCTATTCCATCTCAAAGGAAAAGGGCACAGCAGCCCCCTTGGATCTCCAGGGAACTAGCAGACCTCCTGCAGTTAAAAAGAAAGGCCTACAAGGATGGAAGATGGGATCCACTTCCAAGGAGGAGTATTCCACACTGATCCGGACCTTCAGGGAGTGAACCAGGAAAGCCAAGGCTGCGACGGAACTCCAACTAGCTACAAGTATCAAGGACAATAAAAAGTCCTTTTTTAGATATGTGGGGAGCTGGAGAAAAAGCAAGGGCAACATTGGACCCCTGCTACACCAGATGGGACAACTGATTACCAACGCGCAGAAAAAAGCCAGTCTATTAAATGGGTACTTTGCGTTGGTCTTTCATCAGTCCCACGGGATGCCCCTGCCCACTAAAGGACAGGGAGGCCTGGGTGAGGAAGATTCCCTGCCCTCCATCAATGCTGACCTCATGAAGCAACACCTTGAGAGACTGGATACCTTCCAATCAGCTGGCCCTGACAATCTACACCCCAAGGTACTCAAGGAGCTGCCTAGTATCATAGCCCGTCCCTGGCATGGATCTTTGAGAACTCCTGGTGCTCTGGTGAAGTTTCTATAGATTGGAAGAAGGCCAATGTGGTGCTTATCTTCAAGAAAGGGAGGAAAGTGGATCCGGCTAACTACAGGCTCAGCAGCCTGACCTCTATCTTGAGGAAGGTCTTAGAAAAGATTATTAAAGAGGCCATTCTTTACAGACTGGCTGAAGGCAACATCCTGAGGGATAGCCAGCTCAGATTTGTTGTGGGTAGGTCTTGCTTGACCAATCTTATCTCCTTTTACGACCAGGTGACCTATCACCTGGACAAGGCAGACGAGATTGATGTCATATATCTTGACTTCACAAAAGCCTTCGATCTGGTATCCCATGATCACCTCTTGGCAAAACTGGCCAACTGTGGCCTCGGGTCCACCATGATCTGCTGGCTGGGGAATTGGCTCCATGGTCGGACCCAGAGGGTGGTGGTTGATGGAAGTCAATCATAATGGTGACCAGTGACCAGTGGGGTCCCTCAAGGCTCTGACCTTGGGCCTATATTGTCTAACATCTTCACTAATGATGTGGACATTGAGGTAAAGCATCCACACTGAGGACAGGAGAGCGATTCAGGCTGACCTTGATAGGCTCAGGAAATGGGCAGACAAGAACCTGATGGTGTTTAACACTGAAAAATGGAAGTTCTCCACCTTGTGAGCAAAAACCTGTAGCATCCTTATAGGCTTGGCAGTGCTATGCTGGTTAGCACTACAGATGAAAGGGACTTGGGGGTCATGATTGACCACAAGTTGAATATGAGTCTTCAGTGTGATGCTGCGGCTAGTAAAGTGAGCAAAACACTGGCTTGCATCCATAGATGCTTCTCAAGCAAATCCCAGGACGTCATTCTCCCGTTGTACTTGGCCTTGGTGAGGCCGCAGCTGGAGTACTGCATCCAGTTTTTTTCAGTTCAAAAAGGATGTGGAAAAGCTTGAGAGGGTCCAGAGAACAGCCACTCATGTGATCAGAGGTCAGGAAAACAGGCCTTACAGGCTGAGAGCTATGGGACTCTTTAGCCTGGGAAAGCACAGGCTCAGGGATGATTTGATGGCCATCTATAAGTCTATCGGGGTGTTCACCAGTATCTGGGGGAACAATTGTTCACCAGAGCACCCCAAGAGATGACAGGGTAGAATGGTTATAAACTCCTGCAAGACCATTTCAGGCTGGACATAAGGAAGAATTTCTTTACTGTCTGAGCCCCCAAGGTCTGGAATAGCCTGCCACTGGAGGTGGTTCATGCACCTACATTGAACACCTTCAAGAGAAATTTGGATGCTTATCTTGCTGGGATCC
>JAGPOW010003316.1:151384984-151400318 GCA_030014935.1 Caiman crocodilus | reverse complement strand
GTCTGGAATAGCCTGCCACTGGAGGTGGTTCATGCACCTACATTGAACACCTTCAAGAGAAATTTGGATGCTTATCTTGCTGGGATCCTATGACCCCAGGTGACTTCCTGCCCCTTGGGCAGGGGGCTGGACTCGATGATCTTCTGAGGTCCCTTCCAGCCCTAATGTCTATGAAATTTATGAAAATTGGCATAAGATCAATTTTTTTATAGAAAGGGAAAATAAAATTAGAATAAGAATCAATATTATACAGTTATCTCCACAAGCTTTATATTTATTTCAGACATTACCTAATTACATAAGTGGCACAGCAGTTTTGTTTAGTGATTTGCATATACTAACAACAATATAAAATTTGCAACAAATTGAAGAGCATCATACTGTACTTAGACAGCTACTGTCCATGAATCATTTAGAAAGCTGGTGCCTTCTGTGGCATGCTCTTATTAATTTTGATTTTAAGTTACCTAGAGTGATATAATTTATGAAGTGTCGCTTCACTTTAGTGACCTAATACTGTGCAGCATGACCTCCGAGAATGATTAAAAATATCAAACCATACTACCCAGAAGTAGTCAAAGGTGAGAAGCCCTGCATAGATGTTCAAGTTCTTTGTCATATTTGTGCTGAAAGAAATGATGCATTTGCAGGCATGAACAGTGAATCCTAATCACAAATCATGTCTCAAAATTCAAGACCTAATTCACCTCTGAGTTACTCCAGCTTTATCCCAGGGTAACTCCATTGATTTCACTTGCAGAACCATGGGCGCTGACAGATGTGCAGCTCCTCACTGTAACTCATGGTGCTTAATAGGAAGGGCCATGAGTTACAATGACTCCCCCACCCTGAACTAACAGACATTTTCTGTTTGGTTGGATGGAGGGTGGGAATTGAGCTCCACTTTGAAGTTGATACAGTGGAAAGAGGCTGCAGACTGGCAGCCCACCCCCGCTCCGTCCCAGCTCCGGTGCTGCCTGCAGGATGGAAGGGGGAGAAGGAAGGGGAGGCAGCTCCAGGCTGGGGTTTGCTCAGCCTGAGCTGGATAGGAACAGGTGGATTGGAGCCCCCACACCTGAGAGGGGGAGGAGGGAAGCTCCAATCTGCCTGCTTCTGCTCCAGGTCAGACCGGGCAACCCCAGCCTGGAGCTGCCTTCCCTCTTTTCTCCCCCTTCCCATCCTGTAGACAGTACTGGGGCCAGGACTGGGCTGCATCAGCATCATGAGCAGGTACAGACAGAAGTTAATGAAGGTGCTTCACTTTGGAGTGCCTTCATCTGAACCCTCATTACATGAGGGTTAATTTTTTACTTCATTGGACACTTTAAAGTGCTCTGCAGCTGTGCACTTCTGTCAGGGCAGAGCTGTAGAGTACTTTCAAGGGGCCAATCGTTTGACAAATATCACTTCTGTCAGTGCCCCATTTGTGATCTTAAAATGTACCAAGTATTATCTTAAAAACAATTAAAGCTTTGTCCCCATTACCTCTACTTGAAGGCTGTTTCAGAGTTTCAGTTCTCTGATGGTTAGAAACCTTCTTTTCATTCCCAGTCTAAATGTATTTCTGGCTAGTTTATAACCATTTTTTGTGTCAAGCTTTTCTCATAGCTTAAGTAGCTCTTCTTCTGGCCTGTTGTGTATGTATTAAAAGACATCAGTCAGATGCTCCTAGACAATGCTGACTTTAGCCTCCTACCATAAAAATAGGGTCTACATTTCCTTGATACTCTTAATAGCTCTTTTGTGACCTTTTTCTATGCCTGTGAAGAGATCTTCCACACACACGTGTGTACATGAGCACGCGCACACAGGCACAATTTATTTTAATCTTTGGTAAAAATTAATCTCTTTTGCTTTATAAAACTGTGGACATATTAAAGTTAAATTTCACTACACCTCATTATTTAAGGAAATTTGTTTAATATGCCACTCTGTCCAACAAAGGCTATTAATAATTATTATTTTTATTTACTACAACAGTGTAGATGGTCCCCCCAGACCACCATCAGAGCCTCATCATACATGAAGTAAAGGGCAGCCATGGCTGAAAGAGTTTGCAGTTCAAATGGACTAGAATCAAAAAGGGCAGGGAAAAAGCATTATCACCTCCATGTTATACACGGGAAACAGAGGTCCCATGGAAAGCTTGTGGCAGAGCTAGGAAATGACTGCTGATCTACCAAATCAGTGAGGCCCAACCTTTTTAGCAGGCATGCCACAAGATAAATCAATGGCATAACTAGGGCAAGGTGACTCGGGCAATTGTCCCAGGCCCAAACTTGGGTGGCTGCTGGCAGTCACATGATTATAATTGCAATTGTAAGGCAACTAGCAGTTGCTGCTGCCCCTGTCCCCTGGGTGCCTATCTGCATCTCTACACTACTGAGGTAAACAGTGAATCCTCTCTGAGTGTCACTCCAATCTCTTTCCCTTGTCTGATCTGTTGCTTTCTGTTCCCTGCCTTATCTGATGTTGTGTTCCTTCTCTCTCTCTGATCTGCCATGTGCCATATACAGAGGCTGTCTATGCCATTTGGGTCACACCTGCTGGAAACTGGCCACCCCTATCCTGCATTGTGCTTCAGAGCCTGAACCTCAAAGCCTTTCTGATCTGGATATTTAATGAAATAGCTGTGGCCCACTGTGAAAGGACATATCACAATATATGTAGGCATGGAGTTACTAGATTGTAGAATTCCCACAGCAGATGCAAAGAAAATAAGTCCCAACCATGGTTCCATTGAAATAAATGGCAAAGCACTTTTACATTATTACTACCAGGCTAAAATGCCTTAATTTGCTCAAGATAATTTGAGAATGTGTTAAATTTTTCAATGCATGTTCTTTTCATTCTAGTACCAAAGTTTTATCAGGTTCCCTCTTAAGGGAAGAGGAGAATCTCTAAAACAGAAAATGTACTGTTCAACATGGGAGTGATATGTTCTTGCTCCTACCTTGGGCATCTTTAAGAGTAGATTAGATAGGTACTTGGCTGGGGTCATGTGACCCTGGCACTCGTTTCCTGTCATTGGCGGGGGGTCAGACTAGATGGCCTGCTCTAGGCCCCTTCTGACCCTAGGTACTATGATACTATGATATGCTTTGGGCTGCACACTTGTTTGGGTGTCAGTAAGTAATGCCATTAATGGCATAATGAGTAGTATGAGGTATTAAAGGATAACATAAAAAACAAGTGCCTGTTAGTGGGCACATCTACATGAGACACATTAATGCACATTAGCCTAATTTCCTAGGCAGTATGGGCTTGCATCTACACGTGGAGGCTTTTACTGCACAATAAAAATGGCTAAATGCTGCTATTAATTTTGATACCTGCAAATGCAGGTGTCACATTTAGTTGCAATGAGTCAACATGCAGCAAAGCACATTAGGGCTGCTCAAAGCTTCGGTAGCCAATTCTATTCGGAGGAGATTTGGTCTGATTTGGTGAGCAAATCTCCAAATCTAGATTGAATTGGGAAACTCATTAATCTCTCTGAATCAAATCAGAAGCCTCTGAATTTATTTGGAGAGAATCAGAGATTCAGCCATAGACTGTACAGGAAGGCACTAGGGAGTGCCAGCAAGAGCAGCTGGGGGAGCAACTGGATGAGTCCTGGCTTGAGCCAGCAGCCCTGGGAGAAGCTGTGGCTTGCCCGGCTGCTCCCCTAGATGCCCCCACACGGGGGTGAGGTAGGCAGTGCTGGCAGCCCTGGGAGAAGCTGCAGGGGCTGAGGGGAATGATGGGGGAGCTGTGGGAATGATTGGGAGCTGGGGGAATCAAACCAGGAGCTTGGGGTAGTGATCAGGGGCTGGAGGAATGAACAGGGGCTTTCCCCCAGCTCCTGGTTCGATCCCCCAGATCCTGGTTTAATCTCCCAGCAGCCTAATCATTCCCCACAGCCCCTGCAGCTTCTCCTGGGGCTGCCAGCACTGCCTGCCTTGCCCTGGCAGGGGTCAGCTGGGGGAGCAGCCGGATGAGCCAGAGCTTCTCTCAGGGCTGCCGGCTCAAGCTGGGGCTCATCCCAGTGCTTCCCCCAGCTGCTCCCGCCAGCACTGACTGCCTGTATAGTCTATAGCTGAATAAGATCCAGGGCTGAATATCTTCAGATTCAGATTCAACTGAATCAAATTGGGACAGTGATTCAAATTAATTAATCAACTACTGTCTCTCCAAATCTGAAGTGAATGCTTTCCACTTTGCACAGGCCTAATGCACATGTAGACGCAACCTAGCACTAAGTTTACTGCCCAGTCTGTCCAGCCCCAGGGCTCCTGGCAGGGAGCCTCTCCTGCTCCAGGGCTGGGCTGCAGTCTGGAAAAGCCTGCAGACATTTTGTGCTCTGGGGCACACACATCAGGAGCCTAAAGGAGTCTGTTCACTCCATAGAAGCACTGCAGGCCCCACGTGCCCCCCTGGACAGGACACACGTTGCCTCTTCCTGCCTTAGCTGGGAGCCAGAGCTGCTGCCTGGTCACTACAGGGCCACACAGATGCTAGGACACCCTTATCAAGTCAGGTAAGTGCTGAAAAGGGCTGCAGCCTGCTGCATGCCATGGCCAACCCTGATAGCTCCTCAGGGCTGCTTGCTGGCTGCCTCTGGCAGCAGGACCAGCACCAGCTCCCTGATGCTTACCCCCAGGCACCTGCCCTGCTACTGCAGGTGCTGTGGGGCACAGCCTCAGTTGCGTGGCTCCCAGCCCCTTGCTGTGCCCCTGTGCTGGATGCTGCTGGCAGCTGCATCCTCCCTGTCAAGGCCTGTCCCCACTTATATGTGCACACCTGTGCCATCCATCCGGGACCCCAGCTGGAGCCATGAGGAGATTGGGGACTTTGTGGCACTCTAGGGCAATGCAGAGATATAAAAGCAATTTGCACGGGATGGGCACTTGAACACCCATATTTATGAGGCTTTGTTGGGAAGGATGTGGTAGTGTGGACACTCCCAGTCACTGAGGCAGTAATGCATAAAGAGCAAGGCCTTGTGGGCACAATGGGTGGCTATGACTGACCATAGTCATCAGTCTTGTTATGCCTGCAAGACCATGCTCTTTATGTGGCAGATAGCCAACATTTTGGTGTCCCAGGCTGCAACCAGTAGGGTGGCCTGCCCTGTCCTGCCCCTTCTGGTGATGTGTTACTGGGCCCTCGGGCACTCAGCACCCCACCCTGCCCAGCTCCCCAGCTGATATATCCACTAGCCACTTGGGAAGTTTGGGAAGCCCTGGCCAGCAGCTGCCTCAGTCCCTGCATAGTCCCAGACCCCATCACAAGGAGCAGCTGGCCATGTCACCACCAGCCACCACCAGCATCAGCTACTCCACAGAGAGGGGAGTAATGTAGTGCTCCAGATGCCAGCCCACATCATACTGCGGGCCATGGACACTGGGTGCAGCTGGACTCTATTGCCAATGGGGAGGCCCATGCTGAGCCACTAGCCACGTAAGCCCCAGTCATGTGGTAAGTCCTGCACTGGGGGAAGGGCCCTCCCATCTCCAGTCCCTGCTCGTGCCTATATCCCCAGCCCTGGCCCTTGCCTCTGGCCTCTGCCTGTGCCCCCTCCTCCCCACCTGGCCCAGATAATTTCATAGTTTCAGATGCACTCCCCTAGCCCTGGGTTCCCCCCCCCACCCGCCCAACCCCAGCACGCAGAGAGGCAGGACACAGTTCAAATCTTTATTCAGCACCCCCTGTCCCCACAGCTGTGTGGACACAGGCCTCGCACACACTGAGGAAGATGTTGATGCTGGTGGCAATGGCCTCCTCAGTAGTTGGGGGTAGGGACATGTAGCACTTCCAGAGGTAGCCCTCCAGGTGATGGCAGAGTTTGTGGGGAAGCCTGGGCTTGCCCCCCATGCCACTGTAGCTCAGGGTCCCAAACCAGGAGTTCAGGTGTGCCCAGGGCACCAGGAGAATCAGCAGCAGTAGGGCGTAGTGGCTCAAGCACCTCTCAGCCTGCACCAGCAGCTTATCATGCAGCACCTGAGGCACATGCAGCAGGGCCACACTTAGGGAACAGCAGTGGCATGGGGCAAGGGGCTGCCCTAGGAACCTCCCCAGTGAGGCATTTAGCAGGGAAGGTGGTGGCATGGCCAGCCCCTTGCCCCAGTTATCTATGTGCCCACTAGCAGGCTGCCTGTGGCCAACATCCAACAGCCCAGGGGAGCAATCAGGAATTTGTGGGGGGGCTTGGCCAGAGGCTGCCTGGGCCCAGGCCTGCCCAGCTGGAGTTGCCATGGTCCCTGAGCATCCATGCATGGTCAACCTCTGATCTGAGCCTGGGCAGCACACGGCCCTGGTGCAGAGCATCTTATCTCTGAAACTTTGCAAACACTCACAAAAGGTCTCTTGCCTCTGCAAGGGCAGCATCTGGACATGGGGGAGAGGCCATTAGCCCCAGCAGGGATGCAGGTTCTGGGTCATTGCCATCCAGTGCTGGAGCTCTCTGCATGTGCTGGCGCACACAAGATTGGACCTTCCTGCTACAGCAGCTAGTAGAAGTGGCAGAGGAGTAGGAGGCATGGGTGCAGGCCTGGCAGGAGGAAAATATCAGCCAGCAGACTGTCCAGGGAGATAAATGGGACTGGACAGAGTAGGAGTTCTGGGATGAGCTCCTGCCTCTGGAGCAGAAGTGGATCTAGCTGCTTAGGCAGCAAGTGGCCATCCTGGCCCAGGCAGTGGAGGCCATGGATGATGGCTACTAGACCCTGGACACCCTCCTGGGCCTGGCAGTCCTGTGAGTATCCCCCAGTGCCTGGCCTCCATCCATGGCACTGCAGGTCTCCTGGTACTCCCCTGCCACCCCACAGCAGGCCCCTGCCTGGAACTGGGAGGAGGTTTTCTGGTGGCTCCTGTCCACAGGAGTCCCTGGCCCTGGCCCTGGCCCTGCCCCTACCCCAGGTCTGCCACCACCCACTTGGTCCCAGGCCTACCAATCATGGAGCTGGAGGTGCCAGAAGTAGCACCACAAGAAGGGGATGCTGGCCCTGCTGGCCTTGGACTGGGGCAACCAGAGTGGGAGCCACCTGCCCCAGAGGAGACACAGCTGATGTCACCCAGGGACAAACTCCCCACCTGCTGTGGTCACCATGGCACCTGGATCCATGGGGGGGACAGTGAGAGGCTGGGGTGCTGGGCATCTGCCCCCCAGGTGACCTCACCCCATGGCCCCCCACTCCAGGACTCACAGAGTCTAAGATTTGTACATAGTTTTTACACTGAGAGGTGTTTTTTTTTATTGTTAGTGAGTGTGGAGGGCAGTTGGTGAGTGGGAAGGATGGTGGAGTAGCTCTGTTGGTTGAGTGGGGAGGGGGATTTATGTGTTGGGGAGTGTGGGGCATGGGGGCTCTGTGTGTTGAGAGGAGAGAGATGGGGGCTGCGTGTTGTGAGGAGATTAAAGAGTTTTTGGTTCAATATGTACCTGGGCCTGAGAGTGGTGCTTGGGGTGGGCAAGAGACAGGGGGTGTGTGGGCAGTGGAGCAGGCGGGCTAGATGGGGGAGTATTCTGGGAGGTGGTCCACAAAAGCCTCCCGCACATGGTGCCCTGGCCCCCAGTGATGGATGCGTGGCTCACCTGGGCCCTTGCCGGAAGGGGAGGGATTTTCTGTTGCTGCTCCTGCTGCAGGTCATTCTCCCACTGCCAGACTGCCTTTTCCTAGTGCACATTCTCTGCCCAGGCCTCCTTGAACAGGTTTCCCCAGGCCTTGCAAATATTGTGCAGCACAGAAGCTGCTATGATGACCTAGGGGAGGTTGTTTTTGGCCACTTCAAGGCAAGTAGTAAGGGACTGCCAGTGGTCCTTTAGGTGGCCAAAAATGCACTTAGTGAGGGTGCAGGTCTGTCTGAGGTACCAATAAAAGTGGGCCTGGTGGGGGTCCAGGTGCCCGGTGTAGGGCCTCATCAGCCATGGGAGAACTGGGTACACTGAGTCCCCAATGAGCAGGGGTAGGATCATCTTCACCAGCGTGCCCTGTCCAGAGTTCCTGAATGTGTGTGCATTGTGAGCCCTGCCTGCCCAGCCAGTGCTGAAGTGGGTGAAAGTCCCCTGGTGATAGATGACTACTGCAAAACCACCGAGTGGAACCCACTGTAGCTGAAGTAGGGCCGGTTTCCATGGTATGGGTAGGTCACTGGAATGTGTGTCCTGTCCAGGGCCCCAATATACTGGGGGAACCTCAGTGCTTGGAATCCTGTAACCACTGCCTGGGGATTGCAGACATGGAGGATGGTGTCTGTCATACACGAATCCTCTAAACAGTTAAGTGCCCCTGTCACAATAGAGTGAGCAGCATACCCCATCCCAAGCAACTGCTGCCACCTCTAAATTTAGTCACATTCCGCCTCATTAGTTATTCCACCTGGCAGTCCATTATTGGCTACTCTAAACCTATATAGGCCCGTGCAGCTTCTGCCCAAGTCGGAGAACTCTGAGGAGAGCTCTGAGGAGAAATCCGAGGAGATCTTTGAGAAATACCTCAGAGCCAATTGGCGTCCTGATCTACCTCCAACATCTCCCTGTCGTCAACTGGCCCTGACGTACCCTGTTCCCTCTGCATGCTCGCTGTGTTCATGAATTGTCGACTCGTCGCGTTACATTACCCGTTACATTACCTGTTATCTGTTACCTGCTACCTGTAACCAAGCAATCGTTCACTGCCTACGCCAGTGTCATCAGAGGCATAAGTAAAATATTCTTGTAACCAATATGTTATCTCAGCCTCTCCATCCACTCGCCTTCCTGACAATCCCATTTCGCTTACCAACCCGCTCTTCTGGACTGGCTTGACCGGACTCCCAGAACCGTGTCCACCAGCATGTCCTGAAAGGCAACATACACCTCCAGGGAGGCCTCCCCAGTGATGTCCTTTCTTACCCCAAACAAGTGCCTGACATACAGCAGGCTGATGGGAGTGACCAACTTGAGCACCAGGATCAGGTGGTCGTTGGTGGGGAAGGCCAGGCACATGACAGTGTCCTAGCATTGCAGGTGGGACTGGAGCTGGCAGAGCAAGTTATGAAGATGGCCTGGGTGATGCAAGAGGCATTAACCCCACTACTCATCATCCTGGTTGTGTTGCAATAGGTGCTGCCACCAGTCCCAACAGGTATATCAGGCACAGAGATGGCAGAACTGGAGAAACCAGGAAGGCAACAGTGGCTCTGGTGGTAGCCTCCTGGCTCCCATCGTCAGCATGGCTGGAAGCAGCAGCTGCACAATGGTGGGGGCCTTGTGGGGTGCATGATGGGTGGGCAGGTAGTCATTGCATGTGGGTGAGCTGGGCAGAACAAGATGGCCATAAGTCAGGTGATGGTGACTTCAGCAGGCCATCAGGGTGACTGAGGTGGCCAGTAGAATCAGAACACCCTGTCCCTCACTGCCAGGATAAGGGGCTGGGGAAGCCATAGCTCAGAAACGCAGAGGGGACATGAACAGAGCTACCACATGCTTCCTTTGTGAGTGCCACACTGCTCATCTGAGCATTGGAACTGGCTCCCCAGAGATCACAGTGTAGGGCTGTGTTTTAAAGATGGCTGCCAAGAGCTGGCAGCTGGGACCATAGGCTGGAGCTCCACCCAGCATCCAGGGGCACATGGTAGGGCTGGAGCACTATAGCGTCAGGTCCCTGCACATGTAGACACCTGCCCAGAATTGCTTATTGCACATTAAGCTAATGCACAGTAAGTCTAGTTATGGTTAATTGCTGATAGAGTCATAGTGTCAGGGCGGGATTCTGTAGGAGGGCCGTGATCTCCTCAAGTCCCCCTTCCCATGCCAAGTTGGCCCAAGGACACTCTCAGATTCTCTTCTGCCACGTCTTTGATGACACAATATAAGGAAGGCTGCCATTTCTGCCCTCTTGGTCACATCTTGCTGTAGTCTCTGCCCTGTGGACTCCTGGACCCCTCGTGGGTCCCGCTCTACAAATGGACACTTCTGGGACACCCTAGCCTTAGGGGCAATGCATGGCTCCTACCACCCCAATACCATGCCCCAAGCCTCGCAGATGTAATGGATGTTATTCTGTCCCTCTCTGTCTTCATGTGCCTCCTTCTCTCCAGGGCCCACCACACCTGTACTGGGGCTTCCCAGCAATGCCCCCTTCTCTGGGGCTTCTCAACTGCCCCTCTCTGGGGCTGGGCTCTGTGCAACCTGAATGCTGCACCCTCACTGATGCTGGGGTTTTCACACTGCCATGAGTCCCCTATGAGGCCTCCTCCAACCCCTAATAGCCTCACTCAAACCACCAGTTTGGGTGGTTTGCAACAGCAACACAAAATGCAAGTCCATCGGCTATAACTTAAACAGAAGCTGCCTGGCCATAACAACACTCAAGCCTACTGGGAAATACTCCATCCCTTCCATGAGAGAGCTCCTTCCTCCATGGTTGCTGGCAGGAAACTGCCTCTGGTCTCAGCTCCTTGGGTTTATAAGGGAGCCAGGCCCTGCCCCTTTCAATCAGGTGACCACTGGCAGGTGTGATCTCTTCTAGCTCCTGTTGCCCTGGCAACCCACAGCTGGGCTCCTTATTCACTGCTAGGGATCTTTCCCTGGCAGTTTTTCCCTCTTTAGGAGCAGGGCACCTCAGTGCTCTGTAACACATAGCTTCATAGTTTCATAGTTTGTAAGGCTGGAAGGAACCTTGGAAGATCAACAGGTCCAGCCCCCTGCACTAGACAGGAAAGACAGTTGGGGTCAGGTAACCCCAGCAAGATAACTATGCAGGCTCCTTTCGAAGATTTCCAGGGTAGGCAATTGCACCACCTCTGGAGGGAGCTTATTCCACAGTCTGAACACACTGACTGTGAAGAAATTTTTTCCTTATGTTGAGCCTGGAATAGTCTTCCAGGAGTTTGTGCCCATTATTCCTGGCTTTCCCCAAGGGGGCACTGGTGAACAGTTGTTCACTGAGTCCTTGTGTTTCCCAATGTAGCAGTAAGCTGCTACTAAGTCCCCTCTCAGCCTTCTCTTTTTTAGACTGTATAGTCCCAGGTCCCTCAGCCTTTCCTCTTATGGCTTGCCATGCAAGTCTCTGATCATACAGGTAGCTCTTCTCTGGACTCTCTCAAGCTTTACCACATCCTTGTTAAAGTGCAGTGCCCAGAACTGAACACAGTACTCTAGCTACGGTCTCACCAATGCTGGGTAAAGTGGAAGAATCACTTCCTTGGTTTTGCACACATAAACAAGCCCAGTATCTATCTAAATAGTATCTGTCTAGATCTATCTAGTATCTAATACAGGGTTTATTTTTACTAGAAAGACCTAAAGCTCAGATCAATCATGTACAAATCTTCTTGGAAATAAAATATGAAGTACTAATTTAGTGTTAGGCTGTCACAGTAACTTGATCTGAATCCAACAGAAGGAATTTGGAGTAAACTGAAGTAGTCCTTCAAATAGTCTTCAGCAGAGACTTCAAACTGTGGATGTCCAGAAGAAACTGTCTCCCTTTTGCCAATTCCAAAGAGAATGCATTGCTTCCAGAGGATACAAAAAGTAGCACAACGCCAGAGAAGAAACCCTTTCCTTTTGTTTTGTGTAATTGAACTAAAATAAGATACCCAAACAGATAGACTAGACACATGGAGCTGAAGTGACAAAGGCTATGCAGAAGTGTTCTGCCTCTGTTGCCCTGATCTCCCTTGCACCCAGTGTAGGGTGTAACCTGCTGCCTCTTGTGGGACAGTCCTACCCACTCAGGGGTTACTATTCACCCAAGGACAGGAGTGAAAGTGTAGAAGGAAACTCCATGACTTCAGGCACAATAGGGAGCTAAATCATAGAATCATAGACAATTAGTGTTGAAAGGGACCTCAGAAGGACTTCTAGACCGAACCTGCACTCAAAACGGGATTATGCTCACCTGGTCTTGAGAAGGCACTCTTGTGCCACCTTGGAGTCTGCACTCAAGATTGGCTGCTGTGTTTGTTCCAGCAATCTCAGAGAGGGCCCATGATCTCTCTGGGGGAAACCCAGAAACTCTCCTGATGTGACTTTGATTTTTCTTTCAGTGGTGGGTTCACCTCCTGTGGTCCCTTTTGGATCGACTACACTTCCTGTGGGGCTCTGTGGGGCTTCACCTTCCCTACACCCCACCCATGTGCCAGCCTCTAGGACGGCCACTTGATGTTTGGATGGCTCACCCTCCAGTGTGAGCTCTTCATTCTCTCTTCATCAGCTGGGCTACAGATGACTCTTCCTAGCCCTATGTCTCTTTGGGATGTTAGGCTGTCCCAGCTCTTCTGCTGGGCCTTTTGTTATGGCCGGGCTGTCTGCTGTGGTATCCTGGATGCTCCTAAGCCTGGAGCATTGCCCATGGCTCTCACCCTTGTCTCAGGGTCTCTCTGGGTAATCCCTGAAAGCAAAATAAAAAAAAGGAAGAAATTAATAGAAAGGTCAAAGGGTAGGGCCTTGGCCTGTTCCCACTCACTGGCCTGGGGGCAGTAGCTCCTGCAGTCCCCCAGCACCATCTTTGCTCCTTTCCCTCAGAGCAGATCCCTCCAACAGCTCCATCTCTGGATCCCTCATTGGTTGCTGGCACCACCTGTGCCTGGTGCAAGGAAGCACCCTTGCTGCCTACTCCCAGCAGTGCTTCCCCCTCAGCCTTCTTGACACCAGCTTTTATTTCAGCTGGGTGGCATCCTGAGATGATGTCATCTGCCCACACCAGCTCTAACCAGAAAAAAATGTGGCTCGCAAACCGTGCAGGTGCTCCGTGCTGACATGGCTTGCTTGTCTCTTCCCCGCCCAAAACAGGGAAGTTTGCCCTGACTTCAGGGCTTTTCTTGCAGGGATGGGCTGTCTCCACCCCAAGTCCTGCTGCGGGAGGGGTCTTTCATGCCAGTTTCCGTCCCCCTGGGACTATCCCCAACTATATCATCCCAGCCAAGGCTTTGTCTAGCTACATCCTAGGATGGAGATTTCACAGCCTTTCTGGGTAAGCTGTTCCAGTGTTTTACTAGCCTCCTTGTGAGAAAGCTTTTCATCATATCTAACCTAAATTTCCCTTGCTGCAACTTGAGACTGTTGCTCCTGTTCTGTTATCTGCCACCACTGAGAACAGCCCAGCTCCATCCTCTTTGGAACCCCCTTGCAGGTAGTTGAAGGTAGTTATTAACCCTCCCCCCAAGTCTTCTCCAGGCTAACTAAGCCCAGCTCCATCCTCTTTGGAACCCCCTTGCAGGGGTAGTTATTAACCCTCCCCCCCAAGGTAGTCCAGTGCGGTAACGCAGGTGTCCTAAGGCGAGCTCAGGGAGGACAGAAGGTAGTTATTAACCCTCCCCCCAAGTCTTCTCCAGGCTAACTAAGCCCAGTTCCATCAGCTTTTCCTCAAAGCTCTCTAACCATTTTTGTTGCCTTTGGCTGGACTCTCTCCAATTTGTCCACATCCTTTCATTAGTGGGAGGCCCAACACTGGATACAGTACTCCAGATTTGGCCTCACTGGGCACTTGTACATGTGAGGGGTGTAGGGTTTAATTCTCCTAAATTGAAATGGTGGGTTTTTAATTTGTGGGTTTTTAACACCACCAACCCTGCCATGGGCAGGCTCCACCAAGGAAAGAAAAAAGCAGCAAGGGGCCTACTTTTTTTTTCCCAGTGGAGCCTGCCCACTTCTTGCATGGTTGGGGGGTGAGCTGCCAGCGGTTCCTGATCTGTGGGGGGCCCTGGTCCTTCCCTCCACAGCAGCAGTGCCCCTTGGGTGGCATCCGCCCACTGGCAGCCCATCCAGGCAGCCCCAGGGGCAGCTGCCTGTGTGGAAGGAAGGATCAGGGCCCGTCACAGCTCAGGGGCTGCTGGCAGCTCACTGTCCCCTTCCTCCCCACCCCAGGCTGCACGAGAGGCAAGCAAGTTCCACCAGAAAAAAAAAGTAGGCCCCTGACTGCTTTTTTTTTCCCCCCTGGTGGAGTCTGCTTGCATCAGTTGCTGCCAGGTAGTGTAGCCACTGAGCTGAAGGGGAGCCTAGTGCTTCCCTCTGTAGTAGTAGTGTCCCTGGGCGGGTTCCTAGCTGGGTGGGTGCTGCCTCGGCTCACAGGCAGAACCCAGCCTGATCCAGTGGTGCACAGGGTGCTGGAAACCTGGGTGTTCTTGGGGAAGCTCAGACTTGGTGGGCTTCCAGTGCTCTATGCACTGTCCCTGCTGCCTTCTTGCTGCCTGAGATGGCCTAGGAATGGGCTGGCTTGCCCCTGGAGCAGTGCGGAAAGGCAGCAGGAGGGTGGCCAGAGAAGGTGGTAGGGACAGTGCATGGGGCACTGGAAGGTCGCTAAGCCCATGCTTCCACAAGTCCTCCTGGGCTTCCAGCACCCCATGCGTTGTCCCTGCTGCCTTCTCTGGCTGCCAAACATGTACACATGCACAGTTTTTTTATCCACAACAGGGCAATTTGCCCTGATCAAACAAATACATTGGAGGTGGTCTAAGTTGCCATGCTCAAATACATTTTTACACTGTTATAGTAGACAAATAATGATTTCTCATCACTTTTTGTCACGTGTAAATGGCCCCAACCTTAATGTGTATAAGCGCCCTTTAGTACCAAATAGGGGGGAATAATCACTTCCCTCAATTTTATTATTTATTAGTTCCAGCTTAGCAGTTTTATGGATTGGTTCTGGCATCCTGTAGTCTCTGACATTAAATAAATACCATGGAGCATATCACTTAGAACACAGCGACTTTTTATTTCAATTCCTGTTTTACAAATTTTAGGGGTGATGAATATGAGCTATATTATGAATATCAAATAACCCAATTCTCCAGTTCCTCCTCAGGTCACAATAACAGAGATCATCTTTTCTGCTTGGGGCTCATGTTGGGCCAGTTTCATGGCTGATAACCCTAAAATCAGCATGTATAACATCACTGCTCTGCTTCTCATGTTCATTCACCTATACAGTGGAATCTCCTGTGACAGTCTGTATATAACAAAGGAGGGTGATGCTGTGCCAGGTGTGACCTGGTTACCTTGTAGGATGGGGTGGAATGAAACTCCAGTTGTGTAAGTCCTTTCAAAGAACTTTTGCCAGTGACGTGAATTAGATTAGCACCTCAGCTGCCCTTATAGAATCACAGAATCAGAGAAGTAGGGCTGTGGACCTCTAGATGTTATCTAGATTAACCCCCTGCCTGAGGCAGGATCATTGCCACCCAAACCATCACAAGCAAATCTTTGTCTAACCTATTACTAAAACTACACAGTCAACCATGCCACAAAGCATAGGGCCCTAACCTGCCAGAGGTCATAGTGTCATAGTGTCATAGTGTCTAGAGTCGGAAGGGACCTGGGCAGATCATCTAGTCCGACCCCCTGCCTTGGCAGGAAAGAGCACCGGGG
>JAGPOW010003316.1:151322746-151384884 GCA_030014935.1 Caiman crocodilus | reverse complement strand
ACCCCTGATCATACGGGTGGCCCTCCTCTGGACCCTCTCCATATCATCCACGTCCCTCTTGAAGTGCGGCGCCCAGAACTGGACGCAGCACTCCAGCTGGTCAATGTCCTACTGCTAAAGGGTTATTAAAATACACTTGAAAGCTCTCAGGTAGAGGCCCTATCCATTATAAAGGAAGGCAAAAGCCTTCACATTCCATACCAATCTGACTATGGGGTCAAATTCCTTCCTGACACCAAATGTGACAATTGGTCTGACCCTCAGCAGAAAGGCAAGGCCCTCTAGCTAAGAAGCTTTGGCTTTTAGTCCCATCTAATGCTCCTATTGATGACACTCAGAATTGCATTTGCTTTTGGTACAGCTGTCTCACACTGCAGACTCGTATCAAGTCTGTGGTCCACCAAGGTTCCTTTCCATAGTGCTGCCATCGAGCTAGGTGTCACCTATCTTGTATCTGTTTTTTATGTTTCTTCCCCAAGTGTAGGACCTTGCATTTGTTAGTATTAAACTTCATTCTGCGGGCTCCAGCCCAACTTTCCAATCTGTCAAGATCCTTCTGAATTACACTCCTGTCCTCCAGTGTGTTCATAGTCCTTCCCAGTTTGATATCATCTGCAAATTTGCTCAAGAAGTTCTCTGTACCAATATATAAATCATTAATAAATGTTGAATAAGACTGGGTCCAGGACAAGTCACTGTGGGACTCTGCTTGAAACTCTCTACCATTCCGACATGGATCCATTTAGAATTACCTTCTGCTGGTGGCTACTGAGCCAGTTGTCTAACTAACTTATAGCAATTTTGTCTAGCCTACATTTCCCCAACTTGTTTATGAGAAGCTTGTTTGGGACTTTGTTAAAATCCTTCCTGAAATCCCGATGCACTGTATCCACAACATTTATTTTATCCATCCATTTGATTTTCTTGTTGAAGAAATCCAATAAAGTTTGTTTGGCATGATTGTTTATAGTAAACCAATGGTGGGTGCTAGGTCTTTTCTTCTACAGATGCTTGCAAATGGACTTACTTATGATATGCGCTAGTAACTTCCTGGATATCAAGGTGAAGGTATCTATCTGCAACTGGTGCTCTGATGGCCCTAAAACTTTTCTCTGTGCCAAGTGAAACTTGATGAAGGGCAGAATTGGGCCTTAACTCTTCTATTCACTTAAAAGGTTTAGCTATTTAACTCCAAACTACTCTACTTCTCTTCTGTAGTCATGGTTAGAAGTGATGGTACCCTAGCAAAAAATGGTTATGTTTTAGGGGTGGCAAGATTCTAAAACCTGAAGAGCCCATCGACTCTGTCACTGGTAGTCCCTCGATATGAGGATTACAGCCTTCCACTAAATAGGGAAGTCATTAGTGAGTAAAGAGAAGACTGATCCAAGATCCATGTGGCTGCAGTCATGGTAAATATTTCTGGGTGGAGGAAGTGGATCTTGATGATGTTAGTGTAGAGTAACAATAACGTGGCTTTTGGGGAGGATTGGATCTGCAGCTGGAATAAAAGCTTTTTTCTGTGTCTCAGCAGAGCTGCTAGTCACAAGGCAGAATGATATATTATGACTAACCCTGCAAATGCTTAGGCAAGCAGTTTTATAATAAGGTCATAGGAATAGAGCCCATTGTGTAAGAAGAACAAGATACAGCCCACCAGCTATTGTCAGGAGATAAAGCAGAAGCAAGACCTTGGAGATCAAGAAGGAGTCAGCAGAAAACCAAAAAGAACTGGTGACCGAGAGTACTGAAGTTCATAGCCTTACGCATGCACTTTTAGCAGAGAGGCATGAAAATGAATGAAATGCATAGGCAATTCCATGCTAATGAAGCAAACAGTAAACCAAGGAGGAGCTTGAGTTAGGAGGAGAAATAGGTGGGACCAAAGGTGGAGTGAATGTTAATGAGCGCAGACCAAGGTGTATACAATGTAAAAAGAACTAATATTCAGGGCAGGTCGCTGGTTTGTTGAGTTTTTAAGACCTGGCCCAAAGCTGTCTCCATTCTAAATAAAGCTGTTGCTACCAATGTGTACTAGTGTTTGCTCCCTGCTTGCTCTGGCTAATGAGTAACAGGATCCATAGGCAATTAAATCGTTATCTCTCCAGTCATTAGGTGCTGCATAGAGTTAGAGTCAAACAGTTAGGCCACAGCAATTTTTCTTTGTCTCTCTCATTTGTCTGTTTTCATAGTGAAGAAAGTTTGCTCAAAATGATTGATACCTTGTGGTACATCAGTGCATTTTTCTTCTACTTATATAAAAATTCAACAGGTACCTCATGATTATGACCCAGTCATTTCTGGTCCAGGAAAAATAAAGTGAAGAAAGCTTTTTCTCTTTCAGATACTTTAACATACTTTTCTGTTTATTTCACACCTTAATTATTTTAACTGTGTCACATATTTCCATTTTCCCATAAAATTTTTCCATTTAAAGGAATTCCATTTTCCTTTAAAAGTCTATCATTCTTGTGGCCTTTGAAGAAGGTTTATTCTTTTTAGTTCTGTTCAGCTGATATTGTGTCAGTTATATCTTAAGTGTTGTTCTGGAAGTGAGGGAAATGCACTGACAGGTGGTGATTGGTACATTTTATAAGTTAAAATGAAGTAAATAAAATAAGATTATTTTCTTTCATTGTCAGTGGGACTACAGATGTTATTTATGGCTGGATACAATGAGAATATTTGCTTTGATCTGCAGAAGTGAGAATTAAGCTTCTGATTTAGATGTTCATATTTCATTCACAGTGACTTTGTGATACTGGATTTTTCCTCATTGGATGCAAAACCTTTATGAGTTATAAGCTTTTTTTCTTAACTATATTTCAGAGTTGAGAGGTTTATTCCTACCATTACAGTAAATTAGACAGGTTGCTGCTGCAAGGGTTTAGCGTTTTATTCATAATGATAACTTTCTTTCACATGCGAACATCAAATCAATTAAAAAATAAATTGTCAGTGGGTTTAAGATGCCCTGGTGTGAAGAGTTATCATGCTTCCTTCCTTTTTGTTCAGGTTTCTGGGCTTCCCAAAGGATTTAGCAAAATTTAACCAGATAAATCCACTGTGACAAAATGAAAGAATAGTAAGCCCCCCAATTGTTGTTTATATTTTTTCTTGTAAATATATTCCCAATTATTTCAAGATTGAAGAATGTTGGTCTTCCTTTGGTCAATATTCATTTCTATGTCTTTCTTTACCTGTGGTAAGCTATTATTTACATAGGTTTTGGGGAATTTATTAGCTTGATGGATGGGCTAGGAGACTATTGGTTGTGGATTCTGATTAGTTTTTTGTGGGTGTGTCTACACATTGCCATATGGTGACATTGCTATGGCACCATGCTTTTGCAGTTCCTTTTGGAAGTACTAAAGCATGGCGCAGTAACTCCTCATACTGCACCGTGCACACAGAGCATGGTTAGATTTTGCCACTGCTTTGCCATAGCAGTGCTCTAAAACTAGGAAGCATGCAGCTAAGCAAAGTAGCTGCTGATCACATGTAGACTCATGTGATCTCTACATTGCTGTAGCATGCCATATGGTGATGGAGCATGTTCCTACAGTGACATAGGGCAATGTGTAGATAAGCCCTGTTTAAAGTAAAAATTGTTTCTACTCAGAGCCTTTTGAGGTGCCACAAAATGCACCCGGAGCTCATGATTCTGGCCCTTGCACTGCATATTTGCAGTACAGAGGCAAAATTAGATCCTAGGAAATCCCAGTATCTAAAAAAACCCTTGCTATAAAAAAGCAGAGCAGCACATGTGGCTGCAGTGTATGTTGCCTGAAATTGGAGCCTGGCTAGCCCCAGTTGCCAGCCAGGCTCCATGCAACTGGATTGCCTCCACTGTAGCCCTGGGAGGCCCCCAGGGCCTCAGGCAAGCCTGCTAGGGCCAGCCTAGGTGGTGGTCACAGATTCCCCTACCCCACCTGGGGCAATTTGCCATGTGTCAGAATGTGCATGCAGGGATGTGCCCCTTGCTATGTGCTGATATGCATGTGATATGTGTGATACATGCTGCTGCTACTTGTCCCTGGGGAAACACATGTTCTCACTTGTGGGGATGCACCCCTTATGTCACATAGGTCTAGACTAAGATCTTACAGTCTTCCCTGAGTAAGAAGTAGCTTCTCCCAACCAAATAGCCATGGAGGGCATGGGACCAAGCTCCAATTTGGAGCCAATCCAGAGAGAGAGGGTGCATCTCTGTAGACTTTTCCCTTAGCCCTGACCCTACTCTCCCAGCCTCCCCTTGCTGTCTCAGGATGGGAGAGGAAGCTGAGAGATACAGCCCTTGGTCTTTGTTCCCAAGACAGGAAACAAGTAATCTGTTAATAATCCATAGATGTAGCAGCTTTCTACCCCCACCTTACTAGCTCAGCTGTGCTGGGAGATGGCTTGTGGGAGGCAACATATCCCTGATTTTTCTCTCTCTGCCTATCTGACTGGAAATGAGATCAGCAACCACTTCAGGTGCAGACAGAAGTGCAGCTCCCTGGTCTAACTCATGGCGCTTCATAGAAAGAACCATGAGTTAGACCAATCCTCCCAACCCAACAGATGTTAACTATTGGAGGGCATGGGACCAAGCTCCAATTTGGAGCCAATCCAGGGAGAGAGGGTGCATCTCTGTGGACTTTTCCCTTAGCCCTAACCCTACTCTCCCAGCCTCCCTTTGCTGTCTCAGGATGGGAGAGGAAGAAGACAGGGGAGAGAGGACTGTTCTGGGGTTTCCCCAGCCTGTGCTGGAGTGGGGAAGGGGGTGGACTGAATCACTCCACTCACCCCTCTCTCTCCCCACCCCTGGCCATGGCCCCTGTTTCCAGTTTCCTGCTTATAGCCTAGTGGACTGGATAGAGTAACTCTGAGGGCAGAATCTTTCTTGTGAGCCTTGTTTTAGTACATGGTACATCCTGGTGAGGAAGAACTTCATTAGAAGGTGGAGAAAATCTTTTGGGCACTTCTAGAAGTGTATTCCCTTTTCAACTCACAATCATGCATGGGTTCATCTGGAGCCAACTGCATTTCATTCCAGCACTGCAGGCATACTGATATTTTAGTGGCAGCAATTTACTTGTTGACATTGAGCTATATAGCTGCATATCACTAGCAAACTACTGGCAGCTAAGGCCATGTCTCACTATCTCTTCTAGTGGTTTCATGGAGATAGCAAAAATAAATAGTGTTATTATACCTTTAGATCCCTTCAGGACCTGACAGCTGAGGGTCTGCGTTCTTACAGAGGTGGCAGTTGCAATTATAATGAGATACAGCGTGTGCCTTGCAAGGCTGCCTATAACATTCTTTTACAAACCAGAACTGAACATGGTAGCAGCACACCAAAATGAAATCTTTGGTTAGATGGAGCAAAGCCCTAATATAGCTACAGCATGGGTTCTTTGTTGACAAGTTTAGCATTGCCTTATTCCTCTTATTCTTTGCAGAGATCAGCTCATCATAATTCTATTTTTTTCAGATCCTCATTAATACCACAAAAGCAATTTAAATGATGTCTCCCCTACTAAGCAAAGATGCTCACCTTTTGCCTTGAACAATGGAAACATGAAGGATGTGTCAAATTTCTTTTCTTATAACATCCCATGTTGCTGCTGATAAATTATACAAGGTTTTATCTCTGAGAACATGAAGATGATAGTTTCTTGTACAGAATTTAACTTTCTAAATTTATACAGCATTTGAAAAATTGCAGTCAGAGTATCCGATTAAAAAAATAACCAACCAACAAATTAAGAGACTTGTAACTACATTTATGTTTGATATGACTTCTGAGTCATCCTGCTATGAGACTGCCTGAGGGAAAAAATACCCATCCTGTGTACACAGAAATCAAAATGAAAATAAAATACAATACTTTTAGAGCAGTGTTTTGATCTCTCCATGCTAAGCATTTCTCCCAACCAAATAGCCATGGGAAGTTGTATTAGCAGCAGTAAAATAAGAACAGAAGCACTGTGCTTAGGTTCTTCAGCTTCCAAAATGTCTGAGTTTATGGCATGGTAAATGTTATGGTTTATGCCGGGGTGCCCAACCTTTTCAAATGTGGGGCCAGATCACTAACTTTTTGTCATCCAGTGGGCCGGCAAGCCATATTCAAAGACATCACAGCAAGCGGTATCATATCAGGAAGTGATGTCACATGACCTTTGATACCAGTGAAGTTGCAGGGGTTGACATGGTCCTGGTTGACATGGCATGCATACCTGGGTTGATGTGGTGCTGCAGGAACCGCTTGGCTACAACTGGGTTGACCTGGTGCTGAGAAGCCACGGGGCCAGGCCACAGTTATCCTGAGGCCCGGCCAGCCTGCCGGTGCCATGCCCAGGTTGACATGGCGCTGCAGGGCACACCTGGGCAGAACCGGGTCAGCACCAGCCAGGAAAAGCAGCATGCTGCTGAAGCTGGCTTCCCACGTGCTGCTGGGGATGGGATGAGGCCGGCCAGCTCTGCACCGGCTAGCAGAAGCGGCAGTGGAGCCATGAGCCTCTTGGAACTGACCAGTGCAGGCTCATTCCATCCCGAGCGGCACACAGCTCCACTGTCGCTTCTGCTGACCAGTGCAGACCTAGCTGGGCTCCTCCTCCTGTCCTCAGCAGCAATGAGAAGCAGCCCCCTTGGGGCCTCGCAACCAGATCCAGAGAGCCACAGCACCCGGGGGGACACTGACCGGGGGAGCAGGTGCTGCCTTGCTGTGGGGCCGGGCAGGGCAGGGCAGTGGGGCTGGCTTGAAGTGGGCAGGTGACAAGGCAGGCACGGGCCGGCAGTGCCGGTGGCTGCTGCTTGCCTTCCCGCGTGGGGCCGCTCTGCTGGGCCCTGTGGGAGTAAGCAGCTCCCCTCCCCTCCCCTCCTTGACGGCTGGGGCCCATGTGCCGGCCCTGCCTGGCTCGCCACAGCCCCGCAGCCAGCACCGCAGCTCTCCACGCAGCCACTGCCGCTGCGGCTCCATGCTCTGCAGCTACAGCTCCACACTCCATGCCACTGCTGCCTCTGCGGCCCCGCCACCACCATGGCCCCTCTGCCACTGCAGCCTCATGCCACCACCGCCACAGCCCCACACTCCGCGGTGGTAGCACTGCTGCCGCCACGGGCCAGATAAAATGGCTTGGCGAGCTGCATGGCAGCCTGCGGGCCGTATGTTGGACAAGCCTGGTTTATGCTATGTGGCATGGGCAACTGCTGTCACCTTATTCAGGGGACCAGCAATCAGTCAGCAACTGGGGTGGGGGGGTACCCCACAGCCAATCTTGCTGACTGGGAGAGGGGGGGTCCCCTACAGTCAATCTCACTCACTAGCTTCTAGAAGTGGCTGTGGCACTTCCGAAAGTGGTTGCAGCGCTTCCAGAAGTGGCTGCGGAGCTCCCACTCCCCAGCTGGTGCTCTCAGGGGGGACACTGGCACTCCCTTTGGTCCTCCCCTTCCCATAGCCTAAGTGGAGAGTGTGGTCTTTCAGGGGGTGCATCAGCACTCTCAGAGGGTACATGTGCACCCCCATGTAACCCTTGGACTTTGCCACTGCTATGTGGGAGGTTACATTAATGACACAGACATACAAACACTTTATAATAAGATAAAAATGAGAAGGGTTTTACTGGTCACTGGCTGTTCTTTGGTAGTTCTAATACAATAAATGTCTTATGACTTCTGGCTGTGTGTCTGTCTGTCCCTAACCTTATGGGCCAACTGCACAGGCATGGCCCAGAGCCTTACTGACAGAGAGACAGACAGGCAAAGGCAGACATGGGGAGGGAAGTGGGTGAGGCCAGACTGTGCTCCCCACTGCTGGAAGGAGGGGAACCAGCTGTGCAGGGGCTGTGGCTTGCAATGGAGGGGCATGGTGCCCAGCCATGGCAGAGGTGTGGCATACGGCCACAGGGTGCCTGCAGGGTAGCATGGGCAATGCATGCTGGCTGCAGCACATGACTACAGGGTGTGGCATGCGGGCACATGGCAGCAGAGTGCTGCGTGGGAATCTACCCTGGGGGGTATGGTGTGTGCAGAGTGCATGGTGCATGGCTGCAGGGTGCCACACAGGGAGTAGGCATGGGCAGCGCCTGCTGACTACGGCACATGGCAGTGAGGTAGGGCACCCGTGCCCACTCCCTGCATGGTATGCTGCAGCCATGCACCATGCCTCCCCACACTGGGAGCACCTGCTGGCTCCAGCCATGAGGCGTGCATGGCATGCAGGGGGAGACAGGATAGCACAAAAGTGCAGGGTGCCACGCAGGGAGTAGGCACAGGCAGTCTCCACTGGCTATAGCACGTGAACACAGGGTGGGATATGCCCCTCCATGCCCACTCCCCGCACAGCACCCTGCAGCCACATGCCACAACCTTCCCATGGCCCACAGCCAGTGGGCACTGCCCACTTCTCTTGTGGCACCCTGAAGCTGCACACCACACACCCCTGCATGGGGACCACCCACCAGCTGCAGGGGGTGTGCCACATGGCTGCAGGGAGATGTGAGGGGGCAGGAAGGTGGGCATGGGCAGCACCAGCTGGCTGCTGCACACAGCTGTAGGGTGTACCCCTTATGATTGTGGGCAGTCATGGCATGAGGGTGCATGGCCACAGGATGCCATGTGGGGGAGCGGGCATGGCATCCAGTTGCAGGGTGCCATGAGGGGAAAGGGCATGTGGGGCACACCTCACATGGGTAAGCACCATGACATGCAGCCGCAGGGTGCCACAAGGGGAGCAGGCAGGCAGGAGCAGGCAGCACCTGCCAGCTGTAACATGAAGCTGCAGGGTGGGTTGCACTCCCCATGCGGCACTCTGCAGCCACGTGCCACCCCCCCCCCAATGCCCTCCACCACACCCTGGGGCCACGTCCCATGCCATGTGGCTGCAGCCGGCAGGTGCTCCCCACACTGTTGCTGCTCTTCTTGTCACACCCCATGGCCACACCCCACAGCCACAAATCACACCCCACATACACCCTGCACCATGCCTCAGAGCCGCTCCACATACCACACCCTGCCCTGTAGCCATGCACCACCCTCCCTGCACAGCCACACACCCACCCCTGTGTGCACCCTGTGCCACACCCTGGACTGCTCTCCCTGACACACAGCCCTTGACTGCTCCCTGTGCCATGTCTTGTGGCTGTGTGCTACTTCACTCTGATGCTGCCATATGCCACGCTCCCTCGTGTGGAGGGGTGGGGAGGGTGTGTGGAGCGGGGCTGGACCCATAGTGTCAGGGGGAGTGGGGCATGACCCAGAGAGACAGCAGGAGTGGGGCGGAGCAGGGCAAGACCCAGAGTGGTAGTGGAAGTGGGGGGACTGTGGCCGGACCCAGCGCAGTGCAAGGCCATATGCTGGTCTCCATCCCCAATCCCTGCCCCATCATTCATGATGGGCATTTTGCTAGTTTCCTATATGCACAATCTTACGTTGTAGTAAGTGGAGGGTAGCCCATGGTGATTAACTTAAGATAGTAAATTACAGTAGCTTAGTTTCTATTTAGTTCAGGATAGGAGAGTGCACATGGAAACAAGCACAGAGCAGCAGACACCTCATGAAGCCTTGTCCCCTTTGACTCCATGGTAAATTATCTATTTATCCCTGTTGACCTTAAAATGTATCAGTATCTTAGGAAACAAGGTTTTGGCTAAGCCACAGACCAGCAACCTACACCTCACAGAACCACTGGATCCGGCTGGCAGAGTCAGCGGGTTTCAGTGTTTTTCAATGGTTAGGGGGCTTCACTTTGCACTGCACCACAGCCAGGCAGCTTTACTCATGGCACACCACACCCAGGCAGTGGCCGGTACCAGTCCCAAGCTGGGTCATTCTGGCCTGCTAGAAAACATTGCCCACTGCTGGGCTCCAAGGGCGGACTGATGGGAGTGGTGGGAGGTGGCCGTGGCCGTGGCTCCCGGGCACCGGCCCTGGCGGGGGCACTGTCTGGGTCCTTCAGTGTTCTCATTGTGCGATGTGACTTCTAAGTATTGCTAAGGGGCTTGGGGGACAGAGTGCAAATGCAAGCATTAGCCTCTGGGTGTTGAAGACCCACCATACATCACTGCTGGGCTCTGTTGCCAGTTACACCAACCTAATTAGCAGCAGCTCTGTTCATGCAATTGAATCACACCAAAGCAAGCAAGACCAAAATCGCACACACAAAGGTTTCAGTTAAACCGTGTCCCTGGTGTTGCTGGGGGCAGCCTCTCTGAAATATGCCCTACCCACCTGCTCCTGCTTTCACCCACCAATCCCAGCAAGACAAATTTTCTCTCCCCAACAAACCCAAGTACAGACATTATCTTCCTAATGCACACGTTTTAGTTTTGCTTTAACATTAGAGTTACATTTGCAATTACTCTACAAACATGACGCCTGAGTGCACAATTTTTCCTTCAAAGTTATGGCAGGCGCTTTCTGAGTGCACTGCTGATGATTATAACAGCTGTTAGTCTTTTTTTTGCCAAGCCTTTTCTACAAGATCCTAAATGTGTGTCAGTCTTTGCTTATGCTATTGTTGCTTCTAAAAAAGGTATTGTCTGTCAAGAAGTTTTCTGTTGCACAGAAACTATCCCTTTCTAATAAGTGATACTGCTATTATAGTTACACCTGAAATAGCCCATTGGCACCTGCTAACAAAAAACCTCTATGGTGGTAGTACAGGAAATATAGAATAGATGTCCAATAACTCGAATTGGAAGTTGTCCATATAGCTGTTTTAAAGAAGACTATGTCAGGCCATATTAACAGGCAAGGGAACAAAACAACAGTAGCTACTGACTTTTCAATAAAATAAAGGATTTCACAAATATGTTCTTTTCCTGTCTTCACAAATTTTCTGTGGGGGTCTTTTGCTGCCCCCTGATGGCACTGTAAAACACTGCAATTGCTGGGTGGTGGAACAAGCCAAATGTGGGAGTAAAGGAAATAATAATTGACTGTGCTCACTACTAGAAACAGCAGAGCAGTTGCCTGGCTGCGGCAGAGAAGCTTGAGCAGCAATACAGAGACAAGGTGTGTGCAACAGGGAAGGAGGTGGAATGAAAGAAGCTGAGGTGACATTTAAGTGAGCTACCTGAAAGCAGAGTATCTGGAAGCTGAACATGTCTGTAGGGTACTAAAGGATCTGACTGTGACATAGATTTTTGCTGAAGAACACAATTTGTAGCATCTCAACCCAAATCATCTACTCGCTTATCAAGGTGAGTCAATTCAGGACCCAAAAGTACTTTCAGGTAAGAGGAATTCATCAGAAAGATGCTGGAAGCATTTGCAGAATAAAGGACAATGGAGCACTTTGTACTTGGTCAGAAAGAAACTGATTGCAGACCCATTCTTTGAAAAATGTTTTCTTAGTTTTGGAAAAGTAAATCCCTCACAGATTCCTCACAGTGGCGTATGTTTGCTTATGGGAACAAGAAAGCAATGAATGCACTGATTATGGAGAGCATATCATACATCATTTATCTATCAGGAGCTATATACAAGTGGACTTGGATTTTAAAAAGCCCCAGGGTGCTTGCCTGTTGTATTCATCAATAGTATATGTATTTAGAATTGATAGACTGTGCTGCTTTGTCTGTGCAAAGTATAGTTAAAGCAATTAAATGATATCAGACAAATTTGGCAACAATTCTTATTTTGGATAGCAAGTGGTAGAGACAGCATGGAAGAGGATTTAAAATTAGCCAGGGGGGTTTGGCATGTTTGAAAGAGAACGGGTCTTTCATAGACTAACCTGATGCTGGACATCAGAATTAGCACATGAGCAATAGGGGTAAAATACCACAATGTTGGAGCTGTCCAGTGTTGAGGATAGGTTGGACTGGGTTTACAAGTGGCTCTGTAGTATAGAGATTTTTGTCTTCTGTTGTGCAAGGCAAGGGCTGAGTTTAATAAAAAGGGAGCACTTCTTAAGAAGGTTTTAGTGTAGCATGGGTTTGCTGTAGTTCAAGCACTGAAGCCGGGCTTTTGAGTCAAATCCTCCTCCTCCTCCAGCTGTGGGTCACGGTACAAAAGAGAGAGGGCATCAAGCAGGGTGTGGAAAGCTCATGGCTGCTATGGAACTATTCTTTTTGGGGTTCACCTTTGCCTCCATGTGGGAGTGATGGCTGGGAAGTGGCTGATGGACCTATGACTAGGTAGATCCAGCAGCCAAACTTCCCCAGTATAGGAGGATGCAACTACTTTGAAAGACTGTCCCTAATGGGGCTCCTTAATCTCTCTCCCAGGCCTGAGTGTCCTCCCATTTACACTTGTGAGTGTGGGATAATTCCAGTAGAGTGAGTGAAGTGACTGTTGTAAAACTAATGTTAGCAAGATGAGCATCTGGCCTTTTGTCTTTGCTTTTGTCTGGGTGTGTGGCACCACATGCTTTTCTGAGACCCTTCAAATACCTATAGCAGGCTCTGTGTGTGTGTGTGTGTGTGTGTGTGTGTGTGTGTGTGTGTGTGTGTGTGTGTGTGTTGGGGAGAGGAGGAGAGAAGGAAGGAGGGGGGACACATCTGTATTACTTCATACTCTGCATCAGGTCAGTGTTTAGTGACTAATTGTTTCAATGGTATTTTAAAATATTATCCTTTGGTTTCCTGACAACTGAGTTCCCCCTTCATATCTGTTATGCATTTGTGTACAGTAATTACACCTATCCTTAGAGTAGTGAGTTTGCAGACATAGGGCATTTTTTGGCACACATTTACTCAGGAACATAAGCACCCTTTTCAAAGTATTGGTTCAGTCATGTAGGTTTCTAATCAAGTCTCTGATAAATGGTCCATGCCTGACCTCATCATCCTGTTGCTTCAGAGAAATTTACAAAATGCTATCCAAAGGCAAGCCTAGGAGTAGAAAACCGTTAGACTATTGGGTAGTAACAACCAGGGATTTAACATAGACAATAATTTTATGTCTCTTTATAATCTACTCTGATGCTCACTTATCTCTGCACTTGACAGGTGATAACGACACTCTTGAATGGTCTTGCAGTTTTATCAAACTTTTATCAAGTTTTCACTGCATCTCTAATATCTGTTGGCTACCTGATAATGACTCTTGTATCTTGTTATTATTTACATACAGAGTTTTACACCAGCCCTTGTTCTACGTGCTATTTAATTCTGTTGCATCTGCTTCCTCCCAGAGACCTAAGGAAGGGTACTGTAGCATCAGAAAGCTTGTCTAAATCTATCCTAACCATGTGGTTTGTCCAGTAAAAGATGCCATTCACAAAAAAACCTTGTCTCTTTTACATCCCTTGTAATCCTGGGATTTCATCAAGTGGTTTCATCATATGTGGTTTCATCATATGGGAATATGCCAACTATATATCAATAGTTATGAAATGATCATAGTTTTGCTTTCCTACTGCTATACCTTAACATTTTAAGAACTCTTCTTGAATATAGAACTGCTTGGTAACAAGCTGTTATACAAGCATTGTATGTACCTGCTTGCAGAGGGAGACATGGTCACATTCATTGAGCCAATTCTTTATTCATTTGATGTCTTTGTTTTGTGTTTTCTTTAACATAAAACAAAAATCATTTGAGATTGAAAATACATTTTTTCTTTCCATTTAGTATGTCTAACTATAAAGAAGATTTTTTTAAATAATGTGTTGGTACAGTTGTTAATACAATTTTGGCAAAAATGAATTTTATGAAAGACATTCTATGTATGTATTATCCACCTTGAAAATATGTGTTAACTTTTTCCGAAGTGGGTTTGGTTAGATCACAGTAACAAGACCCATGTGTTGAGGGGCTACTTATGGGCACCCCAGAAGGGGACCAACTCTGACTCGCCTGCTACATCTTTGATCTTATAAAGAAAGAGAAGGGCTCAGTGATGTCATTAAGGGTTCCCACAGAGTTACTCACATAGTGATGGGTTCCCCTATACCCTGTCCACACACCAACCGCATTGTTGCCAAGAATGAAATCAGCACCCAGTCAACACCCACGAGCTCATTCCATGGGGCTGATGCCAGAAACTGCTGAAGTCTCATTCCCAGTATCCCGTGAGGCTATAGATCACTGTCTCACCATTATCAAGACACTTCAGTTGGAGATATCCAAAAGAACCATTCAGGATAAAGATAACAAAAATAAACAATAATATGCCTCCAAGCTTGACGTGTATGATCTCTTGGTTCTTGATCATTGGTCAGTAATTCACTAGGTAATATTAGATTCCCTGGACCAAGATTCTTCTCTAGGTCTGGGCCACTCCCAATTCACTGTGCCTCTGGCATGCCCTGAGCCAATGTCTCAAAACAAGTCAGGTTTGATGAGCCATCAAACTGTACCTAAACTCAAGGAAAAGCAATTCAAAAGTGTCCCAAGAAAACTAATAAGAACCACTTAATGCTGCCCTTCTGCCAGGTTGCAGCTCCCAGGGACTGGCATTCAGTCCTTAAGTTTCTCCCTTCCGGAGAAGATGTTGTTCAATTACCCCTTACCCGCGTTTGATGTGTTTGCAGGAGTGAGTCTGTCAGATGCTCTGTTCCCTCTGGCATCTCCACTCCTCAGTTCCTCTGAATCCTGGGCTCTGCCACCCAGTATCTCCTCCCACTTGAGCAGGTCTGTCACTCTTCTTATATCTCCGAGGCATCATGTTCTACCTATGTCATGCTTAGAGCACCCTTGAATATGTATGGAACAGGAGCTCATGAATCAGCACGATGGCTTTGCATGCCACTCTTGTTCCAGCCACTCTGTGTCTGCAGGTAAGTCTAACATGAGACTGACCCTAGCTGGACCTAGCCAGCTGGCCCATGACTGCCCACCAGGTTCTCGGCAGGGCTCCCTGGAGAACCTTGCCCTATTTCCTAGGTCTCACCATTATGATCACATTATAGATTTATCATTAGGTAAAATTTATGTTTAAAATCCATATTTATTTGTGAGCTGTTCAGGATTAAAACATACAGATAGTGCCTTCAGATTAATGTATACTCTTCTAAATTTAAAACTGATAAATCATGTGGTTTAATAGAAGTATATACTTTAATACAAAGTTGTTTGCTCCACAGAGGCTTTTTGGCATCAAGGATTTTACTAGTGGCCTGAAAATGTACACTTTATCTACTGCTACTACATTGTTCCCTCCTTCTTACTTTGCCCCTGAGTACACTTTACTGCTAATGTCTTTCTCTAAAATGTTTGTTAATTGTTTTAATTTGAAGGCACAATATTTGCTTTTCAGAAATCTCTTTATGGTTTTAAAGGCCTGGAGAGAGTGAGAGGAGGTCCCTCCGGTCAAATTAATTCTGTTCCTATCACATAATTTCCCATTTCCTTCTGTCTCTCTTTATCAATAGAAATGCAATTTCTGACTTGTGATGGCAAATGCGGTAGCTATGTGTTAAATCATAGTTGTTATGCATTAAATCATAGTTATGTGTTAAGTCAGCATGGATTCACCAAGGGCAAGTCATGCCTGACCATTCTGATTGCCTTCTGTGATAAGAAAACTGACTCGGTGGATGTTGGGAAAGCAGTGGATGTAATATACCTTGACTTTAGCAAGACTTTTGATGAATCCTCCCACAGCATTCTTGCAAGCAAGCTGAGGAAGCCTGGTTTGGATAAATGGACTATGAGGTGGCTAGAACGCTGGCTGGCCTGTCAGGCTCAACAGGTAGTAATCAATGGCTCAATGTCTAGTTGGCAGCTGGTATCAAGTGGAGTGTCCCAGGGGTCAGTCCTGGGGCTGGTTTTGTTCAATATCTTCATTAATGATTAGGAAGATGAGATGGATTGCACCCTCGGCCAGTTTGCAGATGACACAAAGCTGGGGGATGTAGAAGATACGCTGGAGGATAGGGCTAGGATTTAGAGTGACCTAGACAAATTGGAGGACTGGGCCAGAAGAAATCTTATGAGATATGAGATTCATTAAGGACAAGTGAAAAGTCCTGCCCTTGAGACAGAAGAATCCCAAGCACCAATACAGCCTGGGGACTGGCTGGCTAAGCAGCAGCTCTGCAGAAAAGGACCTGGGGGTTACAGTGGACAATAAGATGGATATGAGTCAGCAGTGTGCCTTTGCTGCCAAGAAGGCTAACGACATACTGGGCTGCATTAGTAGGAGTGTTGCCAAGAGATAGAGAGAAATAATTATTCTTCTCTATTCTGCACTGGTGAGGCTGCATCTGGAGTACTGTGTCCAGTTTTGGGCCTCCCACTATAGAAAGGATGTGGACAAGTTGGAGAGAGTCCAGGACAACAAAAATGGTTTGGGGGCTGGAGCACATGACTTATAAGAAGGCTAAGGGAACTGGGTTTATTTAATCTGGAGAAGAAAAGACTGATAGGGGGTTTGATAGCAGCCTTTAGCTACCTGAAGGGTGCTTCCAAAAAGGATGTTTGTTCTCATTGGTGACCAGTGGCCAAACAAGGAGCAATGGTGTCAAGTTGCAGCAAGGGAGGTTTAGGTTGGATAATAGGAAAAACTTTCTCACCTAGATGGTGGTGAAACACTGGACCAGGTTACCTAGAGAGGTGGTGGAATCTTCATTCTTAGAGGTTTTTAAGACTTGTATCAAGAAAGGCTTGGCTGGAATGATTTAGTTGGGGCTGGTCCTCTTTTGAGCAGGGGTTTGGACTAGATGACCTCTTGACGTCCCTTCCAACTCTATGATTCTATGAAATGCAGTCTGCAGGGCACTATGGTGAATTGGGCTAAAGAAAGCTTTTGGGGGGGGGTCCTGATTGTATGTGCTCCAGAGATCCAGGAATGGAAAATGAGGTTTGGCTGTTTTCAAACAAATATAGGTCTCTCAGCATGTAATAATGGTCTCTTAGTATGCCTAATTCAAATTTCTTTCCTACAACTCTTGCTGTGGCTGCCATATCAAGTATAATTAATGAGGTCAGGCCAGCCACATCCACTACTGTTCTACCCACCTTCTGCAATATATCTGTGAGGTATTTGAAACTGAAACACGGCAAGGCTAAGGAAAAAATCCAGCTCCACCTTTCACAGTTTCAGAGGTCCTCAGCATTGAAGATCTGCACAGTTTCTGTTTGAAGTGGGAGGTGCACATGAGAAATGCTAACACTTGCTGGGTGGTGTAAAATCCAAGCCTATGTGCTCCCTCAGCTGTGGGAGAAGTGGATTGCAAGGGACATGTACAAGTGGCCAGAGCTGGATGGTGCACTTGCTTCTCTTTCAGTCCAATAGAAGAGTGTTTTTATGTTTAACTAGCTGAAACCCACGAAACATTTGCAATTTAACTTTTATTGAAAAAGTATTTCTTTAAATGCAGGATTTTTAGTTATCCTTTGACCAAATACTTTAATGGAATCAAAACTTATCACCCTCAAAAAGGCTACTTAAAGTTGTCCATGTGCAAACACAGGCTTAGGAATATAAATGCATATTTTGTCAAAAGTCTGACCTTTTTACTTGTTTATAGTCATAGAATAAGAGGGCCCTTGTACTTGTGACTAAGGGCCCTTGTACATGTGAGGAAATTGTCCCTTTTAGTGGTACAACTGCCTTTTTTAATAATTTAATTGATAACGGTGTACACTTCTGGCGGCGCATTTTGTTTTGAATTGCTTTTTATGTAGCAAACTAAGACACATCCCATGTATTTTAGTTTGCTATGTAACAAATTACAGCAATATTCCTCATGTGTACAAGGGCCTTATCCAGAGAAGGTGGCGGGGACGGTGCACAGGGCGCTGGAAGTCCGGGCGTGCTCAGGGAAGCTCGGGCTTGGTGGGCTTTCAGTGCCCTGTGCACCATCCCTGCTGCCTTCTCCGGCTGCCAGCACACCCAGCCACCCTCCTGCCACCTTCCTGGGGCAGCCGGCTCATTCCTGGGTGGTCCCAGGTGGCAGGAAGACTAGAAACAACATGAAACACATTTCATGTGACCAGGACTTGTGGCTTTAATCAAGCTTGGGGCCCTCCACCACAGAGTAGGTAGGCTCCTTCAAAGGAAAAAAAATGCTGAGGAGTGATCCTTTTGTTCTCCCAAAGTCTTCCCACCTGTCCCATGGGCAGGGGCCCCCAGTGCTTTATCCCAGCTCTGGCCTGCCTGCATAGCTGTTTGAAATGCCCCAGGAACTCAAATAACTTTGTTATTAAATAACAAGCTTATTAGGTCTGTCAGGAGCACTCTGATTGGTTATTTCACTGATCATTGTGATTGGCTGCCAAGACAACCAATCAGAGTGCTAGTGCTCTGGAAAGACAGAATAAGCCTATTATTATTATTATAGAAGATGATTGTGTTGGGAATCCAGCGACCTTATCAGGTCATGGCTGCACTAGGCTCTGTTGTAGAAAGGCACAGGACAGCATGACCCCTGCTTTGATCCCTGTTTTAAAGTGGTCACTTCTAACAGATTGCACATCCAGTTACTGGATTCTTAGCATTCTTGCTGCAAGCCCAGTACGTAATACAGGTATTGTCGCCATCCTTTACACCTCCAGTTCCTCACTGTAGGCGTAGAACATCTCACATGTAGCGGCCGCATAGGGAGGCACGATTGCTTGATTTCCCTCTTGTTCAAGGGGAGTCATATTTATTGCAGGAAGTCCTGAGCAGAGCACCCCACACTAATGAACCACATGAAATATGGTTGTGATTTGGGGAGACAATTCCTGATTATGCTCCTTTAACACACAGCAGCCCATTTGTCAGATCCCTTATTGATCATGTATCACAAACCATTTAGCAAGCCTCATTGCTTCAAGAATCAAGAGATTCCCCCTACCCCAATTTCCTCCCTGTTTTTCCCTTTTTCACTCTGCTTAGAGTGACATAAGCCAAGAAGAAGTAGGATGTGTAACCCTCGGAGTGGATTTCTCCTTTTCCCCTATTTCAGCATAACCAGGAAAAGACCCCTCACAATCTGGTCCATAGTACCTGGGTACACCTGTTCCACCATGTGCCATTTTCAACTGTCCTTTGAAAAAAGCAGATGTCTATGTGTTAATCAAAGAAATCTTATTCTGAGCTTCATGTGATCTTCCCAGCAGGTTTTAGTACAAGTGTTTCTTCAAAATTCTCTTAGATCTTAGCGTTCCCTAGGCTTTTTTCCCCTTCTTTGTTTAGTTTTTTACAGTCAAACTTTTGCAGACAAAGTTTACACTCATAACCTCACACTTATTACCAGGTTCTCTAGCAACATCCTAATTTATCTGTGCCTCACAAAAAAAGAGAGAACAGACCAGTTCATATGTCTCACCTATGAAAGATTTCCCAGCTTCTGCACCTTCCAGCAATCTCTAGCAATCACCTTATCGTGGCCACATGAAGGGAATCAGCGTTTGCCAGCCATCACTGCATAGCAGTATCTGAGATAACACACACACACCTATGTCTTTTAAAAAAAGGAGAGACTGCAGTAGCTCATATATTGCCATGTAAAAACTGATGGTAAATATGTACAATTTAAATGCATACTTTGTATTTCTTAGTGCCGACTTTGTTTTCTATCATGTGGTACTTCCCAGCTGCACTGTGTGGGATCAATGTGATGAGCAAGGTGGGGTGTCAGAGGCTCTGTGCCTGCATGTTCTGCTCTACTCCAGAACTGCCAAAATACTCTTAACAAATGGCAGTGGATCGGTTAGCGATGTGCCTAGTTTACACTGAACAGTCCTCTCTTTTGAGACACACCTGTTTGTGCACCCACGCCACAACCGTTTTTACTATGCATGGTACTTTCATACACTTATTCCTTTCAGTTACATAAATGTCACTGGATTAATTCAATAGAAGAAATTTATTCTACTGTACTCCAGCTGGTTTGTGCTACTCCAGCAATCTCCTTTATGACTGCTGTGGGTTTCTAAGCTAGCCAAATCAGCTAAAAAGCACGGGTGATTCTGGACCAGAGTATTTTGTTCACTAAAACCAACACTTCTTATTTTAATAACGTCACTATTTCTCTCCCTCAAGCTATACCAGAAGGTGCTCAAGAATGGCTGCCGGTCTGGAGAAAGCTTGTCACCGATGCATATCAAAAATTGCCAGCAATGGTAAGTTACAGCTTTAGGATGTCCAGAGCTCTGCAGTTAACCATTCAAATCTGTAAAGGAAGCCTCTGGCCACAGCCCAGGTAAGTCAATAGGGCGCTGAGCTTTGCATCAAGGCCTAATAACTTATTTCTGCAAAGTGCAGCCAATATTAACTCCTACCAAAAATCCCTTGGTACTTCAAAGGAGCTGCTCAGCACATTGCAGTCCTGGACCTTACACAGACAAGGGGTTGTCAGGCTTCTGACTTTTTGACTTGGCAGTAGCCTTGTGTCCCAATAGGGTGTTGGGAGGCACATTGCTGCTATGATTTAAAACTTGGGTCTGGGTACTGAAAAACTCATTGTACATTTTTTCAGGAGAAGGCATGTCATTTCACTGAAGTGATTAAAATCTGCATATATAAATTATTCTTGAAGTTTCCATTGGATGCATCCTCCATCTTCCTTCCTTCTTGTATATATTTCTAGCGTAAAAAACTGATACATAGAGCTGTAATACTAATTGTAATTATAAAGCACTCCTCCTGCTGTGGTGATTGGGGCAATGCACAGAATATCCTGCCCTTGCAGTCAGCCTTGGTTCTCTCCCTCCCCTTGCCTCAACCCCTAAATGGGGCTTTATATATGTTTCTATATAGATTTAAACTAGAGAACATCTATGAAAAATAGTGCAGGATGATGCCTTCTGAAATGAGTCCCACAACCTGCATGTCCAGCTGTTTGGCACCCCCCTCCACATAGCAAAATCACAACCAGCCTCTGATTCAGAGCACATTGCCCAAATTTCCAAAAGGCAGTTTTGGTCAGATGTGTGTACTTTAGCTTGTAAGCTTTTGGGGGGCAAGGACTCTTTTTTTTTGTCCTATGTTTTCATAGGGCCCATCACAAGGGGCATACAGTCATAGATTGTTAGGAGCTGCAAAGGACCTCACAAGAGCATTGGGTCCAGTCCTCCACAACTAAGCCTCTAGGGTGCTAAGGTAGACTAATCCTTTTCCCTGAGTGTGAAGAATAACAGTAACATTGATGGAGGAATTTTCCAGGATAGCCTAGACCTATGTAAGTCAGGGCTTTAAAATCAGCTTGGCCAGCTTGAAAATCAATCTAACACTTTATAATATTGTACCAATATTGAGCATGTTCTCTAAAAGGTAATTAGCTGTGTTAGGCAGGCAGGGTAGAGATGCACATTATAGACTAAGAAAATCAGAGCTGCATAAGCTTTCATGAACAGTGCAGAAGCTAGCATTTGATGTGCTGCTAGAATCTGATGATGTGAGCTGTTGCCAACAAAAACTTTTGCATCTATACTTGCAAGCAACAACATTTTCCAAATCCCTTCAGTTATAAGAAACAGGAAAAATTCCCACATATCATTTGACCACTCACTGTAATGGAAACTTCACCCACACAAATTGCTTTATTTATCAGTCAGTGGCTGCCACCTTAGGGTCTTATCTTTGAGTGCCTTTGGCTCCAATTGAAAGTGGTTTCTGAAAAATTAAAAAGAAGCTTCCATTAATGATTAAGCCACTTAATGCCTTGCTACCTATCAAAATTCTCCATACAAATCTGCAAAAGCCTTGAAGATAGTCTGCTACAAAGATTATGATGAAAAGCACAGAACCAATTACACTTTGAAATTACTCATTGCCAAGAGAGTAGCTAAGGATTTTTGTCAACCTCCTATCCAGTTCTTCTGCTGTACCCTCACATGGCCAAACTGAAAGCAGTTCAGCCACACTCAGAAGGAAAGGTTTTGTCTGCTACCCCATCAGATTGTACAACAAGGACCTCAGCTAAATTTAACCTTCTCCCTGGAGGAGATACCAGGAAATGAGTTAAATTGCCTGCATTAATTTCAAAACCCTACCAAGTTACAGAGGTCTCTTATCTAAGTAGGCATCTGGGTCAGCTACTTTTTAGCTTGAAAAAAATGACAAACTTACACTCTTGAGAAGTATAAGAAACTTTTCTGTGCCAGATTCACTGGAGTCTACTTATTGTATGACTCCAGGGCCAAAAAGGAGTCAGAAAAAAAAAAAAGCAGACACAAGTCCCTTAGTGCTGGACTGCTCCCAGCAGCCATAGAGTTAGGTTAGAAGGCTTCTTTTTTTACCCATACCAATAAAGAACATAGGGAGCAGCGAGCAGGGTGGCTCCAGAACACGCTGGCCTCTGTTATGCCCAGAAACCTTCTTGGAAGCTGGGAGCGTGGTGCACAGGTTAGAGCAGCACCTCCACTGTTTTAAATTTAACTAGCTGGGCAGCAGGCAGCGTGATGGCTCAGCCTGAGGAAATCATGCACACAGGAGAATTTTAGTCATTGCTTTTGCCCTTCAGAGGCAGTCAAAATAAGAGGCAGAGGCAATATATTCTCAGATTTCTGTTCCTATCAGTTACAAGCAAAATATTGCTGCTTTCTGTTGGCATAATAGTGCCACTGGGGCTTTAATGATGGTTGATGGAATAAATGGTCCATTATAAATTTTTAAAAGAATGGAATTGATTCTCATTGCATGTGGCCTGACTTACATAAGGAGTAACTCCACAGAAGTTCATGGAATTACAGCAGTGCGAGGCAGCTCACATCAGCCCAGATTCTGAGTTCCAAGAATGCCTTTATTGTTATTTACCCAGGGCAAGGCTCTTAATTATATGTCAATGCAAAACTCAGATCAGCATGAAGAAGGAATCAGATGGTGTCTCCAAACTGTATTTTTTCCCTCCAATCATTGTTACTCTGGTATACACCTATTTATTCTTGTGCTAACACTTTCACCTTAATTAGCTCTTATCCCTCCCTAGTATTTTCCCTGCTGATATATTTATAGGTAGTAATCACAGCATCTCTCAGCCTTTGCTTTGCTAGGTGACAAAAGCTGAGCTCTTTTAGGTCTTGTGACTGCTTTCACATGGGGTGAATCTCACCCAAAGAAATCACTCAGGTCTGCAAAGTCACATGTCTTCAGGATCAGGACCTTATTGAAGAGCTTTATGTTTCTGTTTAAATTTAAACTGTCCAGTTTTAAATTGCTGAAGGACAGGCCATCGTCCTGTCTGAGAGACTGTTCCACTAATAGATCACACTAGTTAAATTTTTTTCTGATTTTCAGCCTAGTCTGTCCATTGCTCAGGTTCATCCTATTCATCCTACCATATTTATACTTCTAGAACTACCTAAAGAAGTCCCTTTTCAGGTGTTTATACTTTTTGTACACTTATAGTAGTTGTATCTGAGTTGACCTTTGCTTAGCCATACTAAACAGATCTAATTTGGTTCCTATTAAGTTTCTTTCTTCAAGACTATTGTATTCTCCTTCTTTAAATCCCACTCATTGTCTTGCCATTTTGTTATCAAAGGCCCAGAAGGCTGGCAGTATTCATAATTGTCCAACACATCCCTACTGAAGAAATAATTTGCAGCAATCAAATTGATGACCTAAAGATGAAATCCCCTAAGCTATTTCCCACTTTTCTTCATATGCTGCTCACTGTATTGTATCTTTTCTTCAGATCCCTGGTAGTGCTCTAGAGGATGACTCTAATTACAGTGAAGCAATAAAATATTGATAAATACATCTACCCATTGTGCATTCGTGTCTGCTGCACTGCCAGTTTACATGTTGCTGTATGGTACATTGCTAACCCTCAAGGGGAAACACTCAAGGCGTGTCTAAAAAAGGAGTTTACTGCACACTAAATTAGGATATAAACTTACAATACATTAGCTTCTTTTCCATTAGACCTTTTGTGTGGATACTTAGGCTGCACAAGGAGCTTGAATAGAGACCTTATTTATATTAGTGTAATCAGCCTCATATTGTTGTAAACAAGAAGCAGGCAGATAATGTAAAAGTTCACAATGGTGGAGCATGCGGCTGCAGAAAGCGTATGTCTCAATGGCTATAAAGGTGCATGAAGGCTGCAGAAGAGTAATCCCAGTTGTCTTAGATCTCCTTGTCATTGGACACAGGTTTCTCCTCTGCCAAGATCCATGCAGTTGCCAATGTGCAACAGCGTTCTCACATAAAACAAGTGACACACAGGCTTCTCTCATTGATCCAACATCTGCTACAATAACCAATACCAACTAGCCATCAATGGAGTCATCTACAAACTTTTATTTGACTTGTGGGAGTGATCATCCTTACCATGAGGGATCAATGAGATGATGTCTTGCTAAAATTGTCCACACAGGGAATTAGAGAGAAGTGAACAGGAAGCTGTAAACTCACATGTTTCCTGACTGTGTACTAAATTCCCCACATAGACAAGCCATTAGGTAACTGTGGAAACCACTTGAAAGTTGGTCAAGTCCAATAAAATGATGGCTTTGCTCTTAGCAAAGTATAGCTGAGTCCTGTGAGAGAAATCTAGCAGCCTGTAGAACAAGCAGCATATGGATCCAATGGAAAAAGTGTGGCCAGCAAAAGATACTGATTTATTCCAGTTAAACCCAAGGCCTCAAGGGCTGCATCCAGACAAGCGTGGCCATGCCGTATGTGGCACTGCAAAAACGTGCAATATGTGGCACACACAAAACACACCACATATTACACATTCAGATGCCCAGTAGTGCTCTAGAGCACGGATACCCAAGGGTCTAAAAAACCAGCAGGAAAAAAAAGTGAAGCAGCACATGCCTGGCTATTGAACGCTGCTCAAAAGCAGAGTCTGGCCAACCTGAGCTGCATTGTGGCTGCTGGCCAGGTTCTGTGCAGCAGAATTGCCATTGTTGCAGCCCTAGGCGGCCTGCAGGACCCCAAGTAGGGCTACTGGGGCCATCTCAGTGCTGGCCTCAGCTTCCCTTACCCCACTTGGGGTAACTTGCTGCACACCAAAGCGCACATGGCATGGGCATTCCCCGGGGACCAAATGCCCACAAGCATGTGGACACAGCCAAAGGGGTCTGTTCTCTTGGGAGTTTTTCAAACCATAGCCACAAGCCAAGTGCATAGGATTTTTCCTCAACCATTTTTTTAAATCTTACCAATAGCACTGTTTGGACATGTCCACAAACACAGGCATGTGTGCTTCCAGCAGTTCAAATAGTAGCAGCTCAAATTTGTGCCAGAGGTTTGTGCTTCAGCACATGTACCTGAACTTGCACCTTGGTGTAGGGCAAATTGTTCCACTTGGGGCAAAATGGCCCTATCCAGCTTCTCCCAGATCTTCAACCAGGGGGAGCTAAAGGCTGGGGCCAGCACCTGTATAAAAATTGCCCTGGTGAGCAGCTCAGGGCTACTTGTCATCAGGAGCTTCTGAGGCCCAGACAGTTGGTATCTGGGGACACTAGTCCCTTGTGCCAGCTGGACAGCTGAAGCAGCCCTAACCTAGAGTAGCCCCTGCACCCTCTACCCACTGTCACAGTCTGGCAGTGGGAGCTGTTGCCTGGCTGTGACCTGCTGCACACCTGCGACAGCATCCTCCCCCTTGGATCTGCGACCCCATGTCTGCAAGCCTGCCTGACCCAGATGGAGCCTGCACAAGCTCCTGGGTTGTGGTACAGGCACTGCAGCAGAGCCTCCTGCACCTCTGGGCCAGCTATCAGTGGGTCATGGCTGCACAGCTGGCTTTTAGGTGACACTGCTGTCATGTCTTCTGGTGTTCCCACTCTGCCATCTGAGCAGATATCGCCCAGATGTGTGTTTTGCGGTGGCCCGCTTTGAACTGTCAAAGCGCATCCTCTGAGCTCCAAATGGCAGCCACCTCATCTGCCCTCCAGCTGGGTCCCTGGATCCCACCACTTGTCTCACCAGCACAGACCTTGGTGTTCCCTGTTTAAAAATTGCAAACTCTCTGATAAATAAAAACCACAAATGCTCTCATTAAAATACCCAAGATCTGTGTTCTTCCGTGATTCAAATGAAATGCCAATATATATATAGAGATCAGTTGGGCAATGTTTAATTGATATATTTACAATTTTAAAGCAATCTGGAAGCCTATTAGTGCCTCTGGCACCATAATAAAATGAATTCTAAATATCGATAAACTTTGGTGTTTGCTTTTGGTATTTTTATCATAGAAAAATTCAAAACTGCTCCTGCCCCCTTCACTCACCAAGATGTGGGTCACTGAGCAGCACTAATATGCCAGTGCCCTGTCCCTGCTCTTGGCCCTCACTCTCAACCCATAGCCCCCTCTCTCCCCAGTGCCCCTCACTCCTGACCTGCAGTCCCTGCCTGCCCCCGCTAACTCGCTCCTGGCAGCAGCTCTGTCCCAGCTCCAGGATGTGAGTCCAGCTGCAGCTGTTCCACCTGCTACTTTGTGGCTCTGAGCAGTGCCAGTCCTTGCCGTTCTGCTCCCTGCACCTGTGCCCAGCCCCAGTGATCCCCATGATATTCCTAATATGTCCTCAACTGGGCCTCAGGGACTGGGCTGGACAAGCCCCTTCCCTTTCAGGCCAGTCTCCCGCTGCACAGGCTGTTCTAGGGGGGCTCTAAGCCCAGTTCTGGTGGCCTCTCCTACCCAGAGGACTCCTCCACTCCCAACCCCCATCTCTCTTTGTTTCTCTTACATAACACTGCTGCCACCTCCACCTGTACCCCCAGACCATCACACCCTGCAAGTAGTTCCTGGGACCAGGAGCCCCCTCAAGGTTGGGCCATATGTCCCAGCACTGGTGTCAGCAGGGGGCAGGGCTGCAGTGTGGGGTTTGTGGGTGGATGTAGGGGTGGGTGGATGTGGGGCTTGTGTGGGTGGGGGTTTGTGGGGGCAGTTTGGGAGTGGGGGGGCTGTGGAGGGAACTGTGGGGATGGGGAGGGACTTCTCGGGAGGGGTGGTACCTCTCCTGGGCCGCCCCCACACAATGCACAGGCCCCCTGTCCCTGCAGCAGCAGCTGTCAAGGTGCTCATGGGTCACTGCAGGCACAGCACCCTATTAGTGCTTATGGCACACTGCAGGCGTAGCACCCTGCCAGTGTGCAGTGCCACCTGAGACCAGGGGCTGCACATGGCACTGGCCCAGCCCACTGATGTGCACTCTCAGGCAGGACCAGGCCACTCTTGCTGTCATGTGAGGCTCCCAGCATGCAGAAGCTGTGAGCTATCGGGCCGGGCCTGGTCCTGCCTGCATGGAGCTGGCCTAGCCTGATGGCACACAGGGCACTTGGAGATAGGACCTGGCCCAGCCTGAGGGCATGCGGCTTCTGTCTGTGGTGCTGGGAACACCATGCGACAGCAACAGCAGCCCAGTCATGCCCAAAAGCATGCACCAGTAGGCTGGGCTGGCACTCTGTGCCATGTGCAGCCCCTAGTCTTAGGCGGTGCTGTGCAGTCAGTGGTCTCTGCCAAGAGTGGCCATGACTATCCTGGCAGCCACTGCTGCTGCCAGAGCCAGCCCATCCTATCCTGTGGAACCTGTGGCTGCAGACCCCCCTGCTTGCCCCCCCACTTGCACCAGTTTAAGGGCTCGATGCAGGCAGGGAGGCCCTCCCCAGCTGAGTGAGGGAGGAGTTCCAGTTCTGCTCCCATCCTGGCCCTGGCCCTGGCCCTGGCCCCAGCCCCGGGGAGGGAACCCAGGCATCTGCAGCATGTGCCGTCCCCACCCCATGCCTCCTGCAGTGCAGTTCACACGCATGCAGCTTGGCCCTATTTTATTTCAGTGAGTTTATACTGCAATTAACTACAATTTTGATTTTTTGATGGATCAGGGGGCACCAAAATTATATCTTGCAGGGGGCCCTCAAAAATTGTGAGCCAGCCCTAGCTGCTGCAGGGGGGCTGTGAGCTGTGTGGGGATGTGGGCAGGGGACCCACTCTCCTGAGAAGGTCCCCTGCCCCCAAAGTCCCACTTTCCACAGTTCCCCCACATCCAAACACAGAGTCTCTCCAATCCTGCATTCCTATTTACCTGGGACAGAGCCTGGGTCTGAGCCACTGCCAGCCTCGCCCCACTACTATTTGCTCCAGCATGCTGAGGCAGCATGCCGGAATAGCAGGGATATGCAACAGGCATCTGGCCATGTGCTAAAACATCTCTCTGGAGGGCTCAGCCTCTGGTTGCCTCAGGTCACACTCTGCTTTTTTCCCAGTGGGTTATTTTTTGATGCCAGGATTTTCCAGTACCAAATTTACAGTCCACATTGCAAATATGCAGTGTGGCGAACATTTTTTTCATTCCCAGTGTGTCTCTTGTGGAGTCTCAAACTGCTTTAAGACACCACAACAGACACGTGCTCACTCTTCTGGATGCAGGCTTTGTTTGCAATGATAAACCTTTCCTTAGCTCACCATTTTAAAACTGTATGTAGGATTTTTTTTTAAACCTATACTTCCTATGGTTTGAAATAATTTGAAACATTAAAAGTGCTTGGAAAAAATCATGCTAATGGATTTTTAGCATCTAACAGATTTTTAGCATGGATTTAAGGGAGCCAAGGGTTAGGAGCATATGAGTGAACTAGTGTCCTGTAAGCACTGTATGGTGATGCACTTGACAGATCCCCACCACTGTGTGGCCTGAGGCTTAGCTACTGGAGCCAAACAAAGAGTGGGGACAGACGAATGCGGGAAATGCCACAGCACTGTGACAATGAAGAGGGGGAAAGTAACAGCTCAGACATCAAGTCAGAAATCAGAAAGGCAATGTCATGTTGACTTGGAGCTGTCAAGTTAAAATGGATTTCAAACTCATTTATCAAAGCTGCATGGATTAATGTGGAGAGTCACACAGGAGGCAGATCAGGCCTTGGTAACTTATCTGAAGAGAAGGGTCAGTGTGGGGCCTAAGCACTGAGGCTCTGCGCACAATTCAGATTTGTCTATGGACTCCAATGTTGAGAGAGCTCATAGCATCCAAACTCTAGGATGGGTTTCTAGAACACAAACTCTTCCAAAGCACCCATTTCCTTGTCCTATCCATAACGTGTTCCCAATATATGTTTTCTCATTCTCCCTGAAGCCCAACTGTATGCTGCAGAACAGAGGGCTTTCCTGACTCTGCTATCTCAGTGTTTCCCAACCAGTGTGCTGCGGCACAAAAGTGTACCATCAGAAATGGTCAGGTGTGCCATGGAATTTTGCCATGGCAATGAGCTACAATACGTATGAGAATGGGGAATGACTTAACAGGTGTGTCGCAGAAAATTTTTATTAATGTAAGTGTGCCTTGGCCTGGAAAAGGTTAGGAAACACTGTGCTATCTAGTTGCCCAGATTAGGCTCCAGCACACGGCTTCTTCTGAGCCAACCTTGGAAAAGCAGATGGGTTGGAAAACCTTGTCCCGTAAACCTGTTCTCAGAGTATAAGGTTCCATTTCTTGCCTTTTCTCTGGGGATGGGATCCTGCAGTGTGGGCCAGCTGTGAAGAAGTGTCATCACCCACATAAAAAAAATTACCATTTCACAAATAGTGCCCTTCTCTTTGCCCTAGTGTTGCCCACACCCATGAGGCCTGTACTGTTTGTGCTACCCCATGCCAATTCAAACAAGGATTTCTTGGGCAACTTGTCTTTAGTCTAGAAAGGGGCAGCACAAGTCAAGAAATTCAGCCCACATCTGTCTATACTACTGGAAGAACATTTATATGACGGAAGTATCACAGAAAACAGACTTTAGTGCTGGCAACATTGTGACTGACTGCAGAACCTTGACAGTGGTGTAGGCAATTGTTGAGTGTCTCACTTTATTAAAAATGGATCTGGAAACATTCCTAGATAATGCATCTGCCCCTTCAATTCAAGACCTAAGAGGATGAGACTGAATGGGGAGACAATAAGTAAATACATTCCCAGTGCCTGCTTAGGGAAAAGAATTAATGAGCCATTATCTTTTTCTTTTTAGCTGTAAGTACTGCTTGCTTCCCCTTTTTCCTGTCCAAAATCAGGCTGTTGGACAGACAGCAGACAAATACAAAACCATGCACCTGTGCACCAGGTGTGCAATTCTACATATACATAAGCTCTGCTGAACCATTTACAGAGTATATTGCAGTATATCTAGGGATCAGAGAGAATATCAACTGTACATTTAAGAATCAACACAAATCTTCTTCCGACTGTTGTTATTTTATACCCACTGGTGAAGGCAGGAAGGGTTGGGGGAGGTAAGTGGTAGTGTGAGAGTTGATCAACACTCAGTGAGTTACCCTAGTGTAGCAAAATGATGATGAGACAATCAATGGAGCTATTGAACACCTTAACCACACACTTTAGAATACTAGATAAATTAAGTTACCCAGGCAACTAGAAGTATTTGAAGGTAATGTTCCCAAGTAGTATTTAGAGCCCAACCTTATTTTAATGAAAATCACTCCAGTATATTTGAATAATGGTCTGAATAATGTAACAGTAAGAGGTCTTTGCAAAGAACTTAGCATTCAGTGAAATGCAAGATACTGTGCAGAATTGTTATAATGAGAGACTGTTCCTGAAGACGGTTTCAAAGAGCTTAGTCACAATGCAGGGGACAACTGAAACAGGGAGAGAACTTTTGCACTTGGCAATGTTCAAGGAAAAGAGATGGGAGACTGCAAGTTAACAAGGGGAATGAGGAAGGTTAAAAAAACCTTTTTCTATCTCAAAATATTTTCAGTCATTGTTTATGAGTTTATGAGTTATATATTTATGAGTTATATATATATATATATGTGTGTGTGTGTGTGTGTGTGTTACTTTTTTTCAAAGATGATTCTGAAGGACTGAAGAATATCAACACCTTACTGATAAAGCTAAGTCAACATGTAGGAGGCAGTGTGTTTGCATGTGTAGATGCTGGTTTGGGAAGCAGGGGACTTGGCTTCTCCTAGCAGCTCTGCTGTGGATCTCAATTAAGTTTCACTATCCCTCTGTCCCTGTTTCGCCTTCTGTGAAGCAGAGATAATGGTACTTACCTTTCTTTGTAAAACACTTTGAGACCTACAAATAGGAAGCGGTGTATAATCTCTAGGAGTGATAATACCAATAGTAAAGGGGGTGGGGCTGCATCAGTTCTAGCACTGAGAAATGACAGATATTTGTGCAACAGAAGGGGCAAGGCTACACTTCACATTCTGTATAGCTTTTTGAGAACTAAACTCAACAACTTTGTGGAGCTCAACCAGCCCTAAATGTTTACATTGAGGTTCATATTTGGTGAACTCAAATCTTCAAAAGAGCATCATACTCCACTTCTGGTTGGTGACTTTTTATGAACTTTCCAGACCATGCCTCGTCCCCTTTTTCTCCTTGAAGACCACAGGTGTCTTTTAACAGATGGAACAATTTGAAACAGTATTGTGGAGATGCACTAAGAATGGACCTCCAGGATAACATTTTTACAGTCATTTTTAACAGTACAGAATGACCTTAATTATCATCAGGTTTAGAGCTGGTAGCTCTGGAAATAAATAGGGACAGACAGTTCATGCTTCTCATGTTGCTATTGTTTTTGTCCTTTTGCAGAGGTAGACAACCACTGCTGCATTAGGCTGCATATGAAAAAAAATTGTTTAAGGGCTCAAACCTTGCAAAAGCTTGAATTTTTGGGAAAGTGATGGAGCAGCCATCAGCCAATCTGGATTAAGTGGAAAGATTCCAGGACCCTAGTGAACAGGCCATTACTGCCTGCTCTTAAATCATGAGATTGCTAAAGTGCTTTAAAATTTGGTGCCAGGGCCAGGCACAGACATGGGCAAACTGGGTGGCTGCTTGGGGCCTGGACAGAAAGCGGTCCCAGAAATGATAATTTTTTCCATTGTCTGATGATGATGATGATTAGCTCTGGCAAATGGGAGCCCGATACTAAAAGTTTGCCCAGGGCCACCAGAAGTCTAGGTTTGGTAGTGATTGATGCCAGCATGTGAAATACCCGACAGTCTGGTCACCCCCGACTCCATTGGGTACAGAAAAAGTTCTCATTTCATCCAGCACATTAGATCATTGACACTGTTCATACATACATTTCAAGAAAAAGCGTGTAAGAGATTGTTGTCTTCTTTAAAATACTATCAGTGGAATAACCCAGCATTCTGTTTTTTTCTCTACAGCATGCTTTATTTTCGGTCTTCTTGCTTTCCTTGCTTTACCATTGTCCATGGCTTTTACAGGTAAGGTATCTGTCAAAAAAAGCGTTTAAAAATTGGAGTTTTTAAACTCCTACTCATGTAGTGTGTCAGTGGAGCCTATTTAAAGATGTGTTTGAATCTGGCTTTTGACCAAAGTTCACCCAAATGTGGCAATGTCATTACATGTTTGTCCATGTCATAAAAATGTCACTCACCTTGATATAGTTGTTGATATTAGCCCTAGACAGGTATTGGCTAAGTTACACAGGGAAGTCTGCCAAACATCAATTCTATTGGACAGTACAATTCGATCACTGTCCTAATCACTCTGCACTATATTTTTAGAGACTGTGTGGTGATTTTGGCTTCAGATATCTGAGCATGGTAGTCACTGGCAGACAGCCAGGAACTCCTGAATTCTGCTTCCAAGACTAACAATGACTCTTTGCACAAAGTACCTCTCTGCCTAAATTGCTCTAATTACAAAATAGGGATCATTGTATATACCCATCTACTTCATAGAGGCATCAGAAAACTTAGATAATAGCCAAATAACCCATGTGATGGTCCTCTTGCCTTTAATGGAGTTATTCTTTTAAGAAAATCTAAGAGGATTTTGCTCAGTTTCTGATACTCTACTTGGAAAGTGTCAAAAGTATACTCTTAATAATGATAAATATCCAGAAACAGGTATAAATGCAGTTTCATCCTGCATTTGTAGCCTGAATAAAAGAACTTGGACATGTTAAATTTTTGGTGAACAAAATCTAGTGCAGTATACAGCATTTGCCTATGAATCATCCCTTTTTTTTAGCAGATATCACCTCTAAACAATGAGAGCATTGAACTACCCTTCAGATTCATGGATATATTTCATAACTGTGTTGGTCTGATACAAAAAGAAATACAAAATTCTAGACCCCTTGGTTCAGAGATGATACCTTTTATTAGACCAACTAAGACAAGCTTGCAGAAAAAGATAATTATTTTTGTGATTTCACAGCTCATTCCCCTACTCCTCCCATGCTCACAGAGCTGGTGAGAGAGGCTGCAGAGAGTGCTGCCAGGATGCTGGGCAGGCATAGGGTTTACCTCCTGTCATAGGGACTGGGTGCTGTGGCATACCTCAAAGGATTTTGCAGCACTCTGGTGGAGAATCGCTAGCTTAGTCTACCACCAGGCCCCAGCAGCAAGGGTCTGGCACATAGCTGTAGGTGTGCACAGTATGACTGCTGCTACTAGCTCAGACTCAATAGAGGAGAGGATGCCTGTAAGGCCACTGAGATGTTCCTTTTATTAAGAAAATCAGACATCACAGAAGTGAAGAGCTGGAAGGGACCTCAAGTTGTTTAATCCAGGGCTGTCTGACTGCTAAGCAGCCAGGAGCCACAAGCAGCACAGGCCACACCAGCTGGGGCCAGAGTCTCCCCAAGGCTGCACATCACAGACCCCTCACTGCATCTCAGTGGTCCAGTGGCAGTCCCTACCCCCACCCCCGCCGCCCAGCCAGGGACTTCCCTGCTGCCCGGTGCTGCTCAAGTGCCCTGGGACACAAGCCCCCTCAGCCCTGTGGACTGTGCCACTCTGCCCTACACTGTGGGGTTGGTGCAGGAAGCTGGAACTGGAGGATGCAGAGGGAAGCTGAGACCCCAGCTGCTGCTGCAGCCAAAGCAATGTGGGGAGTGGTGGCTGGGCACCATCGTGTCACTACCTCAGGCACGGAGGTGCGCTGGTGCACCTTTGCTGTCAGGACTTTCTAGAACAGATTCTCAACCAAGGTGATGCAGCACCCTGGGGTGCCTTCAGATCCCTTCAGGGATGCCTCAGGTGCTACACCGTGTTTAGACTGGTAGTGCACAAACATGATTCACAAGATAAACCCAGAGATTCCAAATAAGAATCCATAGTGTTAAAACCATTCTGACCTGCTGTGGTCTTTCCGAGTCCTTTGGAACAGGAAAATTGATATGTTATTTTTCTGTAAACAAAAAAGGAGTGAAAACTAAGCTGGCATTTTCTAAGAGGTGCCTTGAGCCTAGGGAGAGATGCCTTGATTCTATAAAGGTCAAGAGCCCCTGCTCTGGATTGCGGTTTGCATTTTATACAATAGCAGCAACGCACTGTTGATTTTTATTCAGTTTTTCATCCCCTGCAACTCCAGAGCCTTTTCTACAGTACTGCTGCCAACTAATTGTTCTCTGGGTTGTGTTTGTGCATTTGATTTCTCTCTCCCCAGTTGAGCAACTTGAATGTGCCTTTCTTGTATTTCATTTTAATTTGTTTTCTCCAGTTAATCAAGATAATTTTGACTTTTAATCCTGCCCTTGAAAGCACTTGCCTCCCCTCCCAGCTCACTGTCATATTCAGGTTTTATAATACACTAGCGAATTGCCCATCAAGAATGATGGGGGGAGCGGGTGGGCAGGGGTGACAGAGCACTGCCACCCACCACCCTACACCACCACTGCCTCCTAGGAATGGAGGAGGGGGCAAACTTGCCCTGCTATTCCCTCCATCCCCCTCCACCAGCACCCCACACCACCACTGCCTCCAAGTGGTGGCCTCACCCCTCTCCCCAGCCCTGCTCCTTGGAGGTGGCAGTGGTGCGGGGTGGTGGCAGCATAGTGCTGGCCTCACTCCCCACACTCCGTTCCTTCCATCCCCACCGTCATGGTGGTACTCCATCACTAAACGATGGTGGGGACAGAGGGGATGGAGGGGCGGAGTGAGGCCAGCGATGATGCTCATCTTGCCCCTCCCCAAACTCCATCCCCACCTTCATGGCAGTGCTCTGTCCCCACCATCATGACGGTGCTCCATCCCTGCTGTCATCCTTGATTGGCAATTCACTAGATGACGGTGGAGACAGAGGGGACAGAAGGGGGTCTGAGACCAGTGTCACACTGCCACCACCCTGTACTGCTGCCACCTCCAAGGAGCAGGGGTGGTGATGGCTGGGGGGCAGGGTAAGCCCTTTATATAGAGAGAATTATTTCATTGTGATTGTTATTAAGGAACAATGGTGCAACTGAACATTAATTACACCAGAGCTGTCCCTAGGGGAAGTGCGAATCAGAGCAACCACCCTGGGCCCTGCACTTCAGAGGGCCCTGCAGACAGTGCTGTACAGGTCCTGCTGTGGCCACCATACACCACTAGCTCCACGCTCCAGCTGCTCATCACCCACTCCCCGTCCTTGCACAGGCTAATATGCCTCCACAGATGAGCTCTAGGGATGGCTACAGCTGGCCATAACTTCAAATTGCTACTTGTACATTGTGCCTTGCCTTGGGGCATATATGCCCCAGGGTGGCAGGGTACTATGCAGGCTTAGGAAGTTATAACTTTCATTACTGCATAATTTACACATTGGCAGACAGCCTTCAGCAAGGGAGTGGGGGGCTGCAATCTGACCTTTTTTATCTAATATCCCTTTCCCAGTAATATATTTTAATATATGTAACATCTATGGGAAAATGTGGAATTTATTCTATGATATTAGCCTACAGTCTTGGGTATCTTCCCACATTAGACCCAGAGTTCTTTTTTTCATGACTCGTTGAAATTAAGACACAATGTCAATGTAATACGGTGTTGTCAGAAGATATTGGTTTCTTTCAGCTACGTATCTGCAAAGGCATTTTGGGGAAAATTAAATGTCAAGGCAAAATGCAGACATTTATTAGCCAAGCTAGAGACTTTGATTCTTTGATAATGGTCTGTTACAATGTTTGCTCACAATGAATGACTTGATTTCCAGTAATCTAAATTATTGATGGGCATCTAAGCATTTTGGCCCTGTTTTCTCAAAGGGATAATTGCCAGATATTTTTTTAATGTTAACAGAAAGATTATAGTGGTGTTATTTAACCTTCAGAGATGAATAGTTAGGTATTAAAAAAAAGTCTGCAGCTTTATAAATAATAGTGCAAATTGATATTCATAAAGGAGGCCAAGCTACTTTTCCCCCATTATAGCTATCTCACATCATTTAACCTTCCCCACCCCCGCCAGGTTATTTGCCTACTTTCAATGTGTAACGAATAGGAATGACTTTTTTTTTGTTAAACATTCTGAAGGTGAAATTGGGGATGGAAGGAGCCATTAGACCCTACAGTGTCCCTGACAATGATGGACTATTCCCAACAGTACATTTCCTATGTTCTCTGTCAGATGCTTCCCTTGGGTAACTCTTCCACAGCCTAACACTGCCAAAATTTTTGCTTGATATTTAGATGAAGGTCAGACTCCTATTTTCTTTGACACCTCTAAATAGCTTTTCCCCAGCCACATACTTGTTTTATGGCACTTACACCCAGTTTGGGAATCTATTCCATCAGGCAGGAAAGTATTGACCCTGCACCTCAGGGTGGTGGGGGAGAGTAGATTTGTAGCTAGGGCACTCATCCAGGAAGCAGAAGACCTATATTTTAGAGCTCCCTGACATAAGGATGGAGGTTTAAACCTACATCTTTTGCTCCCCAGCACTGTGTTCTAACCACTAGGCCTTAGGCTAGCTATTAGCCAATGTGCTCTCCAACCCTCCTCTTGGAGCTGACCCACTGGGTAGCCATGAGAGGGAGATATGTGGAACCAGGAGAACCAGCACAATCCACAGTATGTGTAGCTCAGTGAGATAGCTGTTGCTCTGGCTTTGAAGAACCCATGGCTTCTAGCCCCAGTCCCTGCCCCTGCTGGGGTAGAAACTTCATCACTGCTGTCAATCCAATAAATACTGAATGCAAGGTGTAGTGGTCATGGTCTAGTTCTCATTGTTGCAATTGACTTGTTGTCAACAAGAAATATATACCTATTATTGACCTAATATAAGTACTTAAAAATATAATTGTATTATTCTGCTTTATCTTGATCTTCCCTATCCCACATCCCTGGAATTTTGTCCCAAAACCTATTTTCTAAGTCAGGGATTTTCAACATTTTTTTGAAGAGTGGACCCCTTCTGGGTACACTTCTGGCAGAGTGGGTGGTGGTTGGACATGGAGCCGGGGGGGGGGCGAGGGGGAGGGGGCTTGCATGTGGAGGCAGTGACTACCATGTGCCTGATCCCCACCCCCTGACTCCAGCTGGCTGAGTGGTACCTGAGGACTCTCGGCCCCCCCTTGGGCCTGCTCCTGGGAGATGGCAGCGTGGGGTGATGGGTGACGGTGCTCTGTCCACTCATGTGTACCTCCTAGTCCCTTTCCAAGTACCCCCAGGGGTACAAACCCCTAGTTGACAACTCCTGTTCTAAGTCACCATGATTTTCTTCTCACAAATCTTTCTAAGAGTCACTTCTATCATGGTAGATACAAAAGTGACTTAATAACTCAGTTACTTAGAAAACTGAATTTCCATTCAATGAAATTGTTTACATAATCAGACATGGTTTTTTGTCCCAAATTGGGATGAAAAGTCAAAATCTTAAAAATCAATGCAGAACTAAAATCCCCTCCCCCCGATTTTGCTTTGAGAACATCAAGATGAAATATTTTACATCAGTAAGGGCCGATATTTTTGGCAGGCAGGCTACGAGTTAGCTCCATACTCTCTCTGAGTACTGCTCCAGAGCCTTTCCATTGCTTGGTCTACTGCTCTGCTTTCTGCTCCCCATTCTGTGCTTTGTCCAAGCTGCTGTTCTGCTGTCTGCCCTGCGCTCCCTGCCAGATCTGCTGCTCTGCTTTCTGTTCCTTGCCCTATCTACCACTGTGCTGCCTGTCCCTGCCATGCTCTTTGGAGCCCTGGCCGTCTGCAGGGCAGACTGGAGCAGAGCAGGGAACGCTCTAGCTGACTGAAATTGGCAAGATTCCCACAGAAAACCTGAACTTGACTGCAGAGCTAAGAAGAGTTTGGTCAATTTCACAGCTGCTTTTCAGTGGTGGCCTGAAAACTGTTAAAACCTATGTTACATTCAGTCCATGGATGGCAGCAGTTCTCAGGTCCTTGGTTCCAGAACTTACAGTATAGGAGCCTGCCAGGAACTCGGGAAACCCCGGGAGCGCTGTCTCCCAAGCTGCAGTGCTCCCAGCTTCATAGGCTTCCCTGGAGCCAGGAGGACGAACTGGCTGAAACTTCTATCAGAATCTTGCTTGGGTCTGCTGGAAGTTTGTCAATACCTGATCACATCCTCAAAATGTTTTGATTTCAACAAACCCATTCTGATGAACCATATTTCACTGGAATTTATATGACCAGCTCTAGCTAATAATCACTTAAAAATGAATGGAGATGGAGCTCCCATGCGTAATCCTGGAATCCTGGTGTTGTGACTTCTGTTCTATCTCTTCCCATCCCTGCCTTTTGTTTGTTCATTATCTTTATTTGCATAGTGTCTGATACAAAGCCCATTTCATTCAGTTCCATTGACTTAAATGGACAATGAATCAGAGGCATAGATATAAGTACAACCTTTCCCTAACTACATCTTTTGTTCTTTCTGTAAACCACCAAGCAACCTTTGGGTCACAGAAAATAATAACAGTATGTTTTTGCTACTCAGGAATGAAGTTTTTGGAAGATTGCCCTATACAACCACTAATTCCCTTATATCTGTTGGTGGGTGGTGTTGTCGGCAGTTTAAAGGTACTGTGCCTTCCATGTGTAAAACATGTTTTGTTTTTATATAGTACGGGATGTTTTAAATACACTGTGTTCATACAGGTACTGAAGAATTTACAATAGATTTATCTGATTAATTGAGAGCCAATGTCAAACCAACTGAATGTTATCACAGGATGATAATTCCCAATTACTCTACGTATAAAATGCCTTGATTTTCCTTTTTATCAAATGATTGAACTGGGATGAATCATATTGTTTGGTAGATATTATCACAGTAGATATCAACTATTCACTCTACTGTGCTTGACCTGCTGTTGTATCCAGAGGAGAACTGTGCTTCTTAGCCAAACAGAAACTGTAAAGGTGCATTCGTTTCTCATTGGCTGACATTGTTTCTTTGATCCATGAGTTCAGGTGAGTCAAATAGGAATGACAATGGCTGGCACAGTTGTAGTAGGCAACCGTTGATCCTCTGTATCATGGTGTACATGTACATGTTAGATGTCTAGTCGGATGCCTGATGAATCTGTCTGTGGCTGACAAACCCAGTTTGAGAGTGCCACAACTTGTTACAAGTTTCACAGATCCATGTGTTGTCTGAGTTGGAGTCCAAGTTTACAGCACGCTGCTTTCTGCTTTCTCACTTTGCTTTCATTCTCTGGATCAAAGATGCTTCATGCTGAACTGCACCCAAGTGCCAGAAGTTCCCTCCAGAGTTGATTCCCTCCAGGGATTCTGTGTGCTCCTCCCAGATTTCTACGTTGATGTTGGAATGACTTCATATCATTTTTGCATACATTGTGGTACCACCATAGAGGGTGACCCCACTTTCTAGAGTCATCTCAAATTTCACCATACAAAATATTCTTGGGGATATGGTCTCCTCCCATTCTTCTGATGTGATCAATCCATTGCAACTTTTCTTCTTGATAGTGGTTTCTAAGTGTGTCAGTCCTGCGTGCTCCAGTACCTTTGTGTTTGGTATTCTATCCTCCTACTCTATTTTCAGGATTTTATGCAGACCTCTCATGTGAAAACTGTTCAGTCTCTTGATGTGCCTAGCATATGTAGTCCATGTTTCTGAACCATAAAGCAGGGATGACAGCACACAAGTCTTGTAGATTTGTATCTTCACCTTAGCTGATAGTTTGCTGTTATTCCATGCATGTTCTGTAATAGCCTAAAATTCTTGGCTGCTTTTCCAATTCTGTTAGTTAGTGCAGTATGAAGGTCAAGATTCCTGCTGATTGTAGAACCCAAGTAACAAAAACTGTCAAAGACACCAAGATATTTACCCTCCATAGTGATGTCAGGTATTGGTTCTTTCACCCTTTGGTACACGATTATGGTCTTTTTGAGACTAACTGCCATCCCAAAGCTCTTGCATGATTCAGAAAGTCTGCCCAAGAAATTGTGCAGAGAAGATTCACAGTGAGCAACAACGGCTGCGCCATCTGCAAACAAGAAATCTCTTGGAACCAGTTTTTTCACTTTGGTTTTTGCTCTAAACCTTGCAATGTTGAATAAGCCTTCATCTAGTCTGATTCAAAGATAAATGCCATCATTGCTGTCCTTGAATGTGTGAAGAAGCAGGAATGAAAAGTAATATACCTATACCAATGGCTGGGATAGCACACTAAAACTTTGTAAGAGGAGGGAAATTCTGGTGATCTGATCATGCTGTACAAAGAGCAGTACTTTGAGATACTGGTTTCTGAAACACTATCTCAAACAGTCATGCCTTACTTTTGTGGCACTGGTGCCTGGGCATTTCAATAGCTTGGGGGTTCTGGTCTGCTCTGTTACACCTAACTTGTACATTCACCATCTTGTCCTTGTGGCTGCTCTGCAATGGCTGTCCCCTGGGCAACAGTCTCAGCTGGCCAACTCTGTACATGGACTTGTCTATAAGTATAGCAAGTAAGGAGCTGAATTTGCTTGACTATGGTATGAATGCTGCTAACAGCAAAACCAGTGCAGGACGTATCATGGCCAATGATAGGTGAGGCACAGGGCTGTGAAGTGTTGATCCATGTACGAGAGCAACATTACAGGACATTATTTGGCACTAGTTGGACTACACTTAATGGCAGTGTCCACTACTTCAACAGCCATAAAGTACAGGCCTAGTTCTGCCAGTTACTTCATCTCTGTGAAACCTTAGGGTGCACACTTTGGATGAAGGGAAGGGAGGGGTGATGGTGCTATGCAAGCCACAAGCATAGTATTTACTTACCTGCAGGGTGCACTGTGCTATGTGATAGAAACTACTGTGACTCTGAGCACAGACAAAATGCCAGGCATGGTGGTGCTTGCATTCATAGTCATGAACCTTACCTAAGTACATCCTGCTCCATTCCACCTTCCACCTAACTCTGGCTTCTTGCTTTTGCAAGGACAAGAAGAAAGATCACCCTCTTGTGCCAGTATTCTGTTCTTTCCTTATCATTTCAGGGCATGTTGACACTTAACACTAGCAGCCGTAAATTCCAGTTGCCACTGCAACCATGATTGCAGTCGTGTGACTGGCAGAAGCAGCCGCTTTTTTTCATCCCTTCCCCCCAAGCTGGTGTCAGAGACAGTTGCCCCACTCACCCCACCCTAGTTACTTCACTGACTTACATGATTAGGGTTATTCTATTCTTGGACATACAGCCCTGTGTCCATGGAAAACTACATAGTTGCATCAACTAAACCTGCACAGTAGCAGCCGTAGCACATACATGTACCCCTTGTGGACAGGTAATAGATGTGGATGTATAAAAATGGAGTTGGCCAAAACCCCATGATTACTGGATTAGTCTCAGGAGAGAAATTGTGTCTATCCATCCCTCTTTTTGTCCCTGTGACTAGGGCACTCTTTTGCAATGCTAGAGGGCCTGCATTCTACCTCACCTTCAACCAGAGGAGGTTTAAATGAGGACCTCTTTTGTTCCTAGCACAGGTCTCTAATCAGCACAGGCATTATCCAGCTGCCTCTCCAGCTCTGCTGAAACTGAACCACTAGCATAGTCATTGCAAACAAGAATAGAGAGAACAGACATGGGGCAATGTAGTGAGGAAACTTCTGCCCGGGGCGGATCCAGTCTTTCCCAAAGTGGGGTGTGGAAAAGCCCCCTGCTCTCAGCCTCTTTACCCCCACCAGTGTGGGTAGACCACACAGTGGGAGCCTCTGGGGACTCTCAAAAGTCCCTAAGGCAGGTGAAAATCCCCTCTCCCTTCCCTCTTTCCTGCTCGGAGGCATGTCCCTTCGCTCCTCTTCCCCCACTCTCCACTGCGTGTCATTGCTGCTTTCTCCACTCTTTTCTCCAGAGCCAGCCAGGCTAAGCAGGGGCTGGGCTCAGCAGAGGAGGGGATAGCAGCAACAGGGCTGCTGGAGAGTAGTTCCTCCCAGCCTGCCCAGTTCCAGAGCAGGCGGGCTGCCATTGCCCCCATCCCTAGCTGAGCCCAGCCCCCATACAGGGGGAAGCAATGGCTCTGGTGCTTTCCTGTCCATGGGGCAGCTGGAAAACGCAGGCAGAAAAGTGGGGGGAAGAGTGAGGAGGAGGTGTGCCTTTGAGCAGAAGCCTCCTGTGGGGCTCTCATATCTAAAAGGGGGGAGTACAGCCACACTACTGCACCTCCCTTTGGATCAACCTCTGCTCATGCTTCACCAAAGCACAAGCCCTGGCTAGAACACAAGAAGATGGTCCACTCCTGGGAAATGAATAGCCCCCTTCAAGGGACTTGAAATGCAGGAAAGAAAGTAAATAAATGTGTTAAAAAAGATTTGCTGTGCATGAATTCCACTGGTTAAATGCTTAGTCATTTGGTTGCTCTGTTGGACTTTTCAGTAGGGATGCAATAATTAGAGAGTTAATTCAATAATAGTTAAGTTTGCCTTTAGGGAAATTAAATCAGAACTGGAAGAAAATGTTCATTACAAGGAATTGTGCTCCTCATCAGCAATGCTGACTTCCATAGTTTTGATCTGATTACTTGAAACCAAATTTAATATTTGTATTCATTGTCAAAAGCTAATTTACAACTCAGTGACTGCTAAAAACATTTGAGGCAGTCCTAATATTGCTGACTAGGATTCCTATGAGTTCTTATTAGTAATAAAACTATTCTGTTAGCTCTTAACTATTATCCATAAAAGTGTTTGCTATTAGCAATTAATTTTAGTTGAGTTTTTTCATGGTGAATATTACACTCAGAGGATCTGATGCTTTACCTACTGAAGTGAAAGATGGTTCTGACTCTGGCTTCCGCAGAAGCAGGATTGTGTATTACATTTTATACTTGATAGTTTGCTTGATCATCGTTCTTTGATTTGAGCAGGGTTTTTTTAACATAGCCCTCTACCAGCAATCTATGAGATAAATTCTATTTCACTCACCAAGCTGAGGAGAAGGTCCTGGCTTACTCAGTTCAGAGGCTTAATAACCAGCTAAAAGGCTGCAAGCTTATCTGCACTCTAGCCAGGTTACTTGTTCTCACAAAATTAAAGTAGGAATTTTTCAAGGGAAGATGTTCTTGAGAGATCTCCATCACTTCTTGTTTGAGTGGATAGCCCAGGCTTCTTGGCAGTATTCTGTTTATTTCCCTACTTGTCTTGGTTGTAATGAGGTAATGCAGCCATGTGAGGAAATGCGCAATTAAATGAAGTTTAACAGCATTATTTCCAATATCAGACAAGGTTAAAGGTGTATTTTGTTCAAAGTTTGCTTAATATATTATTTTATTCAAGTTCATTTATCCATCCCAGAAAAATATTTTTGATATAGAAAAACTTCATTTGTTTAAAGTATCTGCAATGTTCACTGTTACTCAGCTGTCTTAGAAAGTGTGTCTGACCATACTGTCAGGTCCCCAGGTTGTAGCTGGATACCTGGTCTAGAGGTAAAAGCAATCAGGTCTCATGGTAGAGGTGATATCATTTTTAGACCAACTAGATTTTTGCAAAAAAAATTCTTTAACTGCAAGCTTCTGGGTACAAACACCCTTCTTCAGGCATAGGAGAAAAGATTGTAAAAGTTCTCCCGGGTAGAAATTTAGTGCTCTGTGAAATATGAAACACCATAAAGAAATATAATTATCTCCTGTTTACCACCAAACAACTTTGGGGTAAACAGACTATTCCAACCTTTCTCTGAGCCTAATATGCGTATAAAATGATCTGTTCCAAACAGGAGGCATTACCACACCTTGAACTCTCCTATGAAATATGAACTTTCATTTCTACCCAGGAGAACTTTTACAGTCTTTTCTCCTATACCTGAAAGCTTGCAATTAAAGATTTTTTTTTTTTGCAAAAATCTACTTGGTCTAATAAAGGATATCACCTCTACCATGAGTCCTGATTGCTTTAGCCATACCGTGTTGTTCTTGAGATAGGCTGTGTGCCCTTCGATGCTACTTAAGTTAATGAGGGCTGAGGGCATTCAGCACTTCACAGATTTGACCTTTCAATGCAAGTAGCTCTGTTTTTTCACCTTTCATTTCTCTACTATGTGCAGGTAACCCTTCTGCTATATGACTCCACTAGGATGAGGCACCTGCTCTCCAAATCTGTCATGATTGATGATGACGATGACGATGAATACCCATGGAGGCAGAATGCTCACAGATACTACATCCATCTTACCCTCAGCCTCTTTCTTTTTATCTGGTTCATACTGGGGAACTATTGGGTGTTTTCTGTTTACCTGCCAAATTTCATCCCACCTTTCCACCAGCCCCAGGATTACTGTGACAAAATCCTGTACATTTTTGCAGTTGGTGTTCTCATTGTTAGCCATACTGTGCTAGTGCTGCTTATCTTCTGTAGCTGCTGCATATACTGCTTTTCTAGGTGCAGATATGCTGCTGAAGAAGACTAAAAGCCATATAAACCAAGCCACAGCTGTTAGGTAAAGGGCATAAAATGAAAAAAGGCAATAATTCACCAATGTGCATGTATTTATGCATATAGATGTGTGTGTGTGTGCAAGCACGCTCACGTGTGTGTATATACATATGTGTATATTTATATATGTATGTGTGTGTGTGTGTGTGTGTACACACACACACACACACACATACATACCAATAGCAGCCACAAAATGAGGAAATTTGTATAAGCCAGTACCATCTGGATCTCTTGATTAGTGATTAGCGTACAGCATAGTAACGTAAAATTGCCACTATTGATGCCAATCTGCTCTTCTTTTAACTTTTACAACCATTTTATAACTGTTTGGGATTTTATTTGGAATGTCCAAACGTGTAGCTGAGTTCTGCAGATGGTAAACTCCTCTACACCTTATTTCCTATGTTCCCTAGGCTTTTAGGGACTCTGCAATGCAGGAATAATAATAATAAATGTACTGTACCAACTCCAAATTACTCAAATACTGTATCTTCTCACATATAACCTGTCCCTAAATATAACATGTATACTACTTTGGAAGGCCCCAGGAAGGAAAATGAATCTTGACTTGGAGTACAGGTAAATATCTGAGGGGATCTTTGGGGCTTGAGACTAGAGGATGGTAGGCCACATGCTGGGGCTGGGGGTTGGGAGCCTGGAGCTGCGTGCTGAGGCTGAGGTCTTGGGGGTTTGGGAGCTGGAGCTCCATGCTGGTGCTGGGGGCTATAGATCAGTCCTGACCCCCTGACTTGGCCTGATACAGCTGTGGTAGCACTGAGGACCACACAGTGGGGCTAGGCCTGATCCAGCTACATACAGCATGCTGGGGGCTGCTCAGCAAGGCTGGGTCAGTTCAGGCCATGGTGGCACTGGGGGGGCTATGTGGTGTATTCAACCCTGCACACTGTCCCTGGAGTTGCATGACAGGCCTGAGCAAGCACACAGCCTGAGAGCCAGTGCACATGGGCTCAGGCTCGGCATGCCACCTCAACCAAGCTGCTGGTGGTGAGGAGTGATGGCAGAATTAATTGCCATGGCTCCCAGATCCATGGTAGTTAATACAGCCACTGCTCTTGCCCCGTGCCCTTGCTGCCATACCCATGGGGAGCCTTTTCCTTGCATATAATAGGCATTCCAATTTTACTCAATTGGTTTGGAGCAGGTAGAGTGGGGTTTATAGGCAAGAAACTACAGTAAATTTTAGGAGCAATTCTAATGCCACTTCCAAGCATGTAAGTGCTCTCCCTTATAGGAATACAGAGACATCTGCACATTTTGGGAAGGTGATCCTGTTCCTATAAAGGAGATATTACATATCTAAAGTGGGTAATAGAAGCATTTCTACCCTTTAGGCAAGGGGTTTTGGTGATACCTTTCACTGGACAAGCTGTATAATCAAGGGGGATGTTGGACAAATTTTTGGGCACAGCGTATGAAGAAGGGCTCTTGTCCAGCATCTCTCCCAACTATACAGTTGATCCAATGAAACACACCATTGCCTGTCATAGATTTCCTGGGCCATTACGGCTATAACAATACTCCAAACCTACTTCTATGCTTCAGCCAGGTAACACAGAGTTGGTACTTGGTACAAGCTATTCTTGGGTCACCACTGGGTGAAATAGGTTTCTGCTCTAAATGATTTAACCAAAGCCACATGATAAATCTGTGGCAGAGCTAGGCACTGAACCCAGATTTCCTGAACATCAACCACAAGGTCTGCCAGGCTTTCTAGAAGAAAAGGAGGAAGAGGAGTGTACAGGAGGGAAGTGTTACTGTCTCCATTTTTGTACAATATAATATAACATTAACCAGATAGCAAAAGCAAGTTCTTAAATACACAGGAAAATTGACATTTGTGGTATTTTAAATATACTATTTGACAAAATGATGTGGGGCATGATATTGGTATTGAATATAAAGTGTTTATTTTGACAGTGCATTGGTTGTGATTTAAGGGTGTCTGATTTGTTCCCCTTAATGGAGTACATGTGTAAATCTCTGCTCACTGAATGGATGTGTCAAAAGCAAAGGGTCAGCTTTAAAAGCACGGGCATGCATGGTAGCAATTGTTTTGTAGTAATCGCTTCTCGGCCTCTTGAAGGCTCAGATCAAGTGTAATGGTATTAACCTGTTACAGCTCTTGATGGACACTATTTGTATGATGATAAATGCAATATAAAGTGCTCTTTTTGGTTTTGCTCTTATGCAGTTTATTCCCTGGCCAAAGCAGAGATGTTCCCTCTGCCCGCATTTAACACCTAGATAATGGAGTGTGGACACGTTGTTTGGATATGCTCTTTCATTGAATATGTGACCAGTGCTTTCCTCCTTGTACCATAAAGGAATGCAAAATTAGGTCACCTGTAAAAGGAGGACATCTATCAATGAACCTCTGCTTGCGATTTAGCAAAAGCTCAGAGTTAAATCTGATCAATTTTGTTAAGACTGCAGTCAGTTTAAAGTCGTCCACCATCAGCCATAGCAAAGTTGGGGGCCACTATGTATGTAGTTCAGAGCACAGCTTAGCCCTTCTTGATTTTACATCAATCCATGGCCTAAAGAAAGGCCTGTTACAGAAGAAGCACAAGTTGTTGGAACATGTATTTTAGAAAGAAGGTGGAACAAGGGATGTAATTATCTGGCAAGAGCCTTGGAACTAAGTTATTATTTGGGCTGCCTTCCCCCCTGCTGGTAGATGTAGTGCATGAGGTCCTAGTGATAGGATGGAGCAGAACATTCTCCTGCCCTTAAGCAGATACTCCAAAGGAGATATAGTTGAACTGGCTGTACCTGAGAATCTAAGAGGGCTTGTCCTCACAAGCAAGAAGGTGCTTTTCTTGGGGACAGTTAGCAGCAGCATAAATATGCCTTGCGGTTATGGAGCAAGTTGCCCTACATAGGATAGGGAAGCCTAGAACCAGCATCTGGGCTGGCCTCAGCAGCCTCACCTGGTGTCCTGGGGGCCTCCTGGCACTTCAGTGGTGGTGATCCAGGTGCACAGAGCCTGGCTGGCAGCTGAAAACTGGCTCTGGCCAGCCAGGCTCTGGTTTTGGGTGGCGCCCACTGGGGCCACATGTGCTGCCCCATGGTTTTTTCTGACACTAGGATTTCCCAGTATCAAAAAACAGTATCAACAGATTTCCTAGTATCAACACTCCCCTGCTGCAAATTAGTAGTGTGGGGAATACCTGTGCAGTCTGTGTGTGCAGTTTGCAGTGCCACAAATGGGTCAGCAGCACCACAAATCACATGTGCATGCTTGTCTGGCTATGCCCAACAAGTGCTATACAGTGGTACCTCGGTACTTGACTGCCTTGAAACTCATCGAATTTGGTACTCGACGCATTTTGATGCGAAAATTTTGTCCCGGTACTTATTGTTTGCTTGGTACTCGACACGCAAGTGAGAACTTGTCAGTGTTGCTTGCCTTGTGACTCGCTACCCTTTCCAGCGGAAACAAAGGGTTTGTTTGGTACTCGTCGTTTTTGGTACTCGTCGCGCCTCCAGGAACCAATTAACGATGAGTACCGAGGTACCACTGTACTGTGTAAGAATACAGGTCCATCTAGCCCAGTATCCTGCGCTTCACAGTGTCAGAGTGGATTCTAATGGGAAGAGTGTATATGTGGCTCTTATCCAGACTGATCTGTCCCTTTTCCTTCTTCACTTATATATTCAGAGGCCCAGGGAACCCTATTTTGTAAATTTCATCCCCAACTATCCTGTTAAATATCCACTGATGGGCCTACCATGCATGAGTTTGTTTAAACCTCTCTCAAAACATGTTAAATTGTCAGATGCTATAACATATTGTAGCAAGAAGGTCCAAAAAAGAAATTCTTTTGGTTTGTTTTTAAACCAGCTTCTAAATAATTTAATTGTATGTCTCTAAGTTTTAATATTGTGGGCTATGATAAGTAGTAAATCCCTATTTACTTTCTCCATGTCATTATTTTATAGACTTGTTATATCCCTCCTCAGTTGTCTTTTCTCTAAGTTAAAAAGTTCTTGCCTATTGAATCTCTCATACAAATGCTTCTCCATCCCCCATCATCTTTGTTGCCCCTTCTGTATGTTTTTTATCACTACTATATCCTTTTGGAGGTAGGGAGACCAGAACTGCACATTGTATGCAAGGTGTGGACATACCATGAATTTATGCAGTGGCCTGAAGACATTTTCTTTTGTGTACAATTTTTAATAATTGCTCACATTCTGTTTGCATTTTGGATAGCTATACTCAGGGACCCAAGGTCTAGGAGACACCTAACATCACTGGCAGCACAAAGGATGGCATTCTGTTTCCTGTTGTATGCCAAAAATGCAGTTTTTAGCTGCAAAGTACTGTTTTTGGCATGTACACATAGGTAGCAATTCTGTGTCCCCTGTACTATTTATTAGGGGTGTGTGAAATGGGTTGTATTCGATTTGGATTCAGATTTGGCCCGAATCAGGGACAGTGATTTGATTTGTTGATTCAGATCACTACCCCCGATTCAAAGTGGCCGAATCTGAATCTGAAGATTCAGTGCTAATTTGGAGAATCAGTAATTTGGCCATAGACACAGCTTTAAAAATTTTTTCTACATAACTTGGGGTACCAGGCACAGCTTGTGACTGCTGTGATGCTGGGGTGGATGGAGCATCCCAGAGGAGCATGCCCCCCCATGTCCTCAGTGGTGAACCCAAAAGTACTTCTGGTCCACTTCTGGGTCCACCAGGGAGCATGCTGGAGGGCCCCCTATACCCCCTAAGCTTGGCAATCAGCTGCAGGGGGGGCAATCAGCTGCAGGGCCCCAGGTGACCCCCCAGACCCAGGAGGCACCAGTCGCTGAGCTGGGGAGGGGGGTCTCCCCATACACTTTGTGGCGGGCCCAGAAGATCCATCTGCCCCACCTCCACGCTTCTGTGAGAAACTTTATCCGCCCCACCATTTAGTGTTCACGAGCCACTGGTACCTTGAGGTATGTAGAAAAAACATCTAAAGCTGTGTCTGTGTCCAAATCTCCAAATCTTTCCGAATCTCTCTGAATTGATTTGGAGGGTTCTGATTCAAGTTGGAACAATTAAAGGGTCTCCTGATTTGATTTGGATTCAGAGATTCAGCCACTGAATTGGGCCAGATCTCTGCCGAATTCAATCAGGGACTGAAGCTTCACACTCCCCTATTATCTATGCTTAAACATGTGCAAATAGGCCATGCCTAGTCAGTAGGCTGAGCATTGGCTGGGCAGGTACGTGACTACGTACCCACCTCCATTCTGGATGGATACCTGTAAGTCATGAAAATGTGTCTGTACAGAAATCCATGATTAGAAGGTATTAGACAGAAGAGGATGGCCTTCTCATAAGCTACAGAGGGAACAGAATAATGGTGATTAGTGCACTGGACTGGGAAGCCAAAGCAATGCAGATTCAAAGTGTCTCTTCATCTCCAGTTTCCCAAGCAAGTGCCTGGACCACTCAGCTATTGGGATGGAACTGGAAGAACATGCTTCTAACCAGTCATTTTTCTGGAACTTATGCCCAGAAGCATGCATATGTAGTGTCCATACAGGGAGTGTCTACACAATATGTTTACTATGGACCTGATTAGTTAGCTCCACAGTAAAGTCTCTGCATGTACATGTAAAGTCCTATTAGGCCTCAGTAAACTAATACATTTTGTATTTACATGTATTGTCCTATGGCAGAGGTCTTTAACATGTAGCAATGCATGTGTAGATGCTGATGGGGCTGGCTAGAGCACAAAGGTGTTTCAGTGCACGGGCTGCCAGCTGGAAGCACCCTTGTGCCCAAGCCAGTTCCTCCATAGCACATTGAGCCAGGTCAGAGCAGCTCTGGGCTGGCAGGCTGACCCTGGGACCTCTGACCTGGCTCAATATGCTGCTATCCTGGACCCACATTCAAATGGTGCACCCAGGAACAGTAAACTCTTGTGCAATTTATGCCAAAGTGTATTGCTTCGAATTAATTGCATGTGTAGACATACGCACCAGGTCAGTATGTAGGCCTACTGCACCTAACATGTCACATATGTACATCCACAGGGCCAAAACAGATAGGTAGACTGCTAGAAAACTGCCATTTAGATGCACAGAGAGAAATCAAATTCCACTCTAACTAGTTTAGAAAGTGTGTTCTTGTGTGGGGAGGTGTTGCTAAGGCAACCCTTCTCCTCATCTTCTTAGGTATAGTTGAGAGAGCTGTTAGACAAGCCTTCAGGCAAAACGACCTGGTGAAGGGTAATTTTTGCCTGAAGGCTTGTCTAACATCTCTCCCAACTATACAGTTGGTCCAATAAAGGTATCACCAAAAAAACCCACCCTTGTTTCTCATATATATCCCAGACCATCATGGCTACAATGACTCTTAAGCCCTACCACAAATTTAATCTCATTCAAAAGACAATAGGACTGATTCTGTACTGTTGCTTCATCTCAGCCTTTGTTCTCTATTGCTTTGAATCCTGTAAAATTAGTTCTATCCTTGCAACATATCACAGCAAATTCTTGCCTCTTGTACACTTTCTGAAGTATTTTTGCATATTTGCAGATACTAAACACCATCTTGTAAAGATAATCATAGGATCACAGGAAAGAAGGGCTGAAAGGGACCTCACAAACTCATCTAGTCCAGCCCCCTAGTCAAGGCACAACTATCCCTGACTAGACCATCCCAGCCAAATGTCTAGTCAACTTGCTATTGGAAATCTCCAAGGATGGCAATTTCACAACTTCTCTATGTTACCTGTTTTAATGCTTGACCACCCTCTTCATCAGAAAGTATCCCCTAATCTCCAGCCTGAGTTTTCTCTACCTGTATCCTGAACCCACTGGTTCTAGTCTTGTCCTCTGCAGTCACAAAAAAAAAAAACATCTCCATCCTCTCTATAGTCATCCTTCGGGTAATTGAAGACAGGTATCAAATCCCCCTGCAGTCTTCTCTTCTCTAGATTCAATAACCCTAGTTCCTCCAGCCTTTCCTCATAAATCTTGCCTCCCAGGCCTCTAAGATTTTGTGTTGCTCTTTTCAGTTTGTCCACACCCTTCTTGACATGTGGGGCCTAAAACTAGACACATTTCTTCAGGTAAGGCTTCACCAGTGATGAATAGAGCAAAAGAATCACTTCTCTTGATTTCCAAGTGACATTTCTATTGATACAACCCAGTATGCTGTTGTTTTTTGGAGCGGAGGGTTTTGCAATAAGAGCACACAGCTGGCTCATATTCAGCTTATAGTTGACTGTAACCTGCAGGTCCTTCTCTGCAGTACTGTACCCTAACCAGTTGTTCCCAAGTCTGTATTTGTGCATGCAATTATTTCATCCCAAGTGCTGGATTTTGCATTTGTCCTTGTTGAATCTCGTCTAATCTGGTAGCATATGCATTGTTTTTGCAGAAATAAAATATGATGCATTAGAAGACTGATGATCAGCACCTCCTACAATGTATTTGGATACATATTCAGGATTCATTTAGCTGAAAACATGGCTGAAAACAGTATCACCAACACCACTTCCTTCAGCATTCAGAATTGTCCTAGGTGATCTCTCAGTCAGCTGTTAGCAAGTCTCATCTCTCTGTTGTTTACAAGCTTATCGCCCTAAATTAAATAACTGACAACACAAAATATATCATCTGTGAACATTTCAAACAGGTTATCATTGAAGGAGTAAAATTACAGTGGTTTGAAAATCAGTCATGCCCACCTTTATTTGTTTATACCAATGTAATGCATTTTTGAAAGGAAAGAAAAACGACTAGGTTATTACTTATAAACCAAGATACAAAGTCACTGCAGTGAAGGAAATCAGTTTCAATGTACTACTTAAATCATCTTCTCTTCTTAAGAAGTAGATGTCCATTTGTAGCTTTCAAAAGAAAACTGTGATTTTTAAAGTTAGATATTCTTCACAATGATAGTGTGTATAATACCATGTACTATAGACACCTGAAGACACATGTAAACCCATATGAAATAGTGGTAGCTATGTGGAAAATTACATTTATCACAGGCTTTTGACCATCTCACCTTCAGTCTGTTGACTGATCTATCTTCATTCAGAATAATGTTAATAATCGTGGACCCCAAGCAACAGCTTCAAACAGACACCTTTTAAAATGCTTCCTTCCCACCCTTTCCCAATTGTGGAATTCAGGCTTCAGGAATTCCCACCCACCCTGAACAGGAGACGACAAGTGGACATAATTAAGTCTTATCACATATTGTTATTATGTTACCTCCTCAGGACTAGAAACAGGAGCTTTAATACTGGGAAAGGGGTGAGTGGAGATTGCTAGTGTGACACACAGCACTTGCCACAAGCCCTACAAAGTCCCAAGACAACAAATTTACAAACTGTAATGCTACCAGGTATTAAAAAACTATTTTAGGTTACTTCCAAAGCTATATGAAATGTACTGTCACTTTCCTCTTCCTTGAGGCATGAACAGTTGGACTTTTAGTTCTAAATCTCTTGGCTCTCCAGGCAAAAAGAATGCCTATATACAACCAATATATTTTTTGAACTCTGTAAAATGTTCCTAAAATGGATATTTTGATGATGGCAATACAGTTAGCTAAGACGGATTCTGTTAAAACTGTGGTGTATCAATACACTTACATTCTCTGCATATAGCAAATGTAGGATTGCTATGTCAACAATACACAGAAATGTCATTTTCCTGAGTTATGGATCCTGGTGTTCTCATTTGACTACTTGAATATATTAAACATTCCAGTGACTTTATCTAAACGGAAGTAGCAACACGTATTTAGGAAGCATGACATGCAGAAAAGACTATATGAAAAGTGCAACATGTTATGTTTTGGCAAGAACACTTTTCTAAATACAGGGAATCAATCATGCATATCCATTTGTGATAGTGAGCTACCACCAAATTTTCCAAGTTGAATAATACAGCACAAAAGGAATTTTTCCTTGTAAATGCATAAATTTGTGGTGGATGTTTATAAATAAGGGCACGTTATATTTACTGTGCACACTGAGCCTTGTCAGCCCTTGCATAATTTCATTAAAAGTAATAGAGCTATGTCAGAAAATAATTTTATATATAGCCACTTAAATATGGTGAAAGACATTTTTGGCTTGAATCCAAATTGCATGGTATCTTTTTTGTTGTTAGTGTCTGAGCAAAGGGGAATCCAAATGACAGTATTTTACGATTTGTACAGGTATAAGGGCTTATGTTGAAATAGCTGAAAGATGCAATACAAGCTGAGAAAACTCAGTTCACTGCTAGATCAAGTCCTAAATGCAAAGGAACAGAGAAAGGGCCTTGTGTTCACATGTTTCATGAGGCAGTGGAAGCTAAGTACTATTGACACAACTCTTTATATTATTTATAATATATATTGTATTATATTGTATATAATATAAATAATATACATACTGCATGGATATCTTATTTTTACATGGAGGTCAAATTAGTTCTTGGTAAACAGCATTTGTTTTAGAATGGGAACATTCAAAGGGTTGCTTTATTTTTGTTAGGACGTTTTCCCCAAACGTTTGCGAAATAAGATGTTTTATAAATACTTTTCCACACATACATTGTTTAATTTAAAGAACCCTTACGGAGCCCAAAGTTTGGATTGTTCCTGGGCAGTAAGATGCAATCTCTCCCTTTCATGGTTATCACTTATATCAACATACAGTTGGTAGCAGCTATATAAGGTCTACACACTGCCCTCTTTGTGGATACAGATCATTCCTTGATGTCAACAGCAGTTGCCCGTGTACTCAAGGTAGGAGGCCTGAGTGGCAAGGACTGAGACACACCAATGAACTCAGGTGTGTTCTGTTAATTGGTAAAAATAAGCATGGACTATAACAGTATCCTCATATTGGTCTCATTAAGCCAGCTATTAGACTTCTTACACGACCCAATTCAAAACCTTCTGAAGTCAATATAAAGACTCCTATTGACTTTTTGGGGATTTGATTCAGTCCTGTAATAGAGAAAACTAAACAGAAGTGGCTTAACATCCAGAAGAAAAGTAGTGCTGCTTAGAGACTTTCTGTCTGGCTGGTCAATGTGGGCATGGATCTCCTGCGTACCCATTATTGGCCTGCCCACCCCTCCTTCAATCCTCCAACCTCATCCGCTTTCCAGATCCACAAAGCTCCCTCATGGGAAATCAAGGTCACTGCTGCAGAGACAGCTGGGCCCTTTTCCAATGTGATGATGTGTGCTCTGGCAGGCCCTGCAGCAAGCAGCACCATGGGATTCAATCATGCTCTCTGTAAAAATGATAGTTATTTATGGAAACAGAAAGGTTAGGCAGGGAGGGATGTAACTAGCAGAGAAAACACCAGTGCAGGCAAATACTAATAGTGGGAGAATCACTAATTACTGGTCTGAAAATGTAACAGGCACATTTGAGGTGATGTCTGACATAACGAATTCAAACCCTTTTTAATACTGGGAATTAAAAGTGGAGGCTTAATGACCTAAAAAGATTACTTTTCCCATATGAAAGTTAACTATTCAGCACAAAGCCTATTCTATATGAGTGTTGCTTCATATATATATAAAGCTATATACAAATGTTCTACATAACATTAGGAAAGGGGTTTATTAGTAAATGTCCACACTCCTGCTGCAACAGTAGGGGGCTGATCCTGGTCACACTGAAGTCAGTAAGAAAGGTCTCACAGCTTAAAGTGTCACTCCAGTTGTGGGCGATTGGTGGAAGATGAGGACCACAACCCCTCACATACTGAGCCTGTGTTGCTGATGAAGAAATGTAACCAAGTCCTTGCCTAAGATGAGTGTGGCTTGACCCTGACCTATCATGAGATATCACTCAGAAAGGAAGATCGTTAAAACAGTTTTGGACTGGGTCTCTCTGAATATTTGCAGTATCTGTTAGACTGACAAAAAGAAAGAGTGGTGGGGGACAGGGGACTGGCTGACAGTACATCATCATATTTTCTTCAAATGAGCAAAGAGTCTTTGGGGAAAATTCTGATTATTCACTGGAAAAAAGTGTTGGTGATAGTAGCCACTGACAGCCTTTACATTCCCTTGGGTGTATAAGCCCACAACCGGAAAAAGGTATTGCTGTTCCAAAAAAAGGGTTGTGCTTTGGAATCTGGACTTCTCCATGACTTCAGTACATCTGGGTCCTGTCTCTCTCATTGCTACCACTGCAAGCCTCCAGTCAGTCGTAGACCTGGGGAGATCCACCCCTGGATTCCTTCAGTTCCTTGGCATGGCTCAGTGCATCATGGTGATTAGGACCAATATCAGTAACACTGCACGTAGCACATGCACAGTGAGCTCTCTGATTCCTATTGTTTGCATCTCTCTTTTCAAAATCCTAGATCTACAACTGCCTCCAGCCATGCCAAGAGAAAAACTGCTGAGTGCCTTTTCAAAGCTGCTGAGAGCCATCAATGCCTGCTGAATTCAGAGGACACAGCTCTGGTTAGCTTTTTCAAGAGGTCAGGATCTGATTTCCAAATGCTCAGCACTCACAGCTGAGGGCATGTTTTGAAGCATTCAGCACTGAGAGACTCGCAATGTGATGCTGATTCCTAGATACAGAGTGCAGCACATTCACTGTGTCAATCATAGGTCCTAAGCTTTTTCAAAATATTTTTAAAGCTGGTCCTTAGAGCCTGCTCCTGCTCCCATTGAAGTTACTGGCAAAATTCTGATTGACTTAATGGAAGTGAGAGCAGAACTTAATGAGAAAATCAGGGGAATGTCAAGAAAAAGGGAACACACAAAAGCCAGGCAGTTCTGTTCTGGGAAATGAACAGGGGAACATGTTTTGTACTTATAACTAAGGCTTTAGCCACTCAAAAGCACTGATAATACAGCTTGCAAGATGGCCTTGGAGCAGCTCTTAATTTTTTTTATTAAATTCAATTTCATTCCAGCTCCAGAGTGCTTTGTTTATCTTCCATGCTAGCTAGGTAGCTAACTAGCTAGCTTTTAAATACCCCCACAGAAGAGTTATCTATCTACCTAGCTATCCATTCATCCATCCATAGGGAAAGCAGGAAAGACACTAAAATATTCTCAGGTATGCAGGTTGTAGCCATATTAGTTTAGAGGCAAAAGGACTCAAAAATTGTGGAAGACATGATATCGTTTATTAGACCAACTCTAGTTGCAAACAAATTATTTTATTTATTTGCAAGCTTTTGGACACATGCCCCCTTCATCAAGCATAAGAGAGCGTGGAGATTGTAAAAGTTCTCCTAGGTAAAAATGAAAATTCATATTTCTCAGGAGAGCTGAAGGTATAGTAATGTCTCCTGTTTAGAATAGTTCATTTTGTCTAAGTTAGGCACAGAGAAAGGTTGCAAAAGTCTTTTTACCTCAAAGTTGTCTGGTAGCAAGGAGGATTAGAAGTATATTTCCTTCAGGTCATGATGTTTCATATTTCACAGAAGAATGGAAAGATGGAAAATTCTGGGCAGGAATTTCTTTTATTTCCACAACATTGAGTGTTTTAACAATCCCTTTATGTTAAAAGGCCTTTGACACTTTGCTTTACATTTTCTGCTCATTGGAAAATACTGGGATAGGGCAGATCCATTTCTGGGGTCACAGAGGCTTGCTGTGCAGCAGACCCAATAGGGGAAAGCAGCTGATTTAGGTGATATGTGCAGGGGTTGTACAATCCTCCCATTAAGCAGTCTTGGATTCATAGATTGGAAGGGTTGGAAGGACCTCACATGATCATCAGGTTCATCCCTCCCTGCACTAGGAAGGAAAGACAACTGGGATCAGGTGACCCCAATGAGGTGACCGTCCAGTCTTCTCTTGAAGATTTACCGGGTAGGTGACTACATCACCTCTGGAGGGAGTTTATTCCACAGTCTGGACACCCTAACGGTGAAGTTTTCCCCAGTGTTAAGCCTGGTCTTCCAGAAGTTTGTGGCCATTACTCCTGGTTTTCCCCAAGGGTGCCCTGGTGAACAGTTGTTTGCAAACCCTTGATGTACTCTCTTGATATAGCGGTAAGCTGCTACCAAGTCCCCTCTCAGCCTTCTCTTTTTTAGGCTGAAGAGACCCAAGGCCCTCAGCCTTTCCTCATATGGCTTGCCTTACAAGTCTCTGATCATACGGGTGGCTTTTCTCTGGACTCTCTCAAGCTTTTCCACATCCTTATTGAAGTGCTGTGCCCAGAATTGGATGTGATACTCCAGCTCTGGTCTCACCCATGCTGAGTAAAGCAGAAGAATCACTTCCTTAGTTTTACACAAGATGCATTGGTTGATGCATGCCAGAGTATTGTTTGCCCTGCTGGCTACAGCATCGTCCTGACGGTTCATGTTCATACTATGGTCTAGTATTACCCCTAGGTCCTTTGCAGTCGCGGTGCTAGTCAGTTTGGTGCCACTGAGCCTGTAAGTATGTTGGGGATTGTTCATCCCCAGATGGATCACTTTGCATGTCACGATGTTGAACTTCATCTGGTTCCAATCTGCCCAACTTGTTAGCCTGTCTAGCCTGTATCTGCAGCCTATTTTCAAGCATGACCACATACCCCCATAACTTGGTGTCATCCACAGCCTTGGCCAGTAAGCTCTTCACCATCACATTCAAAACATTGATAAAGCTGTTGGAAAGCACTGGACCAAGCACTGACCCCTGAGGAACACCACTGGTCGCTTCTTGCCAGGGTGATGCAGATCTATTCATTAGAACTCTCTGGTTCTAATGGAATTAGAAAACTCAGATTTCGGAGAGTTGTCTGCTGCCAGACTGCACTGAGTAACTCAACAAAACAAGGTGATGTCAACTGTAGAAACCTGCAGTGATGCTGTTAAAAAGCATAGGAAAAGATTTTCTGGATTAGAGGTTTATAGGTGGGCGTGTCCTAACAATGAGGTCAGCTTTCCAGATGCATCAATGCAGATGTGGACTCCACCCAGAAGCATACACAAGTACAAATTCTTGAGCATTTTAAAAGGGTTTAAAGTATAAAAACTTCACATATGATGACATGTGCTTGATAAAAGGGAAAGGCCAACCCCGGCCGGGGTGGTGAGGCCAAGTACGAATATACCATCCTCTTCAGGATCTTGTAGAACTGCCTACATATCCCAGTGTGCTGGGGCTTCGCACTCTGTATTCAAATCCCTCTGTAACAACTCATATCTTCCCTGAGGTCCGCAGGGCTAAATCCTGTCAGTAAAATGCTGCCATCGTCCATTATTACAAGTCAGTCGCATCATACGTGCATTTAACTTGCGTGAATCAAACTATACACAGGGTGGGAGAGGGGGTGGGGCTTGAGCTTGCACATGGCGCTGCTGCTTACCTGGAGGCCCATCATCATGGTGACGGCCACTGCCTCCAAAACCTCCTGCTGTCGCCATGGAGCCATGCCCGGAGCTGCGTGACCGGCCACAAGGCGGCAGCGGCAATGTGATGGTGGCCGGGAGGCACGCAGCCATCCCCACTACAACCCCACACTGTGCCGCTGCTGCCAGCCACAGAGCTTTAAATATGGCTCCACGTGCAAACTCAAGCCCTGCCCCCCTCCCAGCCCACGTATAGTCACCGATTTTCGCCATACGCAATTTTCACTTTATGCACTGACTTCAGCACCTAACCCCCGTGTAAGATGAGACTGACCTGTATTTAAAAACAGAGATATGAATAGCTAGTTCCAGTCTCTATGTGTCCCAATGTCCTTTTGTGTTCCATCTTGGCCTGTATTAATGCACAGACTTGCCATGCTTAGTCACATTGACTAATACCAGATTCTAGTATCTGCACAAAGCCCCATTCCTTTAAGAGAGGTCAGCACAATCACCCGAGGCCACAAACTGCTCAAAGCAAGCATCGTACTTCTTCAATGCCCTGCAGTAAGCTAAACACTCGCTTGTATTTAAACAATAATAAAATCATCCTAGGTAATAAACAGGAGAGAGGATAAACCATTAACTGTTTATCAGCTCTGAAATACTTTAAAGGAAATTCTGTGGCTTTTTCCTAATGGTCTTTACTCTTGAATCATAAACTGGAGTTATTTGAGTTCTTGACCCATCAAGGTAAACAACTGGTTCTGGGCCACTAACAAAATAATATGAACCATTGATGCTTATAGACTCCAGTTTTTTATAACTAGTGGTAAATTATGGGATCCCACTGGAGCTTTCTGATTGAATCCTAATTATGCCCACAGAATGCTCCATTTCCATAACACTACACATTTCCATTCACATGTTACTATGGCATCCTAGGCAATGCAATTTTGATTGGGCACTGCACTTCATAGGTGTAAATAGATAGCCTTGCAATCACATATGGATTCATATATTCAGGCTGTGTTGTACATACAGGTTTCTCTTGATTTATGTGGTACACGCATTTCTAGAGAGTGCTACATAAATCGAATTCACATAAAGTGAACTTACTTTATAATGTAAGAAATAGGGATAGATTCCCCTGTCAGCTGCTCTCAGGGCTGGCTGGGTTGAGTGCGGACAAGCTCCCCTGGAGCATCTGAGTCTGCAGTGGCTGCTGGCCCTAGCCTGCTTTTGTCTGGCTACCTGCCCCCGCCAGCTGCCCACCCCTGCTGCAGCCCTGGGAACAGTGGACACAACCTATTTGCAGCTGCTGGGCTCCACTGTGCCAGGGGGTTTGGAGCACGGTGCCCTGGGAGAAGCACAGCCCTAGAGGGTTTGGGGCATGGCACAGTCCAGTGGCTGCAAGCAGGCGGCATCCACTGCTCCTAGGACTGCAGCAGGTGTGGGCAGCCACCTGCAGCCAGACAAGAGCAGGCTGGGGCTGGCAGCTGCTGCAGGCTCAGGAGCTCCAGGCTCTTTCTGGCACCCTGCCTGTCTCTACCCCAGCCCCGGCTGCAGCAGCCCTGGGAGCTTCCAGCACCAGCTACCTGCACCAGGGCATGGTGTAACCCAGCTGGCATCTGCTGCTCCTAGGACAGCTGCAGCAGAGGGTGGGGTGAGTGGGGACAGGCAGAGTTCTGGGGGGTTCAGGGCACGGTGCAGCCCAGTGGCTGCCAACACCTGGTGCCACAGCAGCCTGGGCTGGGGTGAGTGCCACATCCCGCACCACCCAGGGCTCTCTTGTCCACCCTTATTTCTTACATTACTGTATAAAGTAGGTTCTCTTTATGCGAATTCAATTTATGGGGCGTTCTCCAGGCCTATGCTGATCACATAAATGCAAATTTACCTTGCATGTAATGTATTTTGGGTACAAAAGTGTCATTGCATAAGAGAGAATTTGCATAAATTGAACCTGCATAAATCAAGGGAAACCTATGGTTCAGGGCACCCAACACCTTCTGTTGTAAGACCCTGTTTTCAGTCACTTTTAACAATGACAAATGTAGGGGCTGGAATTTTTTATTCTGCATTGTAGTGCAGGGGTTGGGCTCAGCCTAAGACAGTAGCAGTGGTGGGAAGATTGAGTTATTCCTCCCTGCCCTGCCCCTCAACCCAGGTGTTCCCCACCAGCTTGGCAGCAAGCTCATGGAGTGGGAATCTGCCTGCCCACTACTACCACTGAACTGTGCTGAGCCCAACCTCTGCACAGTCTGGCTGGAGTGGGACAGGAGCTCTCCTCACCCTTGAGACAGGAAGGACACAGTGGCAGTGGCAGGAATAGAAGCAGAGGGAATGGGAGAAGAGCGGGTATGTCTCTGTGCATGGAGGGAAAGTAGGGGGCAGTCTTATGTTCTTCAGGGACTTAAAAAAGTCCCCAGCTGCTGCTCCTGCTGCCTAGTCAGAAAGGGGAAGTGTGGCTGCACCACTGCACCCCCTCTGTATCTGCCCCCGGGGACACAGTTAGAGTAGGAAAGGACCTAAGGTGGAGAAAGTGTCCCAGTAAGAGGGGAGGTTCAATCTTGCAGTAGTGTAGCAGCATACATAACCTGCTGGTAGGTATATGCTACAACTGTTCTGTGTGCCAGTCCACAGATGACACATTAGAGCCACTAGCCATAGTCCCTTGCAGCTTGTATTCTTAGCTCTGGAGATTTCCCCATCAAGCCTGATTTTTGTCAGCCACAAGGAAAGTTATTGCTCTTGCTTCTTTCCAGAACCTGGAATTAAACTCAGGAGTCCTACTTTTCTAAGTTTTCTTCTCTTAGCAGATTGCAATGAAACCTACTGAAAAAAACATGCCTCCTTTCCTTCAAGCATCTGGAAGTTGGAAGTGGAAGATGATAGCCTACTATTGCTATTAGCTATTATGTTACCTCAAGCGACAGAGTTCATTCAAAGGGCCAAAGGTTCCATGTGACAGAATTTCTCTGATCCATTTAGTGTCTCTGTAATCATTTAAGAAATTACATATTGCAAGCTTTGTGTTCTTTTAATGTAGCTTTATAAGTCAAGCATTTAAAGCCTGCCTGTGCAAGTTTACTTCATTTCCTCTACCACCGCCAATAGATGTACATTATGAGATAGTCTCTAGTTCAGTGGTTCTCAACCTTGTTAGGCTCAAAGCACCCTTGGATATATTGAAGGCTTCCCTCGTAAAATGCCAACTCTTAGTTGTCACTATGTTTTTTACTACAGAATAATAATAGAGAAGGGTTTTTTGTTGCAAAGAACTCAGAAACATCACAATTATAGATTTTTATTTGAAATCTTTTGAAATCTCTGGTTTATTTGTGAATCATGTTTGCATACCTAATAGTCTAACATTGTGTGGCCATGGCACCCTGGTTGAGATTCAGGGCTCT
>JAGPOW010003316.1:151311332-151322646 GCA_030014935.1 Caiman crocodilus | reverse complement strand
AGTTTGAGTGGCCAAGGTCTGGAATGGGCTCCCAAGGGAGGTGGTGCTCTCCCCTACCCTGGGGGTCTTCAAGAGGAGGTTAGATAAGCATCTAGCTGGCATCATCTAGACCCAGCACTCTTTCCTGCCTATGCAGGCGGTCAGACTCAATGATCTATTGAGGTCCCTTCTGACCCTAGCGTCTATGAATCTATGAATAAATCACTCGGGTGAATGGAATTCTAACTCCACCACAAGCCTACTGGCCAACCTTGGGCAAGTCCCCTCAACCCCCCCACCTCAGTTTCCCCAGTGTAAAATACGGAGAGAGTATTGACTATAAACTACAATGGTAAAATTAAATACTCTCTTTGTCCAGTACCATGGCCTCATTCTGAATAGGTAGTCAGTCAATATTTCTTTAAACTTTCCATGCCCATGATATGTACCAACATTCATACACTATACTGAGTACAGAACTATTATTTTTCTCTTGTATCTAAGTGCTTCACAACAAAAATAGATTTATTCAGTGTTTTGTACTTGAATTTGCAATCTCATATTACAGTAATAGCTGAGTTATCCATCACCTTACAAGCCGGCATGCTCTGTTAACCGGCATGCCAGCTTGTAAGGGAAAAGTGAAACAAGAAGTGCCCACTGTGGCACTTTCAGTTTCACAGAGCCTCCATGGCCCAGGGGAAAACAGCTTGTGCTGCCAAGCCCCCATGGTCTGGGGCATAGTAGCCTGCATGGGACCACCTGTCCCTGTCCCTTGGGGCCTGTGGGAGGGGTGGTGAAGCAGGGGGAGGGCAACAACATGGTGGGGGGGGTGGCAACGCGGTGGGAGGGGTGGCGACACGCCAGATGCTGCAAGACAGGAGGCAGTCCGAACAGGAAAAGATGCCTATTCGGGTTGCTCAGTTAACCAGCATATTTTGTTATCTGGCACTCCCCTCCCATTCCCCGTGGGTGCCGGATAACAAAGTTTTTACTGTACTTGTGTGTTTGTATGAAACTTCTATTACAGTGGGCATAGTCCAAAGCCATGATTGGGATGATTATCAGGGCCTCTTGAATGTCACATAGCTTACAACTACACTAGGAAGATATTACCTATTCTTAGGGTGACTCCATCTCTAAATATCTCATGTTGAGTGACATCTTACACCCTGAATAGCTGCATAGAAATCAACAGAATTACTAGTGATATAAAATAATACTTGACATGGTAATATGGGTGGCACAATCTGGCTCTTTCTTTATATGTAGGAGTTTTCCTCCTCTCTGCAGAACAGTTTAAGAAACATAGGACATAGAACTCTATTATCAGGTATGATCTCCGGTTATTGCTGGCAATCATGCCATATAATCCTTTTCATATAGTTATCAGACTCCTTTTATCAAGTCTTCTTAGCTTTCTGAGGAAAGAAATTTTACTGGATTGGCTGCACTGTGGAATCCAAATTCTTCTCCTATACCCACACTGCTGATAAATGTGTTTACCAACAGGTATCACCAAATTATGGGACAGTGTGGTCATGCCAGAAGATAAGTTGCAGATACAGGTAGACCTGAACAGGCTAGAGAGTTGGGCAGACTGGAATCAGATGAAGTTTAACACTTCCAAATGTAAGGTGCTCCATCTGTGGGCAAACAGCCCTCAACATACGTAAAGGGATGGTGGTTACAGCCTGACTTACACCACGGCTGAAAGGGACCAAGGGGTAAAGATTGACCATTGCATGAATATGAGCTGTCAGTGCAAGGCAGTGGTCAGCAGGGCAAACAACACGCTGGCATGCATTGACCATTGCATCTCATGTAAAACTAAGGAAGTGATACTTCTGCTGTACTGGTACTGATACTGGTGAGACCACAGCTGGAGTACTGCATCCAGTTCTGGGTGCTGCACTTCAACAAGGACATGGAAAAGCTTGAGAGGAAAAAGAGCCACCCATATGATCAGGGACTTGCAAGGCAAGCCATATGAAGAAAAGCTGAGGGACATGGACCTCTTTGCCTGAAAGAGGGGAAGGCTGAGAGGGGAATTGATAGCATCTTACCACTGTATCAGAGGAGTGCATCAGGAGGTTGGTGAACAACTGTTTACTAGGGCACCCCTGGGGAAGACCAGGACCAATGGATACAAACTCCTGGAAGGCCACTTCAGGCTTAATACCAGGAAAAACTCCTTCACGGTCAGGGTGTCCAGACACCTACCCTGGAGGTTTTCAAGAGGAGACTGGCCAGTCACCTCACTGGGGTCACTTGTCAGTTGTCTTCCTGTCTAGAGCAGGTGGGCTGGACCCAATTATCTGTGAGGTCCCTTCCAGCTCCTAACAATCTATGACTGGGTTTATGTAAGGATCTGTAGCAGTTTCTAGTGCGTCTGCCAGTGTATGGAGTTGCCTTTGACACCAAAAGGCTGGGTTGTTTCTCTTTATGTGCAAAAGGATGAAAGTAATAAAAACAAAAAAAGGAGCAGGGGAATTTTGTCCTCTCCAGCCAACAAGACCCAGATGGTAGCATGAGATCCTCTGCCCACCTCTAGCATGTGGTAGATGAAGAGCTCCTCTCCCTCTAAAATGCAGTTCCTAGATCAAATCAAGTTCCAACAGCTGTTTTGGCTTTAAATATCAGGCTGAATTAGGGCTAGGCATGGCATAAGGGCCAGAGCGTGGGGGCCGAGAAACGCTGGCGGAATGGGGCCGCTGATGGAGTGTGGAATTAGAGCACTAGACTTGCGGGTTGTTGGAAGCAGAAAAACTTTAATTACAGTCCTTAGGCTGTAGGCACATTCCTTGAAGTTACAAAACTCAAGTAGGAACTCAGGTACACAAAAGATCACACTCACGCAGGGTATGGGGTGTCGGATGAATCCGGTGGGGAGTTGTTGTCTGCTGATCAGGCCTTGCGTGTGGCTTGGAAACGCACACAGATGTCTCCTCAGGTGCGTCCCAGCTCTCCTCCTCTGGTTTGGGCGAGCATCGCCCAAGACTCTTATTCGGTCAGCTAGCCAATTATCAACCGACATGTATGCATAATTTAATGTGAGCCAATAGCAAGCATGCACTCGTTGGTGCAGCTGCAAGGTTTTGGCAGGCTCTGATCTTGCACCAAAACTTTCCCGTGCTACAGGGGTAACTCCCTGTGCTCATAACGTGCTCAACACAAGCTGTGCCGAGGCATATCTTAACCATTATGCACAGACACAGAGAAGGCTCTGCCTCCCATTTAATTTTATGATCTCTCTTAAGTTATTGTAAGTCATTTTGAGAGAATGGATTTTATGATGAACTATAAAACACAGAAAAGTTATTCTAAAGGCTTTTGTCCTTGTTTGGTAAGGAGAAATTCAGCACAAGCAGGAGGTGGAAAGAGCAGGGGGCTGGGGGAAAGTGATGTCCAGCCACAGTTGCCACTTGATACCAATAAATCCTTCCAGTTTTAAGTATAGCAAATTCCAATGAAGTAGGTAGCAAACACAGAAGCCATGCTAATCACACTGAAGGAAGGCTATGTCCTCTTTCAGGATTGGCTAAATGGTAGATTTTGAAGGAAAAGAAAAGGCAAGCCCCAGGAAAGGAGCTGGCTGAGCATCCCTCCTGCAGCCTGCATGTTCTCCATATGGTAGACAACTGACCCTTAGCTCTGGGACCAGGGATCTGAGGTCTGGGACCAGTCTTGAGTGGAGTCCTTGTGGGGTGCTACAATGTGGGGTGCTGCAATGGGCTGTCCAACCTCAAGCCTCATCTCTGAGCATAGGGAAGGCAAGGACAGACAGAGGCTGGGCTGCAGCAGTATGGGCCTGGTATCATGCAGTTGATCATGGAGCTGCTGAAGCATGACAGTAGGGGAGCATGGTTTTCAGGTTTATTCCCAGTTGCATATGGAGACCCCCAGGAGACTGAGGAGGGGTGGACTTGGCAGCCTTCAGCTGGCCTCATGCCTCATTCTATCAGGAGGCTCCAGGAATGGGAACATGAACCCGCTCCCCTATCCCAAGTGCCATGCAGCTTGGAGATGGCTGCCCCCACATGCCTCCACCATCCTCTAGCCTCATGTGTTTGGGTGCACCAGCTCCTTGTTTGAGGCAGCTCTGGCTGTCATGCAAGCCTGGGAGTTTGCAGGGAGTGGCTGACTCACCCTTGGGCTGCAGGATGAAGTACACAACTCCCAGTGCTATTTATTAGGTTTCAGTGAACCTAAATAATGTAGCTGAAAAAACAGTTCAGTTTGAGATTGCAGGAGATGACGGAGCTCGCGGGGAAGCCTGAGGTTACAAGTGGGCACGCACGGGGTTTCTCTGCCTTGGGCAGAGAAAGCTGCAGCAGCGCCAGGAGCGGTGAAAGCGGTGAGAGCCACAGCTATGAGAACACCAGCTGCAGAGCCGATGAGAGAGCTGGTAGGAGAGCAGGAGAGGGAACCGGTCGCGGAGCTGGTGGAAAAGCCAACAGGGACATCGGTGAAGGAACTGGCTGTGGAGCCGGTGGAAAAGCCGGCAGGGACGCCAGCGAAGGGATTGGCTGTGGAACTGGTGGAAGAGCTGGCTGGGATGCCGGTGAAGGAACCGGCTGCAGAGCCGGTGGAAGAGCCGGCTGGGACGCTGGTGCAAGAGCCGGCAGGGAAGCCAATGAAGGAACTGGTGAGAGAGCCAGCAGGGAAGCTGAGGAGGAAGCCCGCAGAGGCAACAGGACCTCAGGTCTCGCAGTCCTCAGACCGGAGTCCAGCTTAAGACATTGAGTCAAGCTGGTCAGGGACAAGGGAAGAGACTGAGAGACCCACAATCGAAGGTGGCGTTGGCCAGGGTGTAGGGGAGGTTGGAGCCCTGTGAGTGCCTGCCGAAGGTGTGATGGCACTGGAGGCTGCGGTGAGGGAGAACCCCACCACTGAGGATCCAGATAAGGCCGTGGCTGGCGAGTTTTGGGGGTCTGCCACCATTGCCCGAGGCACCCTCTGGGGGCCACCCACAGGACCAGGGCAAACCCGGTCAGCCACCCAAGCCAAAGCAGCCTGAGAATGCCTTTTGGAACAGTGGCAAGCACAAGGGCAAACTGGCAATGAAATAGATTTGGGTACAGAACCAATAATATTTGCACATCACCCTATCTTAGCTGCTCACAGAATTGCAAGTGATATTTTTCAACAGTAAGTTGGAGCTGGTTTAGGATTTAGGGGCATGGCTAGTAGTGTGTTCCAGTAGGGCTGTGTGAAGCTTCAGGCCCTGATTCAATATGGCAGACATTCGGCCTGATTCAGTGGTCAAATCTCCAAATCCAAATAGAATTAGGAGACCCTTTAATCTCTCTGAATCAAATTGGAATACTCTGAATCAATTCAGAGAGATTCAGAAAGATTCAGAGATTTGGACATAGATACACCTTTACATGATTTTTTCTACATACCTCTAAGTAGCTGGGGCTCATGAATGCTGCAATGCTGGAGCACATGGAGCATCCCACAGAAGCACAGGGGGCTCCCCAGCACACTCGGCAGCAGACCTGGAAGTGAACCAGAAACACACCTGGTCTTCTGGGTCTGCTGGGGAGCTTACAGGGGGGCGCCTGTGCCCCCTCTCCCCCCAGCTCAGTGACTGGTGCCTCCTGGGCCTGGGGGGATGGTGGAGGGAGCACCTGGGGTCCCCCTGCAGCCAATCACCTTTGCCAAGGAAGTACTTCCAGTCTACTTCTGAGTTTGTCACCGAGAGTGTGGAGGAGCGTGTACTCCTGTGGGACTCTTCATGTGCTCCAGCATCGCAGTGAACATGAGCTATGCCTGCTACCTCAAGGTATGTAGAAAAAACTTTTAAAACTGTGTCTATGTCTGAATCGCTAATTCTCCGAATCAGCACTGAGTCTTCAGATTCAGATTCGACCAAATTGAATCAGGGACAGTGATCCAAATCAACAAATCAAATCGCTGTTCTTGATTTGGGCCAATCTAAATCCAAATATGAATCAAATAGGGCCTGCTTCACACACCCCTACCTTCTAGGTGTTCAGAGCCAGCATAGTGATTCCCCTGGGAATTGAATGAGCAGACATTTCATATGTGGAATGGAGTAGAGGAGCCTGTAGGCTTGGGGCCCCGGGGAGAGTCCACTCTTTGTACCTACTGAATTTGGAACAGTTACTGCTTAAGTGAGGGAAGATGCTTGGTTGACTTCAATGGGATAAACTGGTAACCTTATAAATGTGAACACCAAAGCACCCTTGAGTTAAGGATCCCTGTGAGCAGAAGCATGGAATACAGGTTTGCCTTCTTACCAACCAGCCCTGCAGTTGTCTATAGTGTTGCTAGTCTGTTATGAACAGATTTGGTCACTGGGTCCTGCATGCTTCCAAGCCAAAGGAGTCTGAGTGGAACAGCTCTGTCACCATGACTAGGAACAGACATTCAAAAAGCCGGAGCCTGAATTAATTAAAACTTTTCAGTTTAATCTAACCTGGCTGGCTAAATCATTTTGTAACAGAACAGACATCCCAGACATGCAGGCACATGCCTGCAGTGGCTCAGGCTAGAAGCTTGGGGGACACTAGAGCAGCCTTCTCTTCCTTTGTACAGTGCTAAGCTGAGGGAAGTGTGACCAGGCCCTGGCAGGATGCTCTGATTTACCCAGCACGGAATGGATAACAGTGTTTATCACCCGATTAAGAAAACAGCACAGGGACATTACCAGCTACCTGTTAATTCTGCATGTTGATTAACCCTGTTAACGCAGAATGAACTGTCATCAGCATGTGGTGTACTAGTTAACACACAGACACCTCTCAGCAAGGGAGAGGGGAGGAGGGAATTCCTGCTTAGCAGGGAGTGGTGAGGGGGTTGGGGAAAATAGCCCACAGTTTCTGCCGGAGCTGCAGCCAGAGAGCAGAAGGGAGGGACCAGCTCTGCAATGGAGCAGAGAGCCTCGCCCAGACCAAAGAGCATACCAGGATGCTGGAGGAACCTGGTTTATCTTAAACCAGCAAGGGGTCTGGGATAGATATTGCATAAACTTGTTTGAGCCAAATCAGTTAAATCTGATACTACATTCAACCTAGTTTATCTCAAACCAGTTTCAGTCATTTTCAAACTGGGTTATGTGCACTGAATATCTGTTCTGTTACAGGTTTAAATCAGTTTCTGATCACTTAAACCAGTTTATGTGTAATGTCTGTCCCTAGCCCATATCTAGCATCTGACAAAATAAATTGTTACCTGTGAAAGTCTATGCTTCCCTGAACCAGTTAGTTTCTAAAGTGCCATGCTGCCCTATCTTCTGCTCTTTCTAGCTCTAAGACTCTGGAATGCTCCTGGGCTCAGAGCTCTTCTCTGATGCCCTTTCATGGGACAGTGGGATGCTGCCATCCACCCACTCTGACCCTGAAATGGATGCCTTACATTTTTCAAGTACCTCTTACACACATTACCTTAGACCTTTCTGTAGGCCATGGGCACCTGACTTCTGTCAGCTGCAGGGAGAGCATGACAAAAAAGCAAGAAGCACGGATTTAGCTTTTAACTTAAAGTGAACAATGCTTGTCCTAAAGCATGGCTTAGTGCTTCTCCCACAGAGCTAATACTGATCAATTATTTCCCAAGGGCCGCAAGTCTGTCAGCATCCTTTTGTGTTTTGTATTTGTACAGTGTCTAGTCATGTGTGGTCCTTTTTTCAGGATGGATGTTTCATTATGGTAGTACAAATTATAAATAAAATGAGGGTGAAAACTTGTAGTAAAAAACAGAATACTGTTTCTTTCTATCCCCTCTCTCCTCCCAGTTAGTAATTAGGAGTACTGGTCAGCATTTTCCCAATTCAGAGCCTGAAATACCTTCTTCAGTCTTCTATGAGTTTCAAGGCAGGGTTCTAACAGGATCCTGCCTGGGTTCCTGGTGACTGCTTCAAGGCTGTGAGCCTGATGTTTCCCATTTTCCCAAGAGAACTTGGCCCTAACCACATTTTAGCTCTTGGCTCTGTAGCAAGGAGTCTGGAGGTTCTGAGAGCTCCAGTAAGGTTCCAACATCTTCTAGGCTCCCTGCAGCAGAGCTGGGACTCAGAGCATGGCAGTCATGGGGGTGAGTTAACACTGCCTGTCTGAATGCAATCATAGAATACTAGTAAAGTAGGTCTGGGAGCCCTCTTAGAGCTGTTCCATAAAATTAACATGCTTATGCATGTCACTAATGAGTAGCAGTGACACTGGCAAGAATATCCAAATCATGGGTGGCTGCAGAGCTTCCATTTTGGGTTTGATCTAATTTTGCATAGAAACCAAGTATGTATATGTATTCTACAGGTTTCCTTCACCAACCACAGAGGTTAGATTCCTGAAAGTTCCTGTGGCTGGCAAAACCGTAGTTGGTAAGAGTAAAGGCTTATGGGGAAAATGGGGTTAGGGACTTGAATATGAATATTTTTAGCATCTGCTGAAGCTGATTCCCCCATAATCTTCATGTTGTGGAGCCCATGTCTCCTCTTAAAATTTTTGAACCACCCCTTGCTGGCTTGAAAACTTGTGCATTCATTCATACCCTCACCCGCCGAGGTCTGGATGATGTGGTTGAAATTTGCTTTGCCTTCTCACCTATCACTTGGCTGCTCAAAGGCACGTTCTTCTGTGTCTGGTTTTCAATTCATATACTAAGTGCTTTTTCCATTTTTTCTAAGATATGATCACGCAGCATATAGGTCACTTTAGCACTTCCCACAGTACCACTAGTATCACTAGCCCTAATAGAAGCTTCACTTTTCTTAATAGTTCTCACAGTGATTTTGTCCACACCAAAATGCCTCCCTACATTCACGTTGCAAGGGTGTAGGTTGTAGCCGTGTTGGGCTAAGGACTTGGCAGACAAGGTTCCTTGGGTGAATTTGATATCTTTTATTAGACCAACCCAAATAGTTGGAGAATAGTTATTAAGCAAGCCTTTGGGTTTTTGAACCCGAAAGCTTGCTTAATAACTATTCTCCAACTATTTGGGTTGGTCTAATAAAAGATATCAAATTCACCCAAGGAACCTTGTCTCCCTACATTCACCACACTCTCTCCATGTGCTAAACGATCCAACAACTCCACTTTTGTTTCCAAGGACATCACGTTCCTTGCCCTCTTCACACATTGCTCACTTTCTCACTCACTCACTTAGAGGCCATGATTAAGGGCAAGATGCAAGTGTCACAAAGAAATCAGGAGAAAAATGTGGAGCACCTGCGAATGGATGTTAATGGCATGAAACACAATGCGAGACTGAGTATGCATGAGGAGATGGGAGCACCATGGGTGGCTAGCAAGAGCATGGATGATTTGAAATGGCAGGTGGCATGCTGATGTGTGGCCACAGAAAACCATTGTTATGCAAAACTGTATACCATGGTAGCCAAAATGGTATATAGAATATTAGCATGGATACCCAAAACCATGGGTGGCAAATCTGTCTCGGCAGCTAATCAGAGTGCAGATACAGTGTTACGGACAGCAGGCAGCAGAGCACTACCATTATGGTGGGGACAGAGGGATGGGGGTTCCCCCTCCTGCTCCATAGAGGAGGTAGCAGTGGCACAGGCGGCAGGGAACAGCGGCAGGGCTACCATGGTGAGAGGGAACAGGAAGAACAACCCTAAACCCAAACCGCCAGGGAAATGCAGTCAGGCCCAAAGTGATGAAGGAGAGGGGGAACAGGATCAGGCCTGAATTGGGTTGGACCGGGTTGGATGAGGGAAGCATTGGTGCAGGGCTGGAGGCTGGGCTCTCTCCCTGCCAATCTCCCAGGTGGGGATGGGGGGAGCAGCAGCAATCCCAGCCCCAAAGTGGCGGGGATGAGGTTGTGGGGAGCGAGCCTGGGCCCAGGCCTGTGTCCCTGTCCACTCCCTTGGCAGCAGGTGACAGAGTGGACAGGTCAGTGGCGCTAGCCCCACCCTTGCGTGGCAAGGCCAGCGCTGCTGGCCCCGGCTCCCATCCCTGCAGGCAGCAGTGACAGAGTAGGTGGGAGGGGGGGAGTCAAGACAACAGACAGAGGGGGCGGGTAGTCTGGTCTCGGCCCCGAACCAGTAGGAACAGGAGAGAAGGGGAGGGGGCCCGCTCAAGCCTTCACTGGTAAACTTCCAGACTCCCTACTGCAGAGCCAGGAGCTAAGATATGGCTAGGGTTAGGCTCCCTTGGGAACATGGAAAACACCAAGTTATGCTATAATGTATACACACATATATATCCATGCATATGTGTGTGTGTATATGTGTGCATGCATGTGTGTATGTATATGTAGGGAGTAGGGAGTCTGGAAGGTCTGAGAGTGCATGTACACCCCCCCCATATGTATATACACAGCATACATATGGGGGGGGGTGTGCATGCATGCTTTCAGTTCTTCCAGACTCCCTGCTTCAGAGCCAGGAGCTAAAATGTGATTAGGGTCAGGGTCCTTTGGGAATGTGGGAAACACTAGGTTCATGGCTCTGAAGCATATGTACACATATGCGCACTAGTGCGCACACACATACACATGCACACTCTCTCCCTCTGGTTAAGCTGTCACGTGTAAATCTCCTATGCCTTCTAAGGGGAGGACCTGGACCGGGAATTTTCAGGTGAGCTTGTAGAGGCACTTAAGGCAAGGGATGTAGTTATCGTGGGTGATCTAAATTACCCAGACATCTGCTGGGAGGAGCAGTCAGCCAGGTTGGACCGTTCCAGGAGGTTCCTGGCCAAGATACAGGACGTCCACTTAACCCAGGAGGTGCACAGTCCCACCAGAGGAAATGTCCTGTTGGACCTGGTCCTGGCCACAGGCGATGATCTGGTAAAGGGGCTCCAGGTCCTTGACCACCTGGGTGATAGCGATCATCGCTTGCTGGAATTCATCTTCCTGCGCAGAGTGTCAAGGGCCTGCAGCAAGGTGGTAGCCCTAGACTTCAAGAAAGTCAACTTCAACGAGTTGAGGAGATTGGTGAGAGAGGTGCTGGGGTTCACGAGGGCAGGGGAACTCAGTGCCCAAGATGAGTGGTTGTTCCTCAAGGAGATGATACTCGGGGCCCAAGGGGTGACAATCCCAACAAGAAGCAAGGGGGGCAAGAGTGCCCAAAAGCCTCCCTGGCTCACCAAGGACGTCCAGCAATACCTGGTTGCTAAAAAGGCAGCGTACACCTAGTGGAAGGGGGGTACTATCTTCAAAGAAGAGTATACCTCCTCTGCTCGGGCCTGTGGGGGGCTGTTAGGAAAGCTAAGGCGGACACAGAGCTAGGACTGGCGTCCAAGATCAAAGATAATAAAAAGTCCTTTTTCAAATATATAGGGAGGATGAAGAAGGCACTGGGAAATGTGGGGCCCCTGCAAGATACGCTGGGCAATCTGGT
>JAGPOW010003316.1:151286890-151311232 GCA_030014935.1 Caiman crocodilus | reverse complement strand
TCTGTAAGAACTACTTCACAGTCAGGGCGGCTAGGATCTGGAACCAACTTCCAAGGGAAGTGGTGCTGGCTCCTACCCTGGGGGTCTTTAAGAAGCAGCCTGATGCCTACCTGATTGGGGGTCACTTGAGCCCAGCTTCCCTCCTGCCCAGGCAGGGGGTCGGACTTGAAGATCTACAAGGTCCCTTCCAACCCTACTTCTATGATTCTATGATTCTGATTTGACTTCAGACTAACATGGTTAACTATATCTCAGACAAATCAAATTTCAAGCAAACAGAATTTCTATTGACATGAAACCCCCCATTTTCTGACTAGCCCTAGTATTTATTATCAAATGTGATTCTTGTTGAGCTCCACCAGGTGTCACACTTCATCTGGTTTGAAATAAAGGCAGCTGAAGAAGCCAAAGGAGAAATAACAAATGAGTAAGCAGGTAAGTTGGTAGGCATCAAATGCTTTGTAAGCTGGTCTCTGCTTTAGTATACTCACTTGTATTCTTCAGTTACATTTTTATGGTGCATTTAATATGAAACTGAAGTGAAAATTACTGCATTGGCAGTGGTTTACAATAGCTATATTTGGTATTTTTTTAATATTTCCCCTGCCTTTGGGTGGAGGAGGAGGCTGGTAAGGAGTTAGCTTCTCTTAGAGAGAGTTGTATCTTTTTTATACATAAATATACAGCTTCCTACAATTTGTTACTAAGTGGCTGAGGTTTTTTATGGTTAATGTGTTTCAACACTTGTGCAACAGGAGTGATGGATTTACAATACCAGAGTTCAAGGTTTGTGTGTATAAAGCATGTGCACAAGAATGACTGCTGTGAACACTCAATCCACCCTCTCTCCCACAAAGTTGTGTGCATGCATGATCCTAATAGAAGGACTGTAAATTCCACATGTCTTTATGGTATCTCTCTCCTTTCTCTGCAGCCTCCAATGTGTTTCCCTGACAGCTCCTTTCCATATCTGTCTGTCAGTGTACAACTCATCCCCTTGGCTGGCGTTTTGTTGCTTCACTAGTTGTTTAGCAATATTCTGCAGCCAGTGTCTTCCTACCATTGACTGAGCTTTGTTCAGACCTATAACTGGGCCGTTTTGCACTTTGAGCAGCAGTGATACAGGACACTATGCTGCAGCAGCAGCAGCTGCTTTTACTATAACCACTTCCCCGAGTTCAACCCCTGGAGATGGTGCCCTGCTAACCCCTCCCTAGTTATACTATTGGCTCTGTTCATATCAGAAAATGATTTGGCTGTTGATTGGAGTGTTTAAAATACTGAAATTTTTAATATCAATGGGTGCATCTATACATGCAAATGCTGTGGAGTGGATTTACTCTAGAGTAAATTACTCTAAAGCAGTGGTTACTAACCTGATTAAGCCCAAGGTCACCTTTGGCATTTAAAAGCAACCCAAGATCTACTGTGTGCCCACCCCACCCCCACCCAGCACCTAAGTCTGTGGGGAGGGAAAGGGGGTGGGACAGGTTGAGGCAGAGGGAGAAAACATTATTTGGTGGCAAGCCTCCCCAGCAGGTAAGTCTGTGGGGGAAAGGGATGGGGAGAGGGGAAAGGGCTGGGGGGGGGGGGCAGTGAGGCCCTAGCCCTATTCCCATTTCTTCCCTCACCACTGGGGCCTTGATCTGCCCCATCCCATGGTGGGGAGGGAGGGAAGGAAGGGGGCTGGAGCAGGGGAAAGCCCTGCACAGACAGGGTGGGGGATGAAGCTGTGAGTGGCTTGTCCAGGGGCTGTGAGGAGGGGAGGCCATGCAGCCCAGCAGGGCACGGGGGGCATGTGTCCCCAGATCTGCACACCAGCCGAACCAGTTGCTGCTGTGAGCTGGGGCTGACTGACCCACTGCACTGGGGGTGGGACATACAGGTTCATGCATGCGCACTCAGCCCTCCAACCCAGCCTTGGATCTACCAGTCGATTGACATCTACTGGTTGGTGACCACTCCTCTAGAGTAAACCCACCCTGGACAGGCATCTACATGCAAGGGAAGCAGGACCTGCTTCCTCTGGCCCTGCACTGGCCCCCTGCAGTAGCTTAGGGGAGCTGGAGGTGCTGGCTTCCAGTGCATGCAGCTGGAGGTCATCTTTAAATGGCAGCCGTGCATGCTGCTCCCTAGCCATCTGCCTTCCTGGTCCAGAGCAGCATGCAGAGCAGGGTGGGAGCATGTGGCAGCTTTGTTGTTGGAGCCTATGCCCACTGTGCTATAGCTGCTCCACCCCCAGGCCCTGGGAGTGATGTCCACTACCCCAGGCTGATGCTTGCCACCATGTTTGCCCTGATGAGCTGCTGTGTTGCCTGATTCAGGTCAGCCTTGGCCTGGGCAGCCCCTCTACAAAGTACAGCTGCCTGGTCTGGTTCACCATGGTATCCCAAGCCTCCTGCCACTGCTGCCTGGACCCTGTGTTGTTGTCCAGACCCCAGCAGGGATGCCACCAATACACACCTGGATGCCACCACCGGGGCCTTCCATACCCTCCTGGACCTCCAGCTGCATCAACAGTGGGCCCATCAAGCCAGCCAGGACTGGTGGTTGCACATTGTCCAGACCACTTTGGATGACAAGCAGTGGCTGAAGGAGTTCTGGATGACCCAGGCTACCTTTCAGGGCCTCCTTGAGCAGCTCTGCTCATATGTGGAACAGCAGGCCACTGCCATGCAACCACCCCTCCCCACGGATACCTGGCTGGCCATTGCCCTGCTCAAGCTGGCAGGTAAAGCCAGCTCCCAGACTACTGCACCGGGCAGCACAGTTTGGAGAGAAGGTGACCTGCTCTCAGTGCTGAAAGACCAGCTTCGGGGTTATTTAGATACAATGGACATATACAAAGTCCATGGAGCCAGATGGGATGCACCCAAGGGTGCTGAGGGAGTTGGCTAATGTCATTGCAGAGCCACTGGCCATCATATTTGAGCAATCATGATTATCAGGAGAGGCCCTGGGTGATTGGAAAAGGATAAATACAGTTCCCATATTTAAGAAAGGGGAAAAGAAGGATCCAGGGAACTACAGACCAGTTAGCCTCACCTCAGGCCCTGGAAAACTCATGAAGCAGATCCTCAAGGAATCCATTTCTTAGCACTTCGTGGAGAAGAAGGTGATAGGAACAGTCAGCATGGATTCACCAGTAGCAAAGTCATGCCTGACCAACCTGACTGCCATCTATGATGAGGTGTCTGGCTCTGTGGATGCAGGGAGACCAGTGGATGTGGTATACCATGATTTTAGTAATTCCTTTTATACAGTTTCCCACAACATTCTCCCAGGCAAGCTAAAGAAGTATGGGCTGGATGAATGGACTGTAAAGTGGATAGAAAACTGGCTGGATCATCAGGCTCGGAGGGTGGCAATCAATGACTAGAAGCTAGTAGCAGTAGTAGCTAGTAGTAGTAGTAGTAGTAGCTAGTAGCAGCTAGTATTGAGTGGAGTGCCCCAGGGGTGGTCCTAGGGCTGGATTTGTTCAATGTCTTCATAAATCACCTGGAAGGTGGCACAGAGTGCACCCTAAGCAGGGGAGTAGTAGATATGCTGGAAGGTAGGGCTAGGATTCAGAGCAAACTAGAAAAATTGGAGGATTTGGTTAAAAAAATCTCATGAGGTTCAAGAAGGACAAATGTAAAGTCCTGCATAGGATGGACAAATCCCATGCACCAGCACAGTTCAGGGACTGACTGGCTGGGCAGCAGCTCTGCAGTTACAGTGGACAATAAGCTGAATATGAGCCAACAGTGTGCCTTTGTTGCAAAGATGGCTAATGGCATACTGCATTGGTAGGTGGATTGCCAGCAGGTCAAAGGAAATGATTATTCCCCTCTATTCAACAATGGTGAGGCCACATCTGAAGTAATGTGTTCAGTTTTGAGGCCCCCACTACAGAAAGGATGTGGACAAATTGGAGGGAGTCCAGCAGAGGGCAACAAAAATGACCTGGGGGCTGGGGCACATGACTTCTGAGAAGAGGCTGAGGACTTATTTAATCTAGCAGCCTCTAACTACCTGCAGGAAGGTTTGAAAGAGGATGGAGCTAGACTGTTCTCAGTAGTGGCAGATGACAGAACAAGGAATAACAGTCTCAAGTTGCAGCAAGGGACGTTTAGGTTAGATATTAAGAATTTTCTCACTAGGAGGGTAGTAAAGCACTGGAACAGGTTACCCAGAGAGGTGGTGGAATCTCCATCCTTGCAGGTTTTCAAAACCCAGATAGACCCAGCCTTGGCTGGGATTATCTAGTCCTTCTTTGAGCAGGGGTTGGACTAGATGACCTCCTGAGGTCCCTCCCAACACTAATTTTCTATAAGTCTATGTTACTATCCATCTCAATCTTGGCAGGATGAAGGGGTGAGTAGAAATCCAGTCACATAATCTTTAGAGAGAAGCATAATTAAGCACTTCTGTATTATTTTTAGCAGAATAAGAAGGATTCCATAAAGCTCCATAAAAATAAGAGATGGAAGAGCAGGAGAAGATATTAAACAGATGACAAGCCAGACAAGGGCAACAAATTTGTATTGCAAGGCAGTTGTATGGAAATATTCTTTTGCATTAGCAAGAGTTGATGTACTGAATCAGTTTCCCCATAAACACCAGTTCAGGAGTATACGATCTTGTCATGGGACATTCAATTTTAGCATATTGGTCAAGACCCATACCACTAGATAAATGGAAAATAGGTTACAGCGTGGAAAAAAAAACTTTGTTACTTTGAGGGAATTCTTTGGAGGAGCACTATAGATCATTTCTCTAGGGTAATAAAAAACTTTCTTTAGTAGATGGGTTTCAAGATTTATCCCATTCAGTCTGTTATCCATAAATAACTGGTGTTTTTATGCTCTCTCACCTGCAGCTTTTCAGACAGTGCCAATGGAATCTCATTTTCCAATCAACTGTTCTCTATGGAAAGTATGGTATCAGAAATTATGTCATTGTGATCTCAGATGGGCAGTGATAAGGATTTCTGGCTATCTCCAACTAAGAAACTGAAACTCAAGAGTGAAAAAAAAAATAAAAAAGAAAAAAAGTCACGCCGTACCTTCAGGAAAACAGAATTACAAGCTATAAATTATTTCTTCCACTTTTCCCAGCTTTTTCTGTCTCTTTGTAACATAATAAGCATTTAAAGAAAAGACTTGGTAGAAGAGAAGGTGCTTCAATGATTATTTTCAGTCTTGCATACGAGTACTTTCTGTGTTTTTGTGTGCATATCTTGGCTGTGCCTTCTTATGTGTTGCATAAGACTATATGGAGTCTGTTCTGAGGCTGAAAGCTATCTATAGAAGTGTAGAATTTGATGTTACTTTAACATGCTGATAATGGCACTGCTTGCACTGGATTGAATACAAGCGTACAATTATTGACAAGGAAGTCACCTACAGCAAACTGAGCTTTACATAGCTGGTCAGTAATTGTCTTCAAACCCTGGGGTCTGATTTAAGAAGTGCTTTGTACTCAGAACTGCAACTGAAGTCAATTGGAGCTGCGTTGTGAAACGATAAAGGACTTTATAGCGTTCTGAGAACTCAGATCCTGGGTGTCTCATGGCATACCCAGCACTGGTGATATTGATATCTAATCTCTGGATATTGATATCCAATCCCTGTTTCTCCATTTTTTAGGTTGCAGAAGGGGAAATTAACAATTTTGTCTTCATAGCAGAGCTTGTATAACATGGAGCCTCATTCAGAACAAGGAGAATAACGCACCATATTGACTAGCTGCTGAGGCAGCCAGCACCATCCATCCTGTGCACACGACGAAGCAAGGATCTTGGGAAACTAATACAACGTAGCAAAAGAGTAGAACTGACATGATGCATAAATCCAACTGAGCTGAACTAAGGTTGTACAGAACCTTAATTCTGGTCTTTCCTAGCTTCTGAGTACTTGATTTTATAACCTCAATACAGCTTTTGTCTGTGTAAATTTTCTGACTGTTAAGCAAAAGCAAACTGCAACAATAAATGCTATGATGTGACATCATTCTGACGTATGGCTCTTAAACTGGACAGGAGCCCTTCAATCCATAGCACAGACCTTTTTCACGTGATAACAGAGTAACTAAGAAAAATAGTGAGTTGTCATTCTCTATGCCAGGAGTGCCAGAAATTGGCCCAGATCCCTCCCCAAGCACTGCTCCAGTCCCCTTTCCCTGCCCAACTTGCTGCTCTGCTTTCTGTTTCTTGCCCTGTGCTCCCTGCCCCATCTGCTGCTCTGCTTTCTGCCTATCTTATCTGCCACTGTGTTGCTTGCCCCCTCCCTGATCTGCCACTTGCCATACACAGAGGCACATTTGTGGCACAGGTTGATGACCCCTGCTATATGTGGACCAGTAAGTAACAGGGAATGAGCAATGGAAAGCTATGACCCTTGTGTTCCATTCCAGCCTATAGTGGGCCCAGACCTTTCTGCCTTGTTTACTTGACCACTTCTGCCTTACTTCTCCAGCCCCATTCCTTCCAACCTCTCATTGCTCTGCTCTTTGCCCTTGGCTCACTGTGCAACCAACAGCAATCTTTATCTGTAGCTTCTCATACCTATCTCAGTTTCCTTGCCCAGCCAACCCTGGTCTCCCTCTGCGCTGAGCTCACAGGCTGATCAGTGCAACTCTTGTCAGACATCATCTTCAGAATGAGCTCTCTGAGCTCACCCACTGATCAGCCTGGGTTTTGTCAACACTCGGCAAGCAGTGATCTCTCTGAGCTCACCATCACCACCGGCGCACCCTCCCTCCCCCTCTCTCGACTCTTCCCCACTCCGGACTCTCCCCTGCATAGTTTCAATCTTGCCCTCATTTTTTAACTTAGTTTAAGGAGAAGGAGGGTTGTGGACTCATGAGTATTTGGAGTCCTTTCAAAAGGGCAGCAGCTGGTACATTCTCATTCTTATGCGGGAACAAGCTGAGATTGATACACACTTAGCAAACTCTAACTTGAACACAGCTTCATATGGTTTTACTACATTTGTAGTGTTCTCTGCCTGTTTACACATAACAGAACATAACAGCTGCTGACCTTTTGAAAGGACTCCAAATGTGCAGATACCCACAGCTTTGAACCCTTAAGGGTGTCATGAAAGAAAGAAAAAACAGGTACAGAGAACAAAGTATAGAACCATCAAGAGGTGTCCCATTAATTAACTGGTTTTATATATACCTGACCCTTGTGAGCTCTTTCCACATCTAATCCTTCTGTCACTTGCTATTAGCACCCTGTAGCATTTAGATGGCACATTTCTTGGGACAGGGACTATATGTTAGACTAGGTACCTGGTACTATTTTTGATACCAACAGTGTGGGAGGAAAAGCAAAGGGAGTATTTAGAAAGGGCAATGTGGGAGAATCAGTAAGAGGGGAAATGAGCCTCGAAGTAGCAATGGATTTTTGCAGGGAATTGGAGGGTGAGTGAGGAGGAGAGGCTTGAACTTTATTCAGATGGTGAGGTGGGGCAGTGAAGAGTACCAGGATGAGATTTTGCCGTCTGCACACCTCTTGCCAGTTCTTAACCAAAGCATGATGAAAAGTAATTTATCCATTAGATTTTTTCTACACCAGTGACAATTCATAAGAACACAACTGTGATTATGTGGAGTTGTTGGGGATCATTAAGATGTATCCAGTAAACTGCATGGTGTGGTTGTACTATAATAATTGTGCTCTGGAAATAACATTTATTTTTGGACCATGTATTAATTGCAATTGGGTCCCACAGTAGTATCTCTCCCTTTTCTGAAAAGCTGTTGCACTCTTAATAGTGGGATGACATGGCTGGAAACATGACTGGCTTCTTGAGGGTGTATTAAAACAAGCTGTACCTTCCTATCTGGCACTAGCAGAAGTCAGGAAGTTGCATCAGGTAATTTTTCAAACAGAGCTGTTCCTTACAGATCAGCAATGCTGGCTAAAGTACAAAATGGTATTTGGTTTTCATTACGGTAGTGTGTATTCTCCTGGTGTACATCAAAAGGAAGGGGTTTTGGCTTTATTGCCAACAAATACAACTTTGTACAGAACAAATGGGGAAGGTAAACCTGAAGAAGATGAGTTAATATGAAATAAAGAACATATTGTGAAGAAAAGGAAGCAACCAGATGAGCACATGGGCAAGAAAAGCCAGGACAGTGATGGAGAGGGGTGGAGAAGGTTTGAACAAATAGCCCATCAGTAACATGTGTCCAGATGTCAGTGGAAAGATAGCAGTCCAGGAGAAATTCACAGCTTTAAAATGGAAATGGTGTGTCTATGAAAGCTGACTGCCAACCATGGCTGTGCTTCTCTGCTGACACAGGTAAGAAATTGAATTAGGTGAGTTCTAGGACATCCAGATGGGTCCACCAGTCAGTTCTGAACTGTGAGGAGTGAAAGTAAAAAACACTCTTCCTGCTTTTCTTCCTGGTTCTTAATGCAAACCCACGTCTTAGCAGAAATGTCTCATACTTGACTTGCACAATGGCTATTTTTTTAAAATGGAGCATAGAGGAAAGCTCATCATACTCTTGTATTTTCCTGCATACCACACATCCCTACATAAGACATGCATCTTGTCTGAGGAAAGCAGAATGAAAAAAATATTATACCAGGGTTATGGCTGAATCCTGACCTCAAGGCAGACTCCAGAGTACATGTTGCAGTGTCAAAAAAACTAGAGTTTTAATCCTTTCAGAGCCACTGCCAAATTGGCAGTTTCCAAGTGACATTCTCCAAGAGTTCATTTCTCCATTCTAGCCCCCAAATCAGCATTCTCCTCTTAGGATATGCACCCCAATTTTGTAGGGCTGATTTTGCTTCAGGTTCAGATTAGCACTGGATCAAATCACAGGTGAAAAATAAAAGGATGTTTTTCAAATTAAACTAGATTAAATACCTTGTTCTTTTCATCTTTGCGCAAGGTATAGTCACTCCAGATACAAGCATGTTGAAGGAAAGGGCTGTTTGAAAAGGCAATGATTTCCCCCCACCTTTTTCAAGTGGAACTTACCAAACATTAGTGCAATACGTAACTTAGACTTGTATCACACATGTAGAGGAAACTGGAAGTTGTTTTCACAAACCGTAAATCAGCTGTATCACAGACATTATAGCTAATGACAGGGGGCATGGTGGGGAGCAATGCAAAAAACCCCACCTGTTTGTATACATAGAGGCTATGTTGTAACAACCTGGAAAAAGGCAGTCTCTGAACATTATGTAATCACAGTGTTTTTTGCCATGTTCATCTATTTTCCACGCTGCCTACCTGGATGTTTAGCAAGTGTTTCTAAAGGGGAGTTACAAAACCTAATGGGGAAAGTAAAACCATGGAAGAAATTGGCATCAGTACCTAGGTTCTAAAGCAGTGCTTTCCAAACTTTTCCTCAACATGACCCCATTTTCTCAGCATGGACCTTCACCCCCGCCAGCCACCTGGCCCTATCAGTGCCCCCCCACTCCCCAGCCCTTATGGTACCCCTCACTCACAACCTGTAAACCATTGCCAACCACTCCCCCCCCACCAGGGTCCACAGCCCCCTGCCAACCCCAGCAGTGCCCAAACCCTAATTGCCACCTGTGGGACATGGTGGCTGCTGCGGCAGGAGTGGAGCATGGAGCTCGGTTCCCTGGCCCTCTACCCCCATGTGCAGCACAGTCAGAACTGAGCCTGTGGAGGGGCAAAGATGTGGCCTGCCTGCTGTGGGCTTGAGGCTCCTTGCCCTGTTGTTCTCCTCCTTGGGCCTCTGCAGTAGACCAGGGTAAGGAAGCTCAGTGCCACTACCAGGAGCCCCATGCTGGCTACACCACCATGGCAAGGCATCCCTTGCCCACCTGGCAGCAGCAGTGGTGGTGGTGTGGAGTTGTGCCCTCTGCTGCTGCCAGGTGGGCAGGAGGTGCTTCACCAGGGTGGTGTGGCTGGCATGGGGCTCCCAGCAGCAGCACCAAGCCTCTCTGGCCTGCTCTGCCATGGAGGCCGGGGAGGGCAGCAGAGGGGGGAAGCCCAAGCCTGCAGTGGAAAGCCCACATCTCCTGCACCCCACACAGAAATCTGGAGGGCATATATGCCCTCTATGGGAGTGGGGTGACCCCTTTTTTTATCTTTGCAACCTCAAGACTTGGAGCTTTTCTAAAGGATCAGCATCACAACAACCAGGCCTTCCACTGAGGGGAGCTGTTACCCAGCTGGCCTCTGCAGGGCTGCAGTGCTGTTTTCTTTCTGAGACAGACTTGGCTCAAAGGAGAACTAAAACCCCAGGGACCCTTGAGCAGGGAGGGATTTGGACAAGCTAGGAGAGGCTGCCCAGGGTGTGCCAGCAAAGAATGCCAGAACAGGATGACTCTCACAGACCCAAAGTGTGCTACAAGCAGTGCAGGCTGTTCCTTCCAACCTGGAGATGGGGAATCAGCCAGACCCAGCTGAACTCAGGCTAAAGAGGGAGTATGGACGGCACATCTCTACGTTAAAACACACTTTCATATGCTATGAATTGGCTGACCACTGGCAAAGTAAACTGCACTTTGTTTTGAAGAACCTGTTTCTGTATTACTACAAATGTTTTCTGCAGGTTCCTGAAGGAAAACCTTGGATGGCCACATTGACCATCCAGATCGGTCATGAGTGGTACTGTAACCAGGGAACTGTAACCACCGACCTGGTCTGAGAGTTGGTAAAGTGAGAGTTTAAGCTCTGCTCCCTGGGGTGCACAGAAGGAACAGTGTGGCATCTGTGGGAGTTGTAACTGCTACTTACTTACCTGTCTTTCGTGAAAATAAAAGTTTACCCTTGTATTCTCTTCTTCTGACATTAATAGTATTTAAAATCTTTCTTCTTAACAAGACATCCCTTCCTCCTTACTTGGGAGCCTTCTTCTGTCCTATATGATGCTTTGCCTGACTTAGGTCAGATCTAACAATAGTGATCACTGATAATACCTGTCTAATGGTGGAAGACTGGTCCTAGGTCAGTGCTGCTCAATGTTCTGTGGTCTGGATGACTGGTGTGGGGCTAGTCTTCAGGCCAGATCTCACAGGTGGGGTTGACCTGAGGGCCAGATCCAGTGTGGGGTCCATCCACGGGTGGGCTCCAGCATGCTGATGCAACCTTGTGTACTGGAGCTGGCTGCAGTGCAACCCCAGGCACTGGCCAAATCCTGCATGCTGGCACACAGGGCCCATGGGGTTCCACATGGGTCCAGAAATTTGGCGGGGGGGAAAGTAGTGGCAGTATTAAATGCTATGGCTGTGGAAGCTGCCACTGCTCCCCTGCTGTCACATTTCTGGACATGTAGGGAGCCCTGGAAACTGGATGACAGCCCCATAGGTCTCATTGGGTTTGCAGGCCAGAGGCGGATTTACCACTGACCTAGGGACATAGCCGCAGATTTGAAAACTTAGCACCATTTGAAATTCTGAACATTGAGAGCCAGATCTGATATCTTTAATGTGTATATTAGCTGTAGCATCATCTGTTTTGGAGTCTAAAATGTTGAGAAACCCTTAAATACAGGTGAGGGACACACTCTCCTTGACATATATACTTGTGTGTATCCTGGAACACATTGCATAACAGATACTAAAAGAGTTCACTTATATCTGAAAATAGGACTGACTTACAACATTTTATATTCTGAGCTTTTTCAGCCAAGATGAGGCAGGCACTAAGTATCCATTTTCAGACAAAAACTAACATTGCGATATTATGAGGAGCCAAGGTGCATGTAACACACACATATATTGGAATTGAAAGCTCTGCACTATGTACTTCTTGCCTCTTGCATTTCTCATCTGATCCCAACCCCCACACCAATCTGGTTTTAAGAATTATGGCTCTAATTCTAATTCTCTTCATGTGCTTACTGTTGTAGAACATTTTAAGGCACAGCAGGTTACTTAGCAAAAAGCTCTGAGCCTCTGAAAGTGACTGAAAAAGAGAATAACCAGTTCCCCAAGCTGTTGATGTAGTGTGCTGCTTTGCAGCAGTAACCCTTGCACAAACTTTCTAGTGTTTCATAAAGAAAAGCAACATCTTGCTGACTATGTCTGTGACTGAACTCTAGTTCTGGAATAGTTTCATGCCTATGTGATATATCATACAGTTTGTTAGTACCTGGAAAAATCTGGTAAGCCAAACTTATTAATGTTAAACCTGTTGGAGAAAGTGGTATAGTCCTGCTGTTTGCATCGCTGTTCACAGCACCTCACAAAACAAACAGCAGTCTCTGATGCAAGACCTTAAAATTTAAGGGTCCTTGTGCTATGCCTTGTGCTACTCGAAGGATATTCACGTGGCTTTTTCCATTAAAAGTCCCACATAACTGTCCTCAGTGGGATTCTTTGCAAGGAAAGACTGTTCAGATGGTTAAGAGCTATCAAAACTTGGGGCTGATCTGATCTAAGTAGAGTAGACAGGGAAAGGGAAAGATATGAGATGGGGATAGCCCAATTTTTTTTTGAAAAGTTGAAGTTGCTAATCATAGGTTTTGGGGTAAGGGTCTTACCTGCCTCTGTGTCTGTCCAATACAATAGGCTGTTCACTCTGACTTAAGGGTAGTGAACATTACCATAATATAAATAAATAGGCAACCATTGGGCTTGATGTAATTATATAGCAGGTGTTGCTCTTACTTTCATGCCTTTTCTTCCAGCTGGACCTCAAAGAGCAGCTGTTACATTTACTAGAACACAGGTGAGGTCAAGGTGCAAAACAAAAAGGGTTGTACTGACTACAGTGCAGCCAGGAGCATGGGTGCTGGACTGTAGAAGCAATAGCCAATACAAATGTTAACCAGCAGTGTTCAGCTAAACAAGTCACGTTAATAAGGGGAAATAATATAGGTGAGCAGAGAAAACTTTAAACAACCACTTGTGTAGCAGCTTGTATTAGTAGGGAGTCTGTGTTGTTTTTGTCCCTTTGCCTCAGATGTAGTGGAGTTAAAACCTCATCTTGATGCTGGACTCGTACTTGGTGTTTCATCAAGGTGCTGTGCACTGATGAGCAATGACTTGTTTGGAGGCAACTTGCAGACATCCTAGTCAGCACTTCCCTTTTTGAAGCAAGACACTACAGAATTATTATCCCAACTGACAGTGTTCAATTGCTGTGCATAAAAGCTGTCAGAGGCAGTGGATGAATGGAGGCTGCAGTAGTGTTTTCTTGTTGGTGCCCTAAAGATAATCTACTGCAGTTGAAACATGGCCTGTGAAGTGGTAGAACAAGAAAAGTTTCATTTAATTTTTATATGTCATCTCTCTTTAATCCAATATGAGGAAAACAGCATAGACATTAATTATAAACGGGTTTTGCTGGTAAAGGGGATATTCTGATACTCTGGGAAAGAAGATGTGAGGCTCACAGAATACATTCATAGTAGGCTTCTAACAAAACCTCCTCCAATCGGCTGCTCCAAATGCTTGTGGCTTTAACATTTCCCCACTGCAGTCAAAATGAATTGGGGTGGTAAAGAAGGGATAGGAGCAGGGGAAACATGACTGCTCCAATCTAATCCCAGAATGGTAGCGCAGCCCTTCTATGATAACTCAGGGGGATAAAAAGTACCACCCAGGCTAACTCAAAACCCACCAAAGGAGGCTGGGGAGTGAACTGCGAGAGGCAGCACTGCCCAGTGAATAGGGGACAGGACAATTAACTTCCTGAAAACTGGGTCACATCCCAGATCTACCATTAGTTTGCTGGGAGAACTTAGGCCAGCCTTACCTCCTCCTTATACCTCTGTTCCTCCATGAATAGATGGGGATAGGGATACTGGCCTCCTTTGAAAAAGAGCTTTGAAATCTACACGCAGGAAGAGCTCTATGAATTAATGTTCATTTATATGGTGGCACATTCATATCTCCTCCCTGCATAACAGGACAGAGAAGGCCTTTACTAAGCACAGCTCTGTGCTATAAAGGAAATGCAGAATGCTGACTTTTATATGCATTCTGTCCTCCTGCCTGCACACACTTATGCTGCTCGAGCTCAGCTAGAGGACTGTCCCTTAAGTAACAGTGAACTAAAACCTTGAATTCAATTTTCTGGCTCGAGAAAACAGATTGGTGAATGTCGTTTTATGCGGAATAAGGTGAACTACCTTTCAGGCCTTGAAAGAGATAAATGGCTCAAGAGAGACTTTCAGTTTACTTTATTAAAAAAACACAGTAGTACCAAAAGCAAACCAATGTATTTAACTGACTTTACCAGATAAATGAACAACTGAGATGTTCTTGTTCCCACTTCTCTCAGTTGAAACAACACTGATGGGCTGCAAAGCTTTGGGGAAATGGAAGACTCCACTGTGTGGTGTTGGCTGCCTGCCATTGTGTGAATATTAGCAGATTAGAAACCTCACCAACAACTTAACTCTAATTGCCACAGAACATTAAGAGAGAGTTCTTCTAGCATCCTCCAGGACAGTTTGGTCTACGATAATTGCATCATCAATTTAATATCATGTCCTAAACAGGTAGTGTCTTTATTGAATTTCTTCTGCAGAAACCAGAGCTTATTACATGAATCAATTTCCAAGGCACAGAATTTTGGGGTCATTCTACATAAATGCAGTAAAGTGTGTTCTCAGACTGTATTGCACAGTTTGTCCTAGTCATCCTCAAGTACTTAAGATCTGTTTCAACTAATTATCATGTTAAAGGACAATTACTATCTTGACTTAAGGCATAGTTTAATAGCCTGAAAGCAAGTTCCAAGAATCTTTCTGGTTTGGGCTGAGGCACATTTTCTTTAGATTTGCAAGACATATTTTTTGCAGTCTCTGTGGAAAGGAGTGTCATAATCTACCTTCCTGAAATGCTCCCAGTGGGTAGTTTCCTGTAGTGCAGGGACAGCAAGATCTGTTGTAACCAGATTACTTCAGGAATTTACAAAATAACATTTCAACGAGAGTTAGCAAGAATGCCCTTTCTTAGTAGCTATTTAAAGATAGGTAAAAGTCCCCATAATTTGGACTTAAAATTGTTTTAGGAACAGGAAGACAGATTCTTATAGGATCTAGGAAATTCACGCTGTCTGCTCCCATAACAAATCATAACATTACTGCCCTTGCTCTAGGAGGGTCTAAACACAGGATGCAGAACTTTATATCCACACTGCTAACCCATGTTTATAGAAATGAGAAAAGGTAATTAGGACATATTATCAGATTACACAGAGAAATTAGGTCAATTATGAACGGCCACTAGGGGATGTATGATTTTTAAAAAAAGAAAATAAACCTACATCTTAAATATTTAAGTTCTTAGAGAAAAATAAAACACAGTTTTTAATTAAACACCATACTAGCTACTTGAGAATGACAGTGTATACTTTATTAAATGCTAACTTTATCTACTTTCCCATTCCCTGAGCATCTGTTCCTGTATCTATATTGAAAAGAATGTCACGCTATATTATCTCAGCTTGTAGAAATAAAATGTGACAAAGTTGCCCAAAGAGACGTGTCAAGGCAGTATTCCTCTAAAAAGAGTTCTGTACTGTATCAATATATAGCAGGCTTGTCCAACGTATAGCCTGCGGGCCGCCATACGCCTTGCTAAGGCATTTTCTGTGGCCTGTGGTGCTGCGATTGGAAACCAAGTAAACACAGTTTACTTTCATTCCCACCCCTTTTCCCTCCTCCAGCAGCTTCCTAATGCCTGCTGAAGGGCTGGGGAAGGGACAAGACTCCCACACGCACCGCATCAGCTTGACATTGCCGACGTCAAGCCGACGTGGGAAAAGGGAGTAGCTGTGTGCCGCTCAGGACAGGATGAGCCTGGCCGAAGCGGCAGGGGCTCAGCTGTACTTGCTCCTTACCTGTGCTGGTCAGTCCCAAGCAGCACACAGCTCCGCTGCCACCTCTGCTGGCTGGTGCCAACCCAGGCGGGTCTGTCCCATCCAGAGCAGCATGCAGTTGAAGCTGGATTCCCACATGCTGCTGGGGACGGGAGGAGCCTGACCGGGTCGGCACTGGTCAGCAAGTGGCGTTGGAGCCATGTGCCACTTGGGACTGACTGGTGCAGGCAGGGAGTAAATGCAGCTGAGCCCCTGCTGCTCTGGCTGGGCCCCTCCTGTCTCATCCCATCCCAAGCAGCACACAGCTCCGCCGCTGCTTCTGCTGGCCGGTGAAGACCCGGTCGGGCTCCTCATCCCACCAGGACCAGCCTGACCTGCACCAGGCATCGACACAGAGCTCTGCGACTGAGGGAGCTGGGACTGGCACTGGCAACAGGGCCCGACGGAGCGAGGCAGATCAGCAGTGGGTGGAAGTGGGGACAAGTACAGACAGGTCCTTCCCCAGGAGAAGCGGTACTCAGCCTGATTTTCTGTACTTGAGAGCCAAGTACGGCCCAGAGCTGCGTGGGGCAGTGCGGTCAGGCCGAGGAAGCGGGGATAAGCGCTGACGTGGTGCTAAAAAACATACACATTACCTTTTAATAAATGCCATTTTGCTACACAAATAGAATTTGTAACTCAAAACTTTTATAGGAATTGCCGTCCCTTGTTTAAAAAATTAGGACAATCTTCTAGTCCAAACAGGGTAAGTGTTCTGGTCTGGGATGCATAGATAAATCCAAATTTTTTGTAGATAAAAATCAACCATTTGTATTGCATCCTGATGATATCCATATATGTTTAAACTTTTGACAACTTAACCAAACAACAAACACATTTTTGTTATAATAAAGCTGTCACTTAGGTGAGGAAGAGCTGTTGATGGTAACAAGGCTTTGTTTTCTCAGTCACCTTTGCTACTGGATTGAATTTTACTCTATAGCTTCTATAAAAAAAAAGCACACACACAAAACTTCCTGGAGTAAAATCATATTTACAATACCAACATGTACAGTGGCAATGTACACATTTTAGGGATATTATTTCTATATACATATTAAATAACAAGAATTATCTATATTTATTTTATTCTTTCAAAGGCCCACTTTGGCAATTCAAATGGGAACCTTTACAATTTTTTTTTAATGTGAGCTCATGGGATGCCAATACCCTTGTTACAATTTTAAACACACTGACATTTTAAAAAGGAGTTTTGCTTTGTTTTTCCCTTCAGAGGGACAATTTCTCCCTCAGAATTTTCACTTAAAAAGCTTTTTCCACATTCATATTGCTGGGACAACTGGGGGGATTGGGAGGTCCTGAAGGCTGACTGACGTGGGTCTGGCTCTGCCCCTCCTGCCTGCTCTTGCACCCAGATGAGCTCCATCAACCTCTGCTCTGCTTTGCTTTCTGACTTCCTACATTCATTTGTTGACTCATTCCTTTCCTCTGCTGTTGTCTTTTGTATAATGCCCATCTGCAAAGCTTCACCACACATCTGATGCTGAGGATCTTTCAGCTGCTTCACCTGTTTCTCTGTATCACCTTTCAGCTCCTCCACACACTGATGCAGTCTTACAGGCTGCAGAAGAATGGACATTAGGGCTGTGCGAAATTTTGCTGCCTACTTTGTTAGGACGCTGTTTTGATCTGTTTTGACCTTGAAACAGTGAAGTCCAAACAAAACAGGCAGCATTTAAACATTGTAGAAGCAAAACAGGGCAGGTCAAAACACTAGAAAAAATTCAAAACATTTTGAGTTTTGACCACGAAGCTGGGGCTTGCTTTTAATGCCTTGCCTGCAGGGAAAGAGAAAGTAAAGTAAAGAGAAGGAGAGAAAAGAGTGGGGAAGGTGGTAGGTGAAGGAGTGCTCTTTTTAATGACTGTGTCACTGGCCAGTGACTGTCACCCTTCCCTGAGGTCCCTTCCAACCTCAGTGCTCTGGAGGAGGAATGGAAAAAGTGCACAAAAGCCAGCATTTTTTGAACTGCCCTATTTTATGATTTGGGGTCACTTACTGAGCTGTCTGTTCTAGCACTCACCGTTAGACCACTATGTCTAGGAGCACTGATTTTCTAAAGGATTCCCTGCCTGCTACTCTAGCTAAAGGGATTTCAGCATGCTTTTTTCTTCTAGGTGCTTTTAGCAGGGCATGGGAACAGGGTCTCTCCCATTCCTCACTGGTCCCCCCAGGCAAGTTCATAGATGGCCATCAGGTCCCCTCTCAGCCTTCTCTTGTGAAGGCTGAACAGGTTCAGGTGCCGCAGCCTCTTCTTGCAGGGCCTGCCCTGCTGCCTCCTGATCATGCGAGTAGCCCTCCTCTGGATCCTCTCCATGTTGTCCACATCCCTCCTGAAGTGCAGCGCCCAGAACTGGACGCAGTACTCCAGCTGGGGCTTGATCAATATCGCATAGAGGGGTAGGATCACCTCCATGGACTTGCTCATGTGGATGCATGACAAGGTGAGGTTAACCTTACTGATCGTGTGCTCACGTTGGCAGCCCACGTTCATTTCAGAATTAATAATGACTCCAAGATCTCTTTCTGCCACCATGCTTTCAAGAAGGGAGCTCCCCAGCCTGTAGGTATGCTGCTGGTTCTTCCTGCCTACGTGCAGCACTCTGTACTTGTCAGTATTGAATACCATCCTATTCTCATTTGCCCATCGCTCTAACTTGTTCAGGTCCAGCTGTATCCTGTCCCTCCCTTCTAGCATGTCCACCTCACCCCAAGTCTAGGTGTCATCAGTGAATTTGAACAGGGTGCTTTCACCCCCTTTCCAAGTCGCTAATAAAGAAACTGAACAGCACAAGCCTGAGGACTGAGCCCTGGCGGACTCCACTGCCCACATCCCTCCAGATCAAGTGGATGCCTTAGAAGGAGAGTTTTGAACTGGTTAGACCCATTTCATTGTCACTTCCTGCAACTTCATTGGTGTCAGAGGTCACGTGACATCACTTCCTGATGTGATACCACTTCCTGTGAGGTATTTGAATATGGCTCACCAGCCCACTGGGTGATAAAAAGTTCGTGATCCAGTCCCACATTCAAAAAGGTTGGACACCCCAATATACAGAGTCTTTTCACTTTAACACCAGCAGACATGGACAGTGAATATTGCACTAAACCTATTTTGTGGAACAATGCTATGGGTGTCTCAATAAGATTCTTAAGGCTACTTTCACTTCTTTTAAAGTTCAGATAAGACATAAAACCGCCTTGCCCTGTGTGAAAAAGTACTGGCCAAGAATTCACTAACAATCTTTATGTTGCACTGCTCAAGATCTCTTGAATAGTTCTACTTGGATTCTTTCCTTTCTAATGGTCTTTTAATAAAAAAACCTCTCTGTTTCCCTCTTCCCCACCCAGCTTTGGACTGAAGTGTTTAACCTTCCTCTTGAAATACATTTATCCTTATTGTCTTCCTTTACATTAAACTTGCTTGTGCTAGGTAAGGACATGCTTGTTCCAGAAATACCTCCAACAACTTATGTTTATCCTTTGTTGAAAGATCCACTGCTCTCTTCCTCCAAAAGGAATGGAAGATTGCCGTAATGTAGAAACTATTCTAATGCATCTGAAGCCTCTTCAAGACATTAGAGGTCCACTTTTCATTTAAGCACAGTAACATAGTTGACCACCTCAGATACATTCACATATCTTACTTGTACATTTGAATGTTGTACTATTAACTTTGAAGTGATGAAAAAACAGATGTTACTAGTGCAGAATTACTGTTCAGTTGTGAATGAAGGGATACAAATGACTTGGAGACAGACTTAAAATACTTTGCTTTGGTTTTCTTTAGGGACAAAATCTCCAATCTTTTTACATCCTGTACTACCAAATTAAAATCTTGGTTCTCTCTGTGATGGAACTGTTAGAAGTCAGGAAGAGGGGGAAGAAGGGGGGAAGGAATGTTTTTCCTCACTAACATTTCAAATTGTTATGCAACTTTCTATTTTGGAAGGCAATTAGGCTATTTTCTGGTATTCAGAAGCCCACTTTTGTATTTCTTGCATGTGAATATAAACTCCTATATGATGATTTCTGTATTTTACAGAGCAGTTTGGCATCATGTGGTTGTTGTGATTGTGTTATGCTCAACAACAACTACTAAAACTATGCTTATATGCATTAGTTATTTAATCCCACATATGTTAGCACAGACTTGGTGAAGGGGCACTTGGAGGGGCTGGGAGTGTTCAAATAAGTGGGACTGCATGAACTTTATCCAAGGGTGCTGAAGGAATTGGCTAGTATCATAGCAGAGCTGCTGGCACAGCTGTTCAAGCACTCATGGTGCTCCTGTCAGGTCCCAGAGGACTGGAAGAGGGCCACTGTGGTCCTTATATTCAAGAAGGGGAGGAGGGAGGAACCGGGAAACTATAGGCCAGTTAGTCTCACCTCTACCTTTGGGAAAACTCTGGAAAAAAAATCATTAACGATTACATTTGTGAGCCCATCAGGGGAAATAATGCTGAAAGAAAATCAGCATGGATTCATTGCAGGTAGATCCTGCCTGACTAACCTTATTTCTTTTTATGACTAGGTCATAAAATGCTTAGATGCAAGAGTCAAGGTAGATGTCATCTACCTAGACATTAAGAAGGTCCTTGATACAGTATCTCATTCTGTTCTTGCATATCAACTGATAGGCTATGATGTAGATGATTACATGGTTAGGTGGGTAGCAAATTGGCTTAAGGATTGTACCCAAAGAGTAGAGGTTGACAGATTGATATCGACCCGGAAAGATGTAGGCAGTGGAATCCTGGAAGGCTCAGTCCTTGGATTGATGCTATTCAACGTCTTCATCAGTGACTTTGATGAGGGCATGAAGAGCACCCTGTACAAGCTTTCAGATGATACCAAATTATGGGGCAAAGTTAACACACCAGAGGGTATGAAACATCGACGCAGATCTGGACAGGTTGAAAAAATGGGCAGGATGAAATAGAATGCAGTTGAACAGAGACGAGTGCAAAGTGCTGTACCTGGGCAAAAAGAACCACCAACGCACTTACAGGCTGGGGGAAAATCTTCACAGCAGCAGGATGGGATCTTGAGTCAGCTGACTCCAAGATGAATATGAGTCATCAATGTGATGAAGTGATCAACAAGTCTAATCGTACTTTATCATGCATTAGCAAATGCATTACGAACAGGTCCAGGGTGGTGATGCTTCCCCTCTGTGTGGCACTGGTCAGGCCGCAGTTGGAGTACTGTGTCCAGTTTTGGGTGCCGCATTTCAAGAGGAATGTGGAGAATCTTAAGAGGGTTCAGAGGAGGGCCACTCATACGGTCAGAGGCCTGTGGGCAAGGCCCTACGAGGAGAGACTGAGGAACCTAGATCACCTCGGTCTTCCCAAGAGAAGGATGAGAGGTGATCTTGTGACTGCCTATAAATTCATCAGGGGAGGGCAGCAGAGAATCAGAGATACTCTATTTACTAGGGCATCCCCTGAAGTAACTAGAAATAATGGCCACAAATTGACAGAGAGCAGATTTAGGTTGGACACTAGAAATAACATCTCCACAATAATGGTTGCCAGAATCTGGAACGGGCTTCCAAGGGAGATGGTGCTCTTCCCTACCTTGGGGGTCTTCAAGAGGAGACTGGACAAGCACCTAGCTGGGGTCATCTGACCCCAGCACTCTTTCCTGCCCAGGGCAGGGGTCAGACTCGATGACCTACTGAGGTCCCTTCTGACCCTAACAACTATGAATCTATGTTTGCTTAATGGAGGACTTGAACTAAAAGATGCACTGTAAGAACCTTCTCCCTCTATTTGTGAATTTGCTTCATATAGCAGTCAAAGCAGTTATTATTTGTGTTAAAATAGTGAGGAAGCTATGTTCAAATATTTAACTTTGGGGATGCTAATCAGGGACTTTAAAGCAACAGTAAGAATTAAGCTTTAAGAACTTGAATCATGAGGGAAATGGAATTATAAAAGTACGGGGCTGCTAACAGATAGGTGGAAAGCAGTGGGGAGGGGAGAAAAGAAACGTGTTTTATCGGAGGCAGCAGCCCATTAGTTGGAGCTGGCTCTACAGTGTATAGATAGATCAAGCAATTCAGCAGAACATTTTGGCACTTATATGTAATAGCTGATTGAATCAGCTATTAGATAAAAGTCCCCCAAAAGTCCTGTTAAAATGCTCAATAGAGACAATTGTTGGGCAAGTCGGGTTCAACCAACGTGATTCTTCTAGGCATGTGCTGGGTTTGGTGCAAGGGTGTACCAAACTTGTCTACAAGTAGCCTGTGATAGCAGCATCGATCCTAGGGTAGCTAAAATGAAATGAATGATTTTTTCTCAATACCTTGTCCTGAAATAAACGCCTATAGTAATGTCTCTGAATGGCCTGGTTTCATGGGGCTGTAACCTGTCTCATTGTGTTTTGTTTACTCTTTTTCCACTTGAAAAAGAATGACTTGGGGTTCTAAATGGATTTATGACTAACTGGTCATCTTTTGTCAGCATAATTTCTAGTCTTTAGGATTTGTGTGCATCAGAATGTGGGGGAACCTGGTGGATCTAAGGCCTTTATGAGGAAAAACCAATTGCTATTTCTTAAGAGGCGTGAAGAGGATAGGCAAAAAATGAAATGCACAGAGGCCTGAGAGAACAATTATGAGTTATAATGACAGATATACAACAGCTTAGCAGTTCAGAAATGCAGTCCACATTTCCTTGGATTATAAGAATCCATCTCTGTTGCAAGTCAGGCTCCTAGGTTGTACTGAGACTTTGTATTGGAGTGTCTCCCACAACAATTAGCAGTTATTCTGGTACCGAAGAGGTCTCCAGGCCCCAATCAGGAAGTGATTATTAGTCTCCTTCATTACTCAGTGGCAGTTGCTTCTGCCTCCTTTACACTTATTCTCTCACTGTATAATCAGTTTAATTATACATATGAGTGACCCAGTGTCGATAGAGATTACAGCTGTTGTGGTCAAAGATGCTGACCATTTTGTTGCCCAAGCACATAACGTTTTAAATACCATAGCATGCTTAGAAACGTGCTGTATTTTCCTAACTCAATCTCATGTTCTTTGCAGACCAAAGGCTGCAAAGAACAGGTTGAATTATGATTAACATGACCCTTATATATAATAAACATTTGCATGTATTATGATCTTGGTGAACAGGAGCCAGTTATAGATGTAATAGCAGTCCTATAACTGAGGCAAATACAGAAGCTCATATAAGTTGTTAAAAGAGTACAGGGATTTAGTTTGGGTTAAAAAATTAAGTAGTAGGCAAGGATACAATACTTCTGGTAACGTTTTCAATTTATAGATTGAAGCAAACTTAAGGCATCTGCTTTTAACAGATGTAAAAAGACTCCGATTCAAAAACACTGTCCAGAACCAGGTCTAGTTCATATGCAGAATCAAAGGCAAGACAAGCGCAGCTGGCTAAAAAGAGTAATGTAATGGAGTAGACTTGCATTATGCACCAACCTGGGCTAAAAGACTGTTAAGCAAAGGAAAGCTTTGGACAAGTTTATAGCAGCTGCCTTGTGTCTGTGCTTCGACAGGCTTTGATTACACAATTTTTCCCCTGGAGTCCTTGCCATGTTCGGTATACAGCACAGACAGTTATAATTTTGAGCAGCTACTCATTGTTCCCTCTACTCCATGTACAGCCCCAGCCCTTTTTTTTATTGGACATTAGCCAAACCCTGTTGACAGAACTGTTACACTGGTACAAGCTGTTCATCCCTATGGTACTAGGAGTTCTTTCTGCACTGAAAGAGAAGAGCCCTGTAGAAAATGTCACAAGCACATTTCATACACAGGAGTGATGCAATTCAGGTTACATAGGGAACTGTAATTTTGGCAGCTTGGCCTTGAAGCCTTACCATTAATACTGAATTTTTTTTAAACATCGGGAAGTTCCTTTTTCTGAAAAAATGGCTAAACCGGCATTGTTTGAAATTTCCTCAAAAAAGCTATCCTAATGCAGACACCACTATGTAAACAATTACCATTTGGGAGGTGATTTTTCTTCCAACTTACAAAGAACTGAAAACAAGGTCTTTAAATGGTTGCACTAGAGAGAATTGAGAGCAGGAACTATCCTGCAGAATGCTCCCTTACAGTCACTGGAATTCTGGGTTATACCATTATATTTTCTTTTTTCTAAAGAAGGTTGAAATGTTTGTTGCACACCTATGAACATGGGTCTCCAGTACATTTCTCCCACCTAATAAGCTGCTGATTCTCAACTGGGGTTCTGTGCAACCCAGAAAAGCTATAGACAGGTACCTTGAGGTTGAAAATCACTAAACAAAGGTTGAGAACTACTGCAGTAAGTCATTCTGGGCATGTCTACATTGACACAGCAACATGCTATGGCGATGTAGTATCATAGTATCTAGGGTCAGAAGGGGCCAGGAGCAGGCCATCTAGTCTGACCCCCTGCCAATGGCAGGAACAAGTGCCAGGGTCACAGGACCCCAGCCAAGTACCTATCTAATCTGCTCTTAAAGATGCCCAAGGTAGGAGCAAGAACAACTTCC
>JAGPOW010003316.1:151270669-151286790 GCA_030014935.1 Caiman crocodilus | reverse complement strand
TGAGAATTTTCTCAAAGATCTTTCCTGGAACCGAGGTGAGACTGACAGGCCTGTAGTTCTCCGGGTCCTCCTTCCTCCCCTTCTTAAAGATAGGGACCATATTGGCCACTGTCCAGTCCTCCGGCACTTGTCCAGAGCTCCAAGAACACGTGTATAACTGAGCCAAAGGCCCAGCAATCACTCCCGCCAGCTCCCTCAACACCCTTGGGTGCAGGTCATCCGGGCTGCTGACTTAAAGACATCCAGTCCTTCCAGAAGCCCTTCCACCAGGTCTACCCTCCCCCTTGGCCTAGCAGTGATTCCCAAGGGGGAATACAGTCTTCCAGCAGGAGGGAAGTCCTGGTCCCCCTCAGGAAGATCGAGGCAAAGAACCCATTGACAATCTCTGCCTTCCCATTGGCTGCGAGCACCAGGTTGCCCGACGAGTCTCTCAGGGGCCCAACGTTGCCCAGGGCTCTCTTTTTGCTCCCCACATACTTGAAAAAGGACTTCCTGTTGTCCTTGATCCTAGGTCGCCAGGCAGAGCTCTACTCCCTCCTTGGCCTTCCTAACAGCCCTCCTGCACTCCCGAGCACAAGAACAGTACTCCTCTTTGGAGACTACTCCTCTCTTCCAAAGATAGTATGGCTCCCGCTTAGCCCTCAGGGCCCCCCGAATATCCCTATTAAGCCATGGGGGCTTCTGGGCACTTTTGCCCATCTTGCATCAGGCAGGAATGGTCACCCCTTGGGCTCGGAGGATCGTCTCCTTAAAGAACATCCACCCTTCGTGGACACCCACATCCTCAACCCTACAGTCCTGCAGCGTCTTCTCAACCATCCTCTTGAGCTTCCTGAAATTGGCCCTTTTGAAATCTGGGACCCTAGTCCTAGTGTGGGCCCTATCTACATCGCGCTGGACAGCAAATTCTATCAGGTGATGATCGCCATCTCCCAGGGAGTCCCGTACCTGGAGACCACCAACCAGATTGTCCCCAGATCATGTCAGTGGGCACAAACTGAGGCCGTAACTATGTTACCGTAACAATGCACTACCTCGCTATAGCATGTTTCTATGGCAACATAGCAGTTAAAAATAACCCTGCGCCACCAGCATGATGTAGCTGTTACTGTGCCATTATGTTAGAGTGCAGTACCAGCAGAGCCGGAGGGATACGTGTAGATGCACCCACTGTCTCTAGAATTACTGCTGCAGTGTATCCAGAATATTTTTTTATACTTCTTGTGAATATAAATTACTCAAAGAAAAAAAAAAAAAATCAACGTACTCTTTTTGTATCCTGTGCTTGCTTCCAGATGAAGTGGAACGTTGCCAACATATTTGATGAATTATAGATAAAGAAATTTTGAAATAGTTGGGGATTAGAAAAAACAAAACCCCCTGAATGGTCCAGAAATTAAATCTTATGCTTTCCTTGGAAATATTTGGTATTAGCCACTGTCACATAGGATTGATGATTAAATGGACCGTTGCTGCTTTCCACTATGGTGCTTTTTAATCTCTCTATGAACAGCAAGTGGTCTTGACTGAATACTGGACAAAACTTGCACCAATGCATCCATTTCTCTGCTCTGCACTTTGGCTGAGCAGATACACAGGGTATCTCCCTGTTTGGGTTAAAAGTGATTAGTTAGTTACAGACAAGTCTCCAAGAATTGCATAACTTCAATGAGCAGCTGCAATTGTCACCTAAAGTAGCTTCATACTCCTCAGCCATTGTGTTTGATCAGGAGTCTAACATAAGGGTTGGGGATGCAGGTCAGTCCCTCTCCTTCAAGGAAGTGGTGGTCCATACATGATTTTACGTCAGCTTTAAAAGCTGGGTCACCAAAAATATTATCCTTCCATCCTGCTCTGAGCTTAGAAAATACCACTTCCAATAGAACATTTGAATATGGCTCTTACTCATTCAGCATCGCCATTGCTTGCCTACTAATCCTTTACTAGGCACACTAAGCATAACATACTTCAGATCTTTCTGCAGTTTAGAGGAATAGAAAATGAAGACTCTTACCCAGGCTAAGAAGGTACTGTCAAAACAGCTCCATTTTTACATGGTAGAGCTTGTTGCATCTTAAAAAAGTTTTGAAGTATTCCTCCACAAATGCAGGCATGACCTTGCTGCCTACAGAGCTCATCCTGCCCCTGCTTTACTTCACTGAGGTGATTGTACAGCACCCTTGAAGATCTCATGCTTAATCATTGGCCTGCCAAAAACATAAGCTTTTTTTTTTCTTTGCTAAAACTTTCAATCACTTTAGATGCATGTAGAGCCTAGGGAATATTCTTTATTATGTGCAGTGTGTTTGTAAATAACTCAAAAGGTTACACTGGTTCAAGGTGATCAAATTATTATAGCAGCTATGGCCACCAAAAATCAAAGGGAAAAAATAAGAGCTAATGTTCCAGTCAATATTTCAAACGTTTGTCTCTTTTCTCACATTTTACCTCTAGTCAGATTGGAAACTAACTGGATGATAGATCTGGGAAACCCTCACAGATTCTTATTCTCTCATCCTTCTTTCTCTATAACATTTGGTCCTGACAAACAGAAACGGCTGGTTTATCTTTCAGCACTCCAGCACCAATCCACAATACAGTAGTAACTGCCCTGTCTGGTAACAGCATCATCTTTGACTGATTTAAAATGTCTCCCCTCCTTCATACAGTTACACTCAAGGTATTGCCATCTTAAATTTATACTCAAAAGCACTGCTTGACTAAATGCCTTTAACGTCCTTTGGCTGTTAACACAGGTCTTATTTGAGGTGGTCCTGATTTGTCCCGTTTTGACCCATACAAAAAAGTGGCACAGTCATTTATCTACATAGCCCTCCCAAGCTGGATTGCTGCTCCTCAGGAAGGGTCAATAACAGAAGACAGAACTTCTTGCCAATCCTACGATTAATTACAGGGAAGAAAATTTAACCTTTCAGGATGAATCTGGGTTTCATGAGACAGATGCTACCAATACTGCCAAATAAATACTTTAATAGAATCTGACAGTAACTTTATATAAGAAGATAAGGACATGTTGCTGTTAAGGTCTTATGCTATTAGCTATTGTATTACTACAGAGGCTTAAGCCTTCTTTAGAAAGGGGAGCTCAGAGTAATTAGCCCTACATTTTGTAGTACAGTACTCTGTAACAGTATACTGATGTAGCCTAGACTGAAAAAGGACTTCAATTTGGGCAAATAACATCAAATTGTAAAAGCATTGCTGTATTTGAAAACTAGTTTATCCTTGACAGAAGTTAGAATAAGCATTAGTTAAGAGCAATTTTACAAACAGGCCATGTTTCAAATCCATGTTGAGATTTCTGAAAAACACAACTCTCTCTTTGCAAGCAGAGCCACAAGTTCTTCTGGTAGGGCAACTCTCTAGTTGTGTGGATGGCCTATATCCCCCCATCTCAAGTTAGTGTTTTTTACCTACAGGGGATGGGGCGCAGTGGGGTGGGGAGCATACAGCTGTATGATTATACTAATGGCAGATCATTTCCAGTTCCCACAAAAGACCAGGCCTTTCTCCTCTCTAGCAACTGGCTTAAAGGAACAGGGACACATCTTATTCATAAGTATATTGACATGGAGTATGGTCCTTTTGGTTTTATTCTCCAAAATGAAATTAGGTTAAATACTATTTTGGAAAGCAACTATTAGAAAAAGCATTTGGCTAATGTTGCTTACAGATAGCCACAAGGCCAGGATGGTAGTTTGGTCCCAAGATGATTAAGACAGATAAAATGCATTGGTTCTGATGCTCCAGCAGAAAGAGTTAAGATTTACCAAGGACATTTCATTGCCTCGTGTTTTTCAGACAGGCAGCTTGTTTTTACACTCACCATTGGCCTGCTCCTGAATTTCATGAGGAAAGAAAAAGCAGAAGGAAAAACTAATGCAAGGTTTCAGAACAGAATTGTTAGTTACAAACTCAGTTTAAACTGTTTAATTGGTGGGGGATGAAGGAATATCTACAGAAAAAGAGCAAAATCATGATGTTTTGCACAGCAGGTAAGACAGCTCAAGTTTTGCAATCAATACATTTATAATTGCAAATTCACCTTAAATGTGCTCTGTTAAGCGAGTTCCTTGAGTAAGACTGCTTGATGGCTTATCTATTCATACTATTAAGTATGAATTATAATTAGATTACCTGCTAAAATCCTTCCCCTGTGAATGTATACTGCCCTTTATGACTGCATGATCTGGGAGTGTTCCCCTTGAGACAAATTCAAAAGGAACACATTTCATCATTGACCTGTTACAATGCTTACAATGGTTGTAAACTGTTACAACAAATAGCCATCAGGAAACTAAACTTCAAAATAAGGTTGAGGCTTGTTACTACTGAGGAGATCAAAGAACACTCAGGCATGTGAACATTTTTTTTCCTAGACGCTCCCCAACAATGCCATCAGTATAAGTGTAAAAGTAGGCTTGGCAGGATTCAATTTTTAAATCGCTCAATGTCAGTTTCACCCTATACACACAGGCCGATGGAAAAATATTTGTTTGTATTAAAGTTTATAGAAAGCAGGGGGAAAGGGGGGCAGGATGGGAGTGAGGATATCTGGGGCAGATAGTGCTGTGCACATACATGGCAGCTGCTGCAGGTGGGCTGGGAGGCAGCTGCGCTGTCCTCTGGCACTAGCTTTGGCAGCCGTTGCAGCAGCCGAGGGCTGTACTAGCAGTGGGTTTGGAGGGGCAGGGCTGCTGGCAGCCAGGAGCCCAGTGCCACCAGCCACTCACCCTACCCAAGTCATAGGCAGGGATCAGGTGCCAAACTCCAAACAGACACAGCCCAGCCTCTGCATGATCAGGGCAGGGGACAAACTCATGCCAAACCTGGCCTGGCCCCTGTGAGATCAGCAGGGACCCTGGTTTTCTCTGATTAAAACCCCCCTCCAATTTTCAGATTTAAAAAAAGTAACCCGAAATCCACATTTATCCAAGATTAAAATGAAATGCCATTAATATGAGGGGGGGGGGGGAAAAGAGAGAGGGAGAGAAAGAACTAATTTAAATTATAGAAAAATGTGGATTTTTTTAAGTCTGAAAACTGGGGATTTTTTTTTTTAAATCAGAGAAAACCAGGATCTTTGGTGATCAGATAAAGTATATCTGATTTATAGATATTTACTTCTTATATTTTAGCATGGTTTTTATAAAGCTTTTAATATTATACTGTCATTACTAAATTGTCTGCCCGCCACATCCCAAATTTCACACAATCCTGAAAATTTAAATCAATTAAAGAAGCACAAAGAAGTGCTTAGAAGTAAACACCAAATTTACTTGATGGCTTAGCCATCAAAATGACTAAAAAATAAAAATTGAATTCTGCATGGCCTATATAAAGTGTAATGCTATGATCACTTGGTGACCTGAGGAAATCCCTCTCATCTTCTATTGTGGGCAATTAATGAACTTCCTTTTTGCATGTAGGGCCGATACCATAAATTCCATTTAGAAAGCACTCTCAATATATGCCCTTAAATGAGATAAATTAAGTCCAATTAGTGCTCCTGCTGTCATCTTTGAGGAAGGGAATGCTCTTTTCTACCATTAACTTGCAGTGTTACTTCATATGCAATATTGTGGTTTTAAAACAAAAGATCAAAGCAGCAGCATTTTGGAGGGCAAGTTAAGGTTTTGTCTGCTTAACCAATCCTAACTTGATACTTTTATAGTTGCAAGTAAAGGCTCAAGCATGGGTGACTTGTGCCTTGTGATCCTGGGGGATCCAGAAACGCAGAAGTGCCGCTGGTGCTTCTCTCAGCACCCCCACATGCTCGGTGGGGGAAGGGCATCAGCCATCACCCTCCTCCCCCTGGCCAGTGAAGGCCAATCTCACCCCCCACCACCCTGCACTCTCCTTACATGTCACCTATGCAGAGATTTGAGCTTGATATGCCAGACAGTATCCTTCCTTACTATAACTGGAGAGACAGAGAGAGACAGGCAAGTTGGCTTGCTGGGCTGTAAACTTCAGCCTGGTGTCTCTTGTATGGCTGGTTATTGGGAAAAGGTCTGTCAAACTTACAGTCAGCAACCATGGGTACCAAGTGTTTGCATGCACTGTACAAGGTCCTGACACTCTGCAAAGCAGCTACTGTACACAGGAGAGTGGTCTGTTTCCTTTTTTCTAGGCAGCTCAGCAGCTGTTGCTGGGGGTGTGCAGACACTAAGGACAGCCCAGAAATAGAAAGTTAGAGGCCAAAGAAGCAGCTCTTATTGTGCAGCCACATCAAATTCCAATGAATCTGCAAATTCTGCTAAGTACCTTGTCAGAAGGACAAGGACACGAGAAGGAAAGCAGCAGCTGTTGCCCAGGTCCTGCTGCTTGACTCAATGAACCCAGAGGAACGAATATTCCATACTGTACATGGTGCTTCAATTTAGGAAGCCTCAGAGCCAGATACCAAAAAGAGAACCCAAATTGGGTTTTACCTCAGTCAGGAAGCAGTTATGTTTTATACCATCTGTATATTTACAAAGTATAGTAATGGAAAAGAGAGGTTGTAGGTGCCTCCCTGTGGTAAATCTGGAATGAGATGCCCATTACCATCAGGCAAGATAAACAAGGACTTTCCCACTTTAACTAAATATGTATATGTAGTAAGTTGCATAAAATCAGGAAACAGCTGTAGTTTAATAATGTTGAGCCATGGCAATTAGGACTTTGCCTACTTCCAGACACCAAATCCAACTTATCCTAACCAGGCCAGGGACATATCATGCAATAGCAGAAATATTTAAATAGTAGCTAAATAACAAGCTTCAGGCCAAATCTGAAGCTTCAGCCCAAATTACATTACAATAATGAGGATCACTGTTTTTATGTAATGTCTAAGGACAACTGGGAATATTACATTATTGGTTTACCAGAGTTTATATAAACAAAGCAAGTTGCATTTCTGGGCTATACACAAAGCTCGTCACCACCTTTGTGCAGATAGGAGTCATCATCATGTCTAGATTATACATTTTCATGTAGGTTTCAAGTAACAAGCAATAATTAATTTCACATTTACTTATTATTCCCAAGTATCCAAGTTAGGATCAAATTGGAGATATGTTTCCAGCCTGTTCTCAATATACACGGAATAGTTGTGCAGGATTTTAAAGACGTACCCATGTACCAAACATTAGCAAAGTAACCTGAAGTATAGTTATCTGTTACCCTTTATACCATTTGTCTCGAAAAGACTCAAAGAATACACCTTTCAGGCAAGTGTTACTAAAAATATTTTCAGTCCTTAATTCCTTCTCTAATCACAGTGAAGCAGTACAATGGGAAGGTTTGCACAGATATTTTATTTCCCAAATGTTTAGGCTTTACATTAAACAGAATTTTACATTATTTGAGCTGTTAAATAAAAGTAACTCAAAAAAAGTGCCAAGATGTAGAGGGGGAAAATACAGAAAAAGGAAAAAACATTCAGAATCTGCAGCATTTTTATGAACCGTTAACAAACAGAACTTAAAATGGAGTTTTTCATTCTTGCATAATATAGATCCTCCTGCAATAAAAATTTCCTACCACTGATTTGAAAATACACAAACATCCTTCTTCATGGAATATACTACCAAATAGCACAATGGGTATGTGTATTCTTGGCATTAAACATCCTTAGTTCTTTTTGCAGCACTTGTGAAGGTGTACCATTCACCTGCCATCTTTGCTACAGATTAAAAAAATGGCATGAAAGGACAGCTTTGAAATGGATTCTGAAATTCAGGGTGAAAAAAAATCACTGATGTATGTTATTTAAAAAAAGAGGTAAAGTTATGCACACTAGAGAAGTTAGTAGAAGCATGACAGTGTTTGGACACAAGTTAAGGTGACATCATATGCAATAAACGTTTCTTGATACAGCAGTCTGCAAAGCTTTTTAAGTTGTTTATGTATTTGTTCTTCTCTAAATTAGGTTTTCATGTATGCATTACATAAATTATCCGCTTATTGTAAGCTACATAAATAGTGAAAAAAATCAAAAGTGCACTTAAGTATTTTGGTCCATATTCTGTACTGGCATATTTGAGTACCTCAAACTACAAGTGCACTATAAGAATGTTTTAAGACTAAAATTTGGTCACTGTGCTGGGGGATGGGAGGAAAAATCTAAACAAAATGCTATATGGTGATAGAGCATATTTGATCAAAAAAATTCTAGGACAGCAATTCAAACCTAAATACATTAGTTATCCATTACAAATAACAGTACTAGATTCCAAATGGGGTTATATTGCCTCAGTTTTCCTCCCTACAGGAAATCCCTTTAAACTAACAGATCAAACGAGTTATGACATGATAAACCTACAGTGAGATGCTGTGTGTTAATAAAACTCAGATGACGTTCTTCATACCATGTATGCAAAACACATCAACACAAATGTTAATGGCAAAGTGACAATTTTCATATCAAACAGAGATGAACAGATTATGGTTAAATAACACACTTTCTGCAAAGTAATACAAAATCTGCAGCACTCCTTGCTCATGACATAGTAAAGGTTTCAGTCAGAGCCTGAAATGCAAGCACAGCAAAAGGTCTCCAACTTCACTCTCTCTACCAGAGCAAGATCAAACCTTTAAATTCTACCTTCCAAGATCCATAATTGAATTTGGATTTCTTTTTTTAAATTACCTTACTTAAAACATTTCTTGAAACCTTCTAATGTATTTTTTTCCTGTCTCTGAAACATTCTGGTCAGTAAGGCATTTTTGTGCTCCTGTTTAGATAAATTATTTGCATAGGCATGAGTACATTATCACTAAGCATGTCTACAGGCTCACTGCCCTTACACTCCCTTGCCCCACCATTAGGCACATCTTCCTGGGGAAGTCCGTGCATCATCAACCCTATGGCACACCTGACTGTATAAGGTTGTCAGATCTCCCAAGCAAGCTAAACTCAACAAGCTTCTCTCTGGTCTTTGCAGAAGTTGTAGGGAGAAAATCATCTGCATGTTGCTATGAATTACAAGTCAAGTGTGCCTTTCCTAACTGTTTACATCTGAGGAAGTCTTGTTCCTTGAAAACCCTGAAGAACACTTGCATTGTAAACAAAAGATAGTGTGTTCTCTAGTACCAGCGTTTTGACAGGGCTCTCACAGCATTGGTACCTTGTCACAGTTAGTTCTGCTATCCATAAAAAGCAAGAATAAGGCTGATAAACATGCTTTTCATAAGCCATGCATTCTTGCAGCATGTACCACTGAACTAGAAAAACTGTTTTATTAGTGCCGATACATTCATAGTGCCTTCTTAAGGCAGTTCCCTGTTTCTGAGATGCTAGTATTTTCATATTAGGTAGTGCTACAAATTGAGCAGTAGTCTCAAAATTGACATGGATGTAAGCTGTGTTCAAGGGAATATGTCCTTGCATGGATTTCTAGGAGTGAGGGTGGGATTCTGGCTCTCACTGGAGTGTCTTACCATTTACTTTAGCAGGAAGAGTTAGGTCAATACTAATAACATCTGAAAATCCTATACTGAATATTAATTAATTGAAATTTTCCATTCAGAGCTTAAAAATTCAATTTTTCCAAATGCATTTCTGGAAAGAAAGAAATAAAGAACAATACTGTTTACACACAATATGGTCAGTAACCCTAGACTACATTAGTCAATGTTTGATCTAGTGAGTGAAAGACAGACAGGGTTTGAACACTACAAGTAGGGCTGTAAGGGTGAAATGATTCTCAGAGAGATTAGAATTGATGATCCTTGCCTTTACAGAAGAACAACAACCCCCTATCCACTGCATGCCCATTATTTGGAAACTGGTGGAAGCGATACATCATGTGCCTTCCTCCTTGCTATCCCCCCTTTCTCAAAAGGGATTACTTCTCCCAAACCAAAGCACCAACAGAGTACTTTTTGGTTATATTATATCCCCATTTCATTAATCAAAGACCAGTCAGTCCATCTTCAAGTACCAATATTTTCAGATTTGTATGGAAAAAGAGGGAAAACTTCAGTGCTTTTAAAAATGTCCCTGTTTTCAACCTGCTTTAGCCAACACTTTAATCCTTGCTTTTTTGTGGGCAAGAGCATTTCACTTTGCACTTGAAAAGACATCGCTAACTAATTATGGGAAAAGGTCTTGGACAGGGATGGGCAAAAGATGGCCTGTGGGCCAGATCCAGCCTGCGAGGCCATTCTATCCGGTCTGCGGGGCCCCTAAAAAAAAAAATTTAGAAAAATTAATATTTATCTGTCTTTGGTTCCTGTCAGGAGCCAGGGACAGTAGGACCCAGGGGAAGCTTGTATACTGGGCAGCCCAGAGATGGTGGTGATGAACACTGCCTGGCATGGCAAGTCGGGGGGGCTGCAGTTGCTGCTGCCACAATACAGCACCAACAGATGAGCCTGGAGCCAGCGTGGGGCCCAAGTTGGCAGCGGGTGCAGGTTACAAGCTGGTGCTGAGCATGGGAAAATGCTCCCCCTCTATGCAACTTTGGTCAGGCTGCAGTTGGAGTACTGTGTCCAGGTCTGGGCGCTGTGGCTAGCATCGAGAGGGTTCAGAGGAGGGCCACCCGCTTGGTGAGAGGGCAGCAGGACAGGCCCTAAGAGGAGAGACTGAAGGACCTGAACCTGTTCAGCCTCAGCAAGCGGAGGCTGAGGGGGGACCTGGTGGCTGCCTACAAATCTCATCAGGGGAGACCAAAAGCAAATAGGGAGAGCCTTTTTCTCCCCAGCACCACCTGGGGTGACAAGGAACAGTGGTAATAAGCTGATGGAGAATAAATTTAGGTTAGAGTCTTGTGAACCCAGCATTCATTCCTGCCTGTGGCAGGGGGTCAGGCTAGATGATCTGTTCAGGTCCCTCCTGATCCTAGCTACTATGAAACTATGAAAAGCAGCCTCTCACCCGCCCTGCGACCAATGCCCCACACTGCAGCTGCTTGCAGCCTGCATGAGGCTGCCTGTGCCTGCTCAGGATAGCTCTGCGTGGGTTGTAAGCAGATGCAGCAGGGAGCACTGGCCATGGGGTGGGGCTGCTTGTCCCTTGTACTCAGCACCAGCTCATTCCCTGCTGTGGAGCTGGGGGTCAGGGCTGAACACTGTCCCCAGCCTGTACCATGGGGCTAGGGGGCACTGGGAGTGAGCAGGTACATGGGGCCCACACCAGTGTCCCAGGACCAGCACCAGCAGGGCCCAGAGCAGGTGACAGGAGTACAGGGTCCCAGCTGGCATGGGCTCTATGGAGCCGGGCCAGCTCCCTGCTCTCCCTACTGGTGCAGCCCACCCTGGCCCCACAGACCCCTGCCAGCCTGCGCCCTGCTCTGGGCCCCACTGGTGCTGGCCTCAAGATGGTGACCAGGGGGTGGAGCACCTGTCCAGGGGCAGGGGTACCCATGCAGCCCTTAACAGCTTGTCAAAACTGAGTAAGTGGCCCTCCACCCAGAATAATTGCCTGCCCCCCAGTCTTGGAATATGAATAAAGGAACTAAAAATTATGCTTATGGCAACCCCTGTCACTATTTCAAAGACAGAAAAGGAGGGAAGATTTTTTCCTTAGTAATGGAAAGAGAAAGAGACAACTAAATTTAACCATGAAAGTAAAGGGTGGGGTGGGGGGAGGGGGGGTTGGTTAACAGAAAAGCATCTAAACCCAAGAAATGCTTCTAAAGTAGCACAGAATTGATAACCGTCTCCCCCCATTCAGGTTTACGGACACAAAGGGAAGGTGTTGCATATGCATTTACAGGTAAAACTTTGGACAAGTCTATTCTCTATTGTGGTAAGATCTAACACATTCTGGGGAAAAAAAAGAAAAAAAAAAGATATCCAAGGATCAGCCAGTCAATGGTTTACAGCAGCAAGAAGAGGCCAGGTACTTAGCTTTTTATAAATACCTAGTGTAAGCAAAACTGGAAAACAAATGCTGCACAAGTCTATTCAAGGGACAAACCTCAGCACAGATAGCGACACCATTTCCAACAGCATAAGCCTCAGCAAGCATTTCAAAACCTGTTCATTTCTGAAGAGGTAGGTGAATTAAAAAAAAAAAAGACCAAAAAAAACCCCAACACCCAGAGCTATTAATTTTCTCTTCAAAAAAGTCTTTTGAAAACAGGGCAGATCTTCACAGATAAAACTAAATGAGAAGCTCCTAATTTCACTAGTTTTTAAGAGTCGTCCAAATTCATTGTTTCCACTGGCTTCAAAGGAAACAGCCCCAAAGTGGCTGCTGTTGCTTGCTTGTTTCAAAGACCAAGATGCCACTCTCCAACTCAGAAGCTGGAGACCAGCAAAATCTGTGTTGCTAGGTATCCCCACAAGAAATTTACAGGGAAATTGGGCAGAAACAAAGAAAGACTTGGCTGTTCTTAATTCACTAATGAATTCAACCTACGTCATTAAGGAGAAATTCCTGGATGTTCAATGGGACCCCAGCAACTCTTCTTCCAGTCAATGGTTGGTGAAAGGCCTTGGGATGATGTTAATAACTGACAGCTGGACTGGGGCCCAACCATTCTGGTTCTATCATTTACTCATCCCCCTACCCAAGGCAACTAATGACAATCCGCCACTTAAATGACAAGTGACCAAGGTCATTCTTTTAAAGTAGACAGTTTATTTAATCTTAGAGCACAGACAGATGGAGTCAGATGAGACTACTGAGGCTGTATACCCCAAATTTCTTATTAAAATTAAGCCATGCAAGGAGGGAGAAAAGGTAAGGACAGATGTTCATGGACATAAATTCACTAGAGTTAAATTAGCACAATTCCCTAAATTATTAAACTCAAATTGAATTAAAGTTGGTTGGAGTTTGGTGCTTACATAAAGAGGGACTGAAAGTGATACCTCATTCTTTTAGATCCCTCATAATTACAAATGGCATGTAGACTTAAAAAAAAAGCTTCACTGGAATAGAAAGAATTATAAGCGCCTCCCCCCGACTTTTCATAATGGAATGCCCAAAGACAAAGTTAGTAAAAAAAATTCTGATTTGGTCAATTTGATCAACACACAAAAAAAAGGACTGAATAAAATAAAAGGAAAGTGACAAAAGGGGTCATGTTCTAGAAAGAATGGATCACACCATTAACTAACTGGTCAATAAAAGTCAACCTTCCAATTCCACAAATATTACACACAAATGTCTGATAAATATTGTTTGTCAACATGTGGCTCATGATTTCATCCTATTCTTAAATAACCATTATAGCTATACAGTTGTCTTTAAATAGGATCATGCCTATCCAAACTATCTTATACAAAAATCCATGGTCTAACCTATTAGCAAAACTACAGAGTCAACCCTGACACAACCACAAGACAAACACCCTAAAATGCCACAGATAAAACAGGGAGACTATGGTAGCCAGCATCCAGCTGCTGCAAAGTCTGTTAAAATATGTTTGAGAGATCCAAGGAAGAGAGCCATGCCCCCTGCTACAGAGGAAGGCAAAAATCCCCAGTCTCTACCAATCTGACCATGGGATAAAATTCTTTCCAGACCCCCAAATAAGGCAATCGGTCTGCACCTGGGCAGAAGAGACCTGTATGTTCATTTTCACTAATACTGCACTGACTGGGTAACAGCAACCTGAGTGCTTAGCAATGACAAGTTCTCAGGCAGAGGCACAGAAAGGAACTATTAACAGTCTTAGACCAAAGGCGAGTGGGCATTTCAGGCCTACCCAAGGAAACCATGACTGTTACATAATGTTAATTTCAGAAACGTTGCTGAATTGTTAACTCTAGTGATGAGCAAGTACATGGTTCATGGACAGAAAGTGAAAAAATGATAAACACTTAATCAGACTACTGAACCTATTTAGGAGGTAGGCCATTACTAATTTAATACTTTAGCAGGGGAAGACTAAACATCTTTGCAAGCATAAAGCAAGCACAACAAGTTCCATTCAAGGTCTGAGCAACTCAATCTTTAATATTTTAATCCTTACTGAACTCCTAAAAGCTGAGAAGCATTATTACTGCTCTAAACTAAGTAACTTGAACAAAACCACACAGGAAGCCTGTGGTAGATGAGGTCTCCAGAGCTTAAGTTAATGATGCAAAAAGCCAAACTGGGAATGTTGTGCAGGGAAAAAAAAAAAAAAAAAAAGCAGTTGCACAAAACCTCCAAGAGAGATGCTTTGAATCTTAATGACTAGAATTGTAGCAATTGATCTTCAGTGAGGACACACGTTGCCCCATGGAGATGCAGCAATGTGCTACAGCATTGTATGGCATGCTATGGCAACATAGAGAGGTCATGTGGGTCTACATGCGATTGCCAGCTATGTCACTGTAGTGGTGCATTCCCCCCATTATAGTGCACAGCTACAGTAACATAGCTGCAAAATCTAACCATGCACAGTGTAGTAACCACCCATACTGGGCTGCGCTTTAGTACTTCCAAAAGTAAGTACTAAAGCACAGCACTGTAGCAACATCACTGTATTGTGACATGTGGACACACAGTTTTCCTCTGACATGCACAAAATTGAGAGGTTTTCATGTACAGCTTTCCCTTGCCAACCACGGCTTTGCCAGTCCTGGCTTTGAGCATCCACGCTTAATATTCTATATACCATTTTGGCTCCCACAGTATACAATTTTGAGTAACCCTGGTTTTCCATGGCCGCCCATCAGCCTGCCACCTGCCATTTTTCTTATAAGCCTTTGGTTTTGCCAACCACAGCAATTTTCAGGAACCTAACCCCTGCAGCTGGCAAGGGAAACCTGTATGCGATTTTGAAGAGAAAATTTGACCCATTTTTTTCCAATTAATACTGCACGCAGGTGCCAAGTGCTGTCAACTCTAACATCAGTCTTCCTAAAACTGTAGTTTTGGCATACTAGCATGTGTAATGCAAAGCAACATGTTAAGAAAACGTCACTGAATGCATATTTGTTTACTCTGGTCAATGCAAACTTCTGTAAAGGATGAGGGTGAGGGCATTAATACTACATATATATTTCATATATTCACTGTACAGTTAGTTCCTACATGCTACAAAATAGAGATTTAAATTATTTTGATAATTTATTCTGGTCCTTACAGCTCTCTTGTAAACAGTAAGAACAGGCATGCATAGCATTCTAAAAGTTATAGCAGTCCCAAGGATCCTACACTGATAAAAAAAAAATACCAAGACATGATTTTTAATTTACATCAATGAAGGGATTTCCTTACAAATCTTCTCACCTACACTATTTCCACCCCCCCCACAGTGAATCTTTTCTTTATGAACTGGTCTGTGCCACAGAGAAGGATCCATCTAACATCCTTCTCACAGCAGCATGCCCAGTACAAAGGAAACTTCCACCAATCCTGCAGACATTTAGGGCACTGACAGATGTGGAACCCCTCCCCATTTCCCCAAGAACAAACAAACCAACCAACCCACCCACCCACCCCAATGCTTTACCAGAAGAGGAAGCACATTACTTTGACCCAGCTCCCCAGCATCTGTATAGATCAGGTATTTCAGAAGGGCTTTCATCTAATAGCTGATTCAATCAGCTATTAGGTAAGAGAGCCAAAAAGCCTTGCTGAAGCCCCACGTTCTTATTTTATATATATACATACACCTGGCTCACCTAAAGATAGAGAGATAGATATAGTTGGGTGAGCCAGGTCAAACTAACACAATGCCTCTTCTGGGCATGCACTGTGCTCAGTGCAGGGGCGTGCTGAGCTTAAAGTAAAACGCCATTTTTTTTGAGCTCTATAAAGCAGCCTTAAAGCTTAACTGTAACAGGATGACTGATGTACCCAACCATTATCCCATTTTATACCACTAAGAATCGCACCATGTAGTGCAGATGCCTACTTTTCTTGTTCTGGTGTTGAGTTGAAAACCTTGAGAATCCCTTGAACTGTGGAGTGAAAGATAGTACATCCATCCTATCACATAATAGGAAAAAAAGAGTAGAAGGCACCCTGTAGCTCATTTAGTCCCTCCTGCTACCACTGCAGGTATGTTCTTTGTAATACTGTCTGCTGACCCTATGCACAGTTCAGTTTTAAAGAGGACCTAAACAAAGAAGTTTTTTTTTTCCATCCTTAGAGTATAAACAGTGATGACCCCAGGAGATCATTGTTGGTAGTCCATATATATAATATATATATATATGGACTACCA
>JAGPOW010003316.1:151252002-151270569 GCA_030014935.1 Caiman crocodilus | reverse complement strand
ATATATATATAAATTTTTTTTTTCTTTCCTTAACACTGTCATTATTTCTCATTTTTACCATTAAAAAGTTTCTCCCCAAATCCCAGATGTATCTTCCTTTAACAATTCTGAATGTATGCATTTCAAATCAATTGTCCAGGTGCGCTGGTTTATTATTGACACAATTCACAATAACAATGGATTCTATTTGCTGTAAACAGTACAGTGATTTGTTTTTAAAATATGATTGGGTGACTAGATTTCCTGAAGGACAAAGATAGCAAAAAAGGGACAAAAGCAAATCTATTACATTTAAAATCAGAAAAAGAGGAAGGCCAGCATGGTCTGTAACCCCCTATCCCAGCAGTAACCTTTAGACTAACTAAAGAAAAACAAAAACAAACAGCAAAAAACTTGTCACCGTAATCCAGCTACCTTTGGAATATGGATTTTTTCTTGCTTTAGTCCACTGTCTAATGTAACAGACCTGTTCAAAGACTCCCTGCAACTGCCAAAAAGAAATAACTTGTTTTTGTAGATTGCACCATTTCCTTTTCTTTCACTTTGCTTTTAGCAGGAAGCAGCAGCAACCAGAATCCTGGGTTCCATGCTGCTCAAAGGGACAAAAGAAACTGATCTCCTGACACTTAAAGCTGGACTCTTTTTTGTTTGTTTTTTTAATTTTGCAAGTGTCAAATCCTTCTATACTTCCATATGGAAGATAAAGGAGGATGAACTCAAATTAGACAGGCCTATTTTAGCCTTCTAGAGAGATACGAGATAGAACTCCAGTGAGAACCACACAGTATCATGGCAAGAAACAAATTTCTCCCCTTGATGATATTTCACTTGTATGACTCCTATTGTCCACTCATCTTGTTGGCAGACTGCATGTGGAAGGCCTTACAGTCACTACCTGCATGTTAAAAGCCAAAAAAAAAGACAAAAGGAAGTTATTTGTGGGGCTGTTGCCTACCCAAATCTTATTCACCACACAAACTAATGATCAGAGAGGAGCCTTATTAGAGTTGGCAGGGTTGGAGGAAGATTTTTCTTACCTCATGATCACCTCTTTTGGACTCCACAAAGCCTGACTCTGTCTGGGATAAATACTTTGGCTCAAGAGAATAAGTTTTTGTTTGGTTGATTTGAAATTCCCAGATACTATGGGCGCATCCCCATGAGCGGGACTGTGCATTTCCACGGGGACTAATAGCAATGGCACATATTTGTGTTGCTGCTTGTTGTCCCCAGGGCTGCCCTTGCATAAACTGCCCTGGGTGGGGTAGGGGAGGCTGGGACCAGCCCAAGTGCTTGCCTCAGCAGCCTTACCTGGGTCCTGGCGGGCCTCCGGGAGCAGCAGCAGGGGTGAGATGGGTGCATGGAGCCTAGCCAGCAGGTGGAGTATGGCTCTGGCCAGCCAGGCTCTGGTTTCTGGCAGCACATGCTGCAGCCACTGCTTTTTTCTGCTGTTTTTTTTAGACGCTAGGATTTCCTGGTATCTAATTTTGCCACCATGCTACAAATATGCAGAGCAGCAAATGGATTCATGAGCACTACGTGTGTTTCGTGATGCCTCTAAATGCTTTGAGATGCCACAAATGGCATGTTTCCACTCATGGGGATGTAGCCTGTGGGACCAAACATAAGGACTTTTTTTTTAAACTGTTGTAAGCTGTCAGAATGCCAATGACTTAAAAATTTAGACCAGCTGTCCACTAGGTTTCTCCTACTTCACATTTCTAGGCACCTCAGTTTAAATTTAGTTCTGTTCTTCCTGACATTTCATCCATCTTACTAGATACTTGCCCAGGGCAGCAGCAAAGTTAGTCAGGCTATAAAGGTAGCAGTCCATTGGTATCTTGAGGTATTGTGGAGCAGCCTAGGACAACAGTTTCACTTTAGCTAAGCAATAAGTGTGTTTGAATGCTGGCAAGCCACAGACTGATCTTGCATAGCTTTGTCAAGAAAAATAAATTTCAGTCACAAGAGCCAGATCCTGGACCACCAGTCAGTGTAAAGAAGAACATGAATGGCTGGTGGCCACGACAAGCAGGCAAACTTTAAAAAGAATTAACATTCAAACTGGGAAAGAATCTTTTTAAATTATTTTTTGACAATACATGCTAACATACACTGATGAGAGCGAGCGAGATGCTAAACAGCATGACCAATAAATCCAGGATGGCACTGCTTTCAATAGGAGGTAAATACACTGATGAATGAAAAAAAAAAAAAAAAAAAAAAAAGTAAACGGTGGCAAGAAGATTGATCTTCCCTGCCCCACACAAAAATCTACTCAATTGCCTTTTACCATAGAAACCAATAATTTACAAACCAATTGCACTTTCTATTCACCTGTTAAGGTAGTTTGCATATCCCAGGTAAGAGTAGATTTTCACAAGGCTGCAATCCTCTATGCATCCCTTCCCTTGTAAACCACTTCGCAATCTAGACTAGTAAAGGTCATTCAGTATCAGTATTCCAGAGTATAAAGGGAGACTGTGAAGTGTGGACAGAGGCAAATTACTTCAGAGCTACCAGCAGACCCGAGTCTGGCCATTTTCTTCTTGTATCCTGGCAACTGGGTCATAGTGTCTCAACAGCAACCCCATGTGGAAGGTCTGCAGTACCTTCCAAGGCCCCTCCATTAGATGTTAAATTATTACTGTATTTACTTGAATAGAAGATGATCCTGATAAGACAGCCCCCCACAATAATTAGATTCTATATATGGAAACTTTATAAATGTGTTATAATATTCTAGGTATAGAATCTAATTATTGGAGGCTTGCCTTGAATTTGTTCCCCTCCCACTGCTACAGCAGGGAAAATAAACTGGGGGAGTCAGGGAGCCCCTTTGCTCTCCGTTTCCCCTTAACTTTTTTCCCCTGACAATCCCTTCCCCTTCTCCCTACCATCAGATCCTACTGAGCACAAAGCAGCAAGAAGCAAATTTAAAAACAACAACCTTGAAATTAAACATGGCTGAGAGGGGATGACAGAGGGATTCTGGGTGAAGTATATGCAATGCCATGGCTCAGTATGACTTGAAAATCAGTTGGTGGTGAGGGGGACTGTGCTTAATGGGTACTACTGTATGTCTTATTCAGACGGGCTGTACTAATCCATTTTTGTGGCAGGTTCCCATTAGCACGTTTGCCTAATGTTGGGCCATGTGTTTTATAGTCATGCTCAGTGTTAGCTACATTTAATCAACTTCAGAGTTGGTTTCTATTGCTAAGCATGTGCTGCTTTTGGCAACAGTTTAATGATAGACAATGTATTTAGTGAAATTTCCTTTTACACAATTATAAGGCAGATGGCTTTTTTTCCACCCATGCCAACAGGGGTGAGAGAGGAAGAAGGGGAACCTTGTCTCATATACGAGTAAATATGGTGTTAGCCTTGAGAGAAGCTATTTGCAAGTGCACCAACTTGGAAGAATCCAGAGAGATGACCTAGCAGATAGAACCTCCTTAAAAAAAAGAGGGAAATTTTCTTGCCTATTAACTTTAACAATGCCCCTGTAAAAAGGTCATTTGGACCAATTCTGGTTTGTAAGTTGCCTTTATTTTTAAAAAGGAAGTGCCCATTCTGACTGCAGAACATGTGGGTGTAATTCAGCAACCTCAGACAAGATCAATAAAGAAAAAAAAAAGTCATTTTAAAATAAATATAAGTAACCAGATTGGGAACAAGAGTAGGGGGAGTGAACTTAATTTCCAGCAATACAGAACGCTAAAATGATATCTCCTGAGAAGCAGCAAGCTTATCAGGCCCAAACAAATTTGCTTAGGCCCCACTTTATGCCCTTCCACAGTTCTAAGCTCCTGCCAGTATTTTAATTTGAATCAGTTTGCACAGACTCAAAAATTCAAAACCGGCCTGGATGCTCCTTCTTAACACCGAGCTGAAAAAAATTAATTTCAGCTATTGTAAAAGGAGTTGCTAAGCAACCTATCCCCTTCATTTTGCGATTTGTGTGGCAAGGGAAAAGGACAGGAAGGTGTCTATGAAACTCAGTACCATCACCACACCTGGGAATGATGTTTGCCAAAACATGTAAACAGGGAAGTCCTTTTTGGAAGTGCGATAATCCCTCAAACCCTTTATATTTAACAAAAAGGTGCACTGTAAGACCTGACTCAAAATTCCTCCACAAGAGGACACATTAGCAAAATCCATCACAAATAAATAGGTCGTCTCAGGGGGGTGGGAGGGATTTGACAGCTTTGTATATAGTATGCAGGTGTTGGAAACATTTCAAACCAAGAAACCCATCCACACCAAGCAGCATGTATTCCGACATAACGAAATACAAAAACTAAATTGCACTACAGACAGGTTTTCCAGACGAACTCAAAACACCCGAACGCAGCCAGATTGTACAAACCACTAGTTAAAAAAATACCTTCTTGTATATTTTTTAGAACAAGTTGAAATAGAGTCTCTGTGCAAACGTTGAACCTTGATCTGGCAGAGGACTTAAAATCATAGACACATTAGTTCCTTTTTCATCTGCCACACATGCTGCATGATCTTATCTTCTGCTGCATGATTAGGGTTAGGGAATCTGTTTCTTCAGGAAAAAATGACTTTTTACATTCCAGTGTTGCATCATCAAGAAACTACTGGTGTCATATCCCATAACTGTTAAGAAAAAAAAAGTGATATGTAATACTGGACAAGTATAATATGCTATTCTGTTAAAGAGAAGCAGTAGGTCAAATATGGAAGCCAAAGTTTTGAGAGTTCTTGACCAATTTGACTCAATACTTTACAAGGAGAATATCTGTTTCTGAAAGCTTTCATTATCCATGTCAGTTAGACAAAGGTATGCAAAAGATGCTATTGTTATTCTTTAATTGGGTAAGACAGACCTACAGAATAGGCCTTTCAGAAAAACCAGAGTCAAGAACACTGCACTTCTGCCAGTATGACTGATTAACACTATGATCTACAGATCTCTCTTTTTAATATGATGATTATTCCCATTCCTTTGTTATGAACTCCCTCAGATTTTTAACTTGCTCTGCACTGACACACCTTCCATCTAGTCTTTACCCAGGAAATACTCACTAAGATTAGATACTTTGATGTATACCACGACTGGACTTCCTCAGGGAAAAAAGGTAAGGTTGGCACTTGCCTCAAGGTAACTGGCCCATGTCACCCTCCCTTCTAATATTAAAAAGTTTATAGGTAGAGACTTGTGTCTTCCTAACAAAAAACACTCAAGTCAGTTCCTAGACTAGGTACACTGTAGATCAAGTTGTTTTAGCCTGTGGTCTTCACAAGGAAGAGGGGAGGAAGGGAAAAAGGTTACCCTGTACATCTTCTACACTAAATCTCTAACAGTTATTTCCACACATTTTCCTAGCATAAACAAACATTGAGACATCTGCCACAAACTTTCAAGTTGCATATGCAAACAAAAGCTGCATTACAGTTGATCAGAAATCAGCAAGGAAAACCTGTACTCTACTGGTAGAAAACAGGGCAGAATGGTACTTTGGAACTAAGTTTTTAGAACCGTGTCCTGCCTGCTGCCTGACTTTGAATTAACATGCCTAACTGTGTCTCTGTACTGTATTGTTGGAATACTATGAAGGAATTTGATTTAAAAAGGCAATTATTTTAAAATGAGATGTTGAGCCTGTTTGCTGAAGAGAAAATGTTCCACCACAGTAATTTATGAGCTCACATGAAATTCTGACCATTTAAAACTGTTTTCAGTGTTTCACAGCAATTCCTCCAACTGTCCAATACTTTGGTTACTGCTCAGTTAGAGCAGTTTTTATTTTCACCCAGTTCTTAGTATACCAGTGCTCCAAATACAAAGCTCAGTAAAATTATGGTACTTGCTTTGGCCACTGATCAAAAATCAGAATTAGTCTGGGTAAAAACAGTAATTCCAGTTCATTTTAAAATCACATTTTCTTCCTACTGATTCCCTTATTAGCACACCTGAAATGACAGCGTGCTTACTTCCATGGAAAAGGCACAAAGTTGTTAATGAACTTCAGTGTAGAATTCATTACCTCAATACCCAGCCACAGAACCTGAAATAGTGGTTTTCACCTGAAATATGGTCTATTCATCCCGTTAGACTAGCAGAGACACAAGGTCAGAGTCAGTCTCTGAGGGTAGGGGATATGTTGCATCAGTATTGTTGCTCAGTCACTTGGGTCCCCTAGCAGACATTACAATTGAGATGCAATTAATCAGCTATTTACATGTTAAGTAGCAACCTGGTCATGCAATTATGACACAAGAAAACAGGGAATGAGCCACAAAGTTTATTACACATTTTGTGTAATAATTTTGTGGCTATTTCCCATTGTGCCCTAAATTGAACATGTGTCCAGCACCAATTTGCTGACTGGTGCTCCCTGCCATGGGAGCCACCAGAGTCCTTCAAGGCCCTAGAGTGCTTCCAGAGCTGGGTGCATCAATCAGCCTACTGGCACTCCCATCCCAGAAGCACCAGGGTTGCTACTTGCCAGTGGAGGTAGAGCCTAGGATCAACTCAGCCTCACCCTGCATCAACAAGGTGGATCAGATCCCATTGCACTTTTAATGGAACATCAGCCAGTGTCCTAGGTGACAAACAAATAGGCTTATGGACCATTTTGAATCAACTGAACAATTCCACTGTGTGGTGGCCCTGCTTGCCCAGATGTGGACCAACCACCAGCAGAAAGGCATTGGTGACTCCTAGTATGCCGAAAGAACCTAAGCTGCTGTGGAAGTGAGCAGGTATCATGAAAGCCTAGAGACTGCATGGGCCAGGAGTAGCTCCTGTTATTGGCAGGGGGAAGAAACTTAAACTGTGTGGGAAATAAGACAGCAGCGTGGGGAGATGGGAAAATAGGTAGAAGGGAGGAATGAACTAAAGCTATTTGCTTACTCTTACCTTAATAACCTTGTCTGTCCCAGAAGTCAATAGCCATCCCTTGGTTGCATCAAAGTGTACATGGACAATATTGTGCTTACTATTATGGAAAGTGGCTGTGGGTGCCCGTCTACAGGGAAAAAAAGCATCAGAAAGAGTTAGTGAGGACATGACTGCAGGGCTGAAGAAAATGATTATTTTAATGGTAACATAAGATATGGATTTTTCAATGGCTCTTGTTATCAAGAGAGAGGAGATGGCTTTGCTCTCTTTGAAGGGTATAAGCCTGCTCCTCACTGGACACAGAAATGCTAACAAAATGTTAAATGGAGAACTGGCTTTAGCCAAGTGATGCCACTGAAAGGAAAGGAAATGGTCTTGGTGAAGTAATACAGAGCTATGACAGAAACCCTTCCTCTCCTGCCCCTACCTTTGAAAGGTTAATGACAGAATTTCTGGAACAGAATGGGTTGAACTCCTACCACCTCAAAAGGTGACTAAAATGTTTCCATATTTCTGAACCAGCCTATGGCAAGGCAACCTATTCCCATAGGAGAACCTTCAGTATGGCAAAGTCCAGGACAAAGCTTTCAAAAAAGGTGGAGGGTAGGGTAAGAAACCAGAGCTCTAAAATCCATTGCTGGAGGTTTTTACTTTGACATTGTAATAATTTTGTCATACTTCTTCGACCATGTATGATAACTGTAGACATGTAGCAAAAACCAAGTTTTCAGCTTCAGTGGTGAACTGATAAGAATTAATTCTACTCGGGCAACACACTTCATTCTCCATCTTATACAAGAACAGTTTCAGATATCAGGGAACCTTTGTGCTCCCAGTCTTTGAATGCCACCTAAGCGTTCCTATTTACCTGTTACTATCTCTTTATTAAGTGAATTGTCCTGGCCCAAACCATTTTGATGTTCTTCCCTGAACTCCATTTTACCCATCTTTCTGGTGACAGGCACCCACAACAGGCATAGCTGTTCAGGTCTACCACATCTATAGACCATTTCAGGGAGAACTATTAGGTCTTCTCAATATGAACCTATGAAGGAAGAAGACCCGGCTTCTTGAAGGAAGAGGCATTTTGTGGCATTCTGTAACAGCCCCTGTGCACCTACTGCCTCAGACAATACATAGGCAGAGCTCTGCATTTCAAACTGTTTGGAAGCAAACTGGTCTATTCAGACTTACTCCTCATCTGTGATAGAGGCATGACAGCTATCGCAGACCCGCACTTCAAACTCAAATCCCATCAGTGGTATGGAGGAGCGCTTGGAACTGCATTTTCCACACACTGCTTTTCCACATTTTCGGCAGTGATGCTGGAAAAAACAAGCCAAAAAAGGATTCCTCAGAACAACACACATAGCAGTGATTTAGTTCAGCCATTTGTTTCAGCAAAAGCCACCTGGGGCTACAGTCCCTGAAAAACAGTAGAATCCTCACTCATCTCATTCAGGAGAAGAGGGGAAAAAAGCTGGAGAAGAGCATTTGGTAGGAAGAAGAATATCTTGGTTCCAATTTTGCATTTTGTTATCTTTAACACACAACCCCCAGTTAAATTCATGATGCAAACCAGGAACCAAAGGCCAAATAGAGGCAATATGGCCTAAGGGAGACCTGCTGGGTGACTTTGAGCAATTCACTAAGGCCCCAGCTACACATTATATGCATTGAGCAATAAATTTAGACCAGCCATGTGCAAGTAAGACCAGCCACAAGTGCAAAGTAATTATTACATGATAAAAGTGACCATCCAGTTACAAAAAGAGCCAACCAGCTATAAAGGTAGTGCTTGAAAAGGTATAAACAACTCCATAGCTGGTTTCTATTCAGCTGTAAATTCAAACGTGCAGCAGACCCCTGAAAGGAGGTACTACTGAATGGTGAATTTATATTAAAAGCTCCTTTACTTACTAGTAAGTTTATACTACCAGTTGCAATAGAGATTTTTGGAAGCCTTTTTCTGTCTCCTTAGTGCAATACTGTCACACGGGGACAGCTTTCCCATTAGTGTGTAAGGACTTAACACACAAGTCATGTTAAACAGGCTGAATGTCACCTGTGTGGGACTCTCTCTCCATCTGTTTTATCAATTACCCTCTGCATACTAGACCAGTCTATCCCTAACATACAAGAGTATGGTACTTGTCCATCAGGAAACTTTACTTCTTTAGTCACTAAGTCTCAAAGGAATATCACCACTACTGCACATCCAGCAAGGGGAACACAAGAAACATCACCAGGGATCCAGGGTTTCAGTTTGCTATGGAAAAGATCTGGTAAAAACCTGGATTTTCTCATTTTAAGGAAAAAAAAATCTGGACTTTCTCCTTTAAAGGAGAAAAGCACTGGGAATGGTGGGTTTCCTCTTGCAGGCTGGCACATGGCAGCCTGGAAAAAAGCTCCCCACAGGTAAGTCTGGCAGTGGGGGGTGGGGATTGAGGCTCTCCTAGTGAGGGAAGGAAGGAGCTGGGCAGGGCTGGGGCTGTTGCCCAGCTGGGTGGTACATGTGGCTTGGGAGGTAGGGCCACAGGGCCCAAGTTGGGAGTGGGACAGGGCCGAGTGGCTCAACTGGGTGGCAGGGGGCTGGCTCCCTGCTGCTGTGCTCCTGGGGAGGGTGTAGGGGGAATGGGTCCTTCAGATTTATAATGCAGGGTGGGGGCAGGTGTGATCTTCCCCTTGCAAGCTCAGGCTCCCCACCCTGCTGCCCTCCCCCCGGGCCTCCGTTGCCCAGTGGGTGGGTTCCCGTGCGGCAAGACAGTGGGGGGTGGGGAAGTTCAGTGCCACTGTTGCAAGCCCTGAAATGCTATGGTGAAGCACCCTCTGCCTGTCCTGCAGCAGCAGGGGTGGCAGCTTGGAGTTGTACCCCTCACAGCTGCCGGGTGGGTGGGAGGTGCATTGCCATGGCAGTGCAGAGCTCCCAGCAATGGCAATGAGATTCCTCATCTAGTCCCACTCTGCCCTGCTGCACCGGGTCCCACATGCTGGGCAGCAGGGCGTGGAGCCCGGAGTCTGCAATGGGCAGCCCACACCTGACTCCCCCTGTGGGCTCTACTCTAGCTGCTGCCAACCACTGGGGAGAGGGAAGCTGGGCTCTGCTCCACCATGGCAGCCACTACTTCCCCATGGGTGGCAGCCAGGGTTTGTGTGCTGCTGCTGGGGTGGGTGGCTGTGGACCTGGGTCCCTGGCCCCGTAGCCCTGGCAGGTGGGAGCCGCTTCTGGCAGGGCAGGAGCCTGTGGGTGGAGAGAAGGGCACCAGCAAATCAGGGCTGCTCAGTGCCACAAAAGGGGTGGGGGAGAAGGGAAGAGTGGAGAGACAGCTGTAGCTGGATCCATAGCCTGGTAAGTGACAGAGTCAGGGGCAGCTCTGATCTCCCTTGATAAAAACCCAAAATGAAATGCCAACACTTGTAGGCATTTAGAATTTATTATAGTGATTGAGGCACTGGTATGCTTCCAAATTGCAAATATCAATAAAACATTGCATTCAACTGATACCTATAGATAGTGGTGTTTCATTTTAATATGTTAAAATGTGGATTTGGGGGGTTTTAAATCAGAGAATGAGTTTTATCAGAGAATTTGCAATTTTTGAACAGACAGCCAGGATCCCTGATCACTCACAGTGAACCTACTCTGGGTCTCTATACTAGATTTATGTGGAAGTTTCTCCCAGTTAGCTTTACAAGAGTGCAACACTACCACTGGTTACCATTAGGACTCCAGATACCAGATTGATAAGCACAATAACAGCATATATACCGGACTACAGCTCTATGTTACTGTATTTATCCAAATCCAAGATGAGTTCCCAATAATCAAATTATACACATGGAAAATTATAAAACGTGTTTTAATTTTCCACGCATACAGTCTAATTATTAGAGGGCAATCTTAAATTTGTCCCCTCCACTGCTGCAATGGGAAAAGCAGTGGAAGGTAGGGGCATGCAGTGGGGAAAGCAATAGCGGTAGGCAGGTGCCCCTTGCCCTCACCTCTTGCCTCCTTAGCATCTCTCTCCACTTATCAACCTTGTGCCCTCCTCATACCTGTTGCTGGCCATGGCCCTGGAACCACTGCACACTGCAACTGCTGTTGCTCACAGTTGGGGGGGGGGGGGGCCCCCCCCCCCCCCCCCCCCCCGCCCCCCCCCACACCAGCAGCCGATGCAGGGCCCCCCACAAGAGATAATTACCATGCATATAGTGGAGAAGAGAAAAAAAAATCTTATGTGAAAAGTATTGGAAGTGTTTCACTGTAAGAAGTTTTATGTGAGTGGATGCATCAATACAAAGAATGTAGTACAAACCTGTCTAAGGCCTATTTTCTTACTGTCCCACATCTGTTTGAAGTTCCAGAAAAAAGGCTGGTCACACTTTTGACAAGAATCACTGTCTAACCACTCGGGTGTCTGTAACAGAAAACAGTGCTTTTAGATGGAAAAACTTCATGCAGGCATCTAACAATAGAACAAGGGGTGTGGATTCCATTGTAGTAATTATATTTAGATGAATTTGACTAGAAACAAAAAGTCATTTGAAGCCTTCTCAGAGATTGATGTTGTGCTGAGCTCTATACTCTGAAAGCTTCTGCAGGATTAAGATCCTGTACCAGATAAATCAATATGATTCAACTGTGAAAATAAAGGGCCAACTCCTCCCCACCCTGCCCCAAACTGGGATGTTTAAAATTAGACATCTAAAAAATGAAAGTCCTGTCTGAGCAGTGCTGAGCACCACCTGCTGGCCACAGCAAGTTAAAAGTACTCCAAATTTCCAAAATTGGGATGCCTCTTTAAGTGGCAATGTTGGAATGTTTTGCCCCATTTTTTAAAAAATTATAACTGGCATTTCTGATCTTACTGCTGCCAAACCAGCAGAAGAACCCCCCAAATAATCAGTTTTTTGTCCTGTGCCTAACATTTATGCAACAAAACCTTGATGTTTGCAGTAAAGAATTTCCATTTTCTGGTACAACATGGCTTTGCTCTTCATGCTACAAAAGTGGGCAAGAAGCTCTAAAGGCATATCCAAAATACTTACCATCTGCTCCCCACAACAGCCCTAGGTGTAGGAAACATTAATTTACTTTTTTTTTTTAAGCAGGAAGCAACTTTGATGCCTCACTTCTGTCCACATCAGTATTTTGCTGACATGTCCTCTGCTGGTGCACACTCTCAAGCAGATGTTACCTCACAGGTTCTCTTTTCTACCCTCATTCTTCAAGACAGTGACAAAAATTCAAGTGCCCTTTCACATCAGTACATATTAAAATCATTTAGACCTAGTCCTGATTACTAGTAGAGAACTGTTTTAGGAACTTTTCAGTTAAGTATAGACATAATGGACTGCAGTATCAGTCCTTCAGCCCCACACCACCTTGATCTAGCCCTGAGCTGCTTTCATCTGATTTGACTGACTCCTGCCCGCCACAAGTCTGGAACATTTGGAACAGGGTAGCAAGAATTAATCTGCCACCATTCCCCCACCACCACATTTTCAGAACTGTGGGAAACCTGGTGGGCTGAATGAAAAAGCTCTGCAGGCCAGATTTAATTAGTGAAAGGCATAAAATACCCAATTTGTGATTAAATAAGATCAGGCTAGAATACAAATACAGAAAAAGCCAGCAAAATAGAATTGATGACAGGCTGACGCATTGCTCCAGCCTTCCACCCAGGCATGAGTTAAGCAAACTGTTGATCACAGCTTGCTTTGTCAGTGTATGCTAGAGGCAGGTGCTTTAGAGGGTAGACCCTGCTACTGACCATTTCTTACACCCATTTAATTAATTTGAAATCTGTAGATTTATATGAGTGAACTAAGCTATCATCTCTAAGCCCTTGAACACTGCATTGTAACAACCTTTGAAAAACTTTTGAAAAAGGTACACTGTTTGTAACAGCAACTACTCTACAGTTCAATGAAGAATGAACTTCTATCATCTTTCAAGTATCCCTTTCCTATAGGCTTAGTTGGAGATAAAGGAGTAAAAAAATATATATATTTAAATAATGGCTTAGTCTCGCTCTTTAGTGCAATTTGAGAGACCCAATAGGAGTGGTAACATCAATGCAAACACTAAAGCATACATTAAATAGAAATATCTAATCAGTAAAAGATGCAAATGCTAAACCAGAAACGTTCAAGAAAAGTGTGCCAAGAGCACAGAGCAAAATATTGTACATTAAATCCTAAGGGTTTATGTTTTAGAATTAGTTTAGCTTAATATGCTCCCTACTGAGTGGCTGATTATGGCTAGCCTGGCTCATTCTTGTATTTAAAAAGACTGTATTTACACCTGCTGCTAAACACCTAATTGTATTTCTTATTCTATTTTCAAATCAACATCAAGTAATAAGAGTATTGTTTTGTAACAAAATGCTTCAATTTGCACCTTTGAAGTCTCCTTTGCCAGATAAGAAAACAACATTATTTCTTGGTGTAAAAATTGCATCAGTAAAGGAAACATCTGTCAGGAGGGAGGAAGCAGCTCAACTTGTGCATTACTTTTGAAGCTGATGACATCACTGACAATTACATGAGCAATTAAAGGGACTGTCAGCTTGAATACTGATGAATTTTTTGGGGGAAAAAAGTGGTAAAAAGTTTGCTGCCCCTGCCAATTGGCATGGTTTTACAATCCCATTTTTCACATTGTTCTCAAACAGGGGAAGAATCTTGCTGGGAAATGGTGAAACCAATTTGTCTCAGTGCTGGCAAATATATAAAGCAAAACAGAAAATAAAACCTAATTTCCCTACCATCTCTACTGCTCTAAACTCATTCAGTTATAGTAATGAGGTGTCACTTGTAATAAGAGTAAGCAAGAAGAGTGATTTTTATGCCAGCGGTGTCCCTTCCAGGCATAATTCCACACTACATAGAGTGACTAAATATAACCTCACTTTTCTCAGAAAACAACCTCCTGTAGGTATTTAGGGCCATGAGTGAATGTAGACAAGGCCTTAAGCACTAAAGCATAAGTAGAGTCTGCAATCTGATGTGGCTGAAGGCCACAGGTGCAGCAAAGTACAAACTGAGGCTTTGCAAAGATTGGTTGGAGTCTGGGTTTAACACATTTCAGAGTAAAGGTAGATCAATTTAGCTGGATCAGCTCAGTTAATACAAATCCTGTACATCTTTGTCTATAGTGTTGTTGTAGCTATTCTAAAGCAGGTGAAGGATAAGGTAACAGACTCCTTTTTCTTCTTACTAGAGATGCAAAGCTGATGCAGTTACAAGCATGTAACAAGACTTTATAACCTTTCTTGTGCCTCAAAATAAGTTCCAATTAGTTACATCTGTGCAAAGCTATTAAAGGTAGGTAGGTTACACAGGTGTAAACTAAGGCTATAATTTAATGATTTTTAACAGAATAGGAAACAACTGGCAAAATGTCAGCTAATTATCCAGAACTGGTAGTTTCTCTCTTTTTGGTTTTTAAATGCCAACCATTATTTTTACTTGTAAAGTTATAGTATTTCTTATTTAGTCGCTGCAGAATGAAAGCAGAACACTTAATAAGCGTTCTTCTCAAAAGTAATTCTAAGGGCATAAACCAGTTAGCTATACATAGAACAAACTCTCCGCCATACAAGCTGTCTTGGGCCACAGCACAAAACACAGTATATCATTGTGTACACGGGTTTCCTTTTCAAGAGCTTCATGTTCTAGATTACATTACTTGAGAAACCCCCTTCTACCCATTACTCTGCTTTAGTGATTATCAACAAGAACTGCTAATCTACCTCTTGTCTCTCAACATCCATATTCCAGACAACAATCCCACCATCTGCACCACAAGAGATGAGCTGTCGCGTATGATGAACATAGGAGAGAGACTGAACTTTATCACTGCAAAAGAAACAAGACAGTTAACAACAAACCCTTTATAACTAGTAGAAGATATGACCCAAGGTAAAGCAACCAGCTGGCCAATGTGCATGATCCGCAGAAGAAAACGTACAAAATTTAGCAATTGTACTATTCAAGTTAGTATCTTGGAAAGTCTACACCATATAGCATATTGCAGAGTCTGCAGTGTTTTTGGGCACAGTGCCAAAAACACCCACTACCTTGACTCTTAAGATACTGGTGTGCTGGGGTGAACAGCATGGGAGTTGCGAGGGGCCTCATCCTTGGTGTGGCAGCACAGCCCCAGCCCTTTCCCTGAGGTGCAAGTGCCATTTGTCATTGGTGGTGGTGGGAGGAAGAAATAGTTTAATATGGATTTGGGTAATACCCTAAGGCAGGCAACCACTTTAGCTCTGGCCTAGGCCCAGGCCCAGAGCTGCTGCCACTATTGCTGCTGCCTGTCTGGGTTCAATCTGAGGCATGTGGCAGGCAGGGACAGCAACAGTAGTCAGGGCAGCCCAAAACACCTGTGCGCACCATGTAAAAAATCACGTCAGACCAGCTCCATGTGCTGGGGGTTGCCACCATCTGGCCAAGGCCATCATGTGCTCCATGCCCCAGGCCAAAGCTGCTATGTAAGGTAAAGTGGCGGCTGAGGTGGGGAGGCAGTCACCGGAGGGACACAAGGTGTTGGGGGGTCAGGCTGCCTGAATTGAAGATCCCCCTTCAAACAATTAGATTCTACACATGAAGAAACGCTTATAATTTTACATCTATAAAATCTAATTAAGGGGGGGAGGTGGGAGGTAGGGGGCAGTAGTCTTAAATTCAAAGTCAGCTTGGACTTGGGTAAATATAGTACTTGTAGTTTGAGTTGCCACTGAAGAAGTGGGTCAGAGAGAGGGGTGATTGTCTGACACACTGGGATTAAAGATCTTCCCTTCATACTTTCTGGCTCCGGCACACTCATCTATTGAGAAGGATTTTAATATTAGCCCATTAATCTGCATATGATGGCTCCTCCATTCAGCAATGCTGTTAGGAGGCAATTTTCTATCTCGTACTATATCACACTAGTATACTGAGAACTTGCCAACCCCAATGGCAGCACATGATGGAAATGACACCACAGCCCACAATGGTTGTTTCAGTGCATCTTACAGACCAGCCATACCACAGATGAAGAACACAGACTTGCAAACAGGTGATCCAATGCTACAGCTATAAGCCAATGCAGGTCTACATTTGTAAGCTTTGTAAGGATCTGAAAGTTTCAGTGTTCAGGAGGTCTTGGCAGATGTGGCATGCAGCAGAGCAGAACCCCAAAATCCAGGCATCCCAACCAAAGAAACTGCCTTTGAAGAGTGAGTGACTCAGGTAGTGAACACAGCTACAGGTTCTCAAATTCTAAAGAACACGTGCATATGGAAGTAATCTTAAAAGTCTTTCAGACAAAGTCAATGTTGTCATGTTCCCACCTCATACCCCACCTCAGTCAAGTCCTCCTGACTCTGGCTATCCCCTTTTCATTTAGTCCCCTTTATAACAGCTATAACAGCAGAACCCACTTTTAAACTTCTTCATAGGAACCACAGGACAAACAGTATGCCTTTGAATAAAATACATTACAGATACAGACAGACATTTCTTCTAAAAATGGCATACCTCTAAAGTTAAAACAGTAAAAATTGTCTATGTGCATCACTGAGGTTCTGTCCTTGTAAAAGTAAAAAATATTTAAAATTTCTTATACTTGAGAGTCAGAAAGTTAAGTGCATTTAAAATGTAAAAGCATCTTATATTTGGAGGAGTATGGCAATTGCCTGGTAATCCTAGTCTTGCCCCTAGAGGGCAAGAATAAGGAGCCAGCTATCAAGACTAGAAAACAGAATTGATCAAGGGGAAAACTACATCATTCAGTGTAGTGCATCACTAGTGATGCACAAGATGCCATGAACAACACATGCATTTCAAAACACAGAGGTAAGAGTATACCCCTTGGCTTCATTTCCACAAATATGATGGCTGCCTTTTTCTCCCTCACAAACACAGACATACTTATGTCCTTGTAGTTCGATGGCTGTTCCTTTCCTTCCTCCTATATCCCACATAATGATGGAATGATCCGAGCTGCCCGAGAATAGAATTCGTTGCACTGGGTCCCAACAGAGGGCAGTGACACCACCTGAAAACAGAAGACATGTAGAAACCAGTCATTTTATTACCGCTGAAGGCGATAGGAAGGGGAAAAAAAAAAAGAATAGAGCCAAAAATGAGTCTCAAAATTTAGAAAGGACATGGATTTGTTCAGACATCCAAATGGGCTGTTCTGTGCAACCAGAACAGAGTACCTCCAATAGAAATGCTTCTGGCACACAAACAGCAGCTCTGGAAAGCCAAGGAAACCAGATTCCAATGTTAATGCTGATTTTCTGTAGGTGCAGAGCTCAGCCATAGCTCCAGAGCTTATGCACAATGAGCCCAAAAACAGTAAGCAAGCCTTTATATAGAGGATTAAAAAGCCGCTATATAAAGTAGCCAGGGAGTTGTGATGGGGTGACCCACATCCACCCCTTGGAACCAGAGCTTGCAAAGTGAAGCTGTTGGGGAAAAGTGGGAGGCAGTGCCTTCAAAGTATCTTAGCATGAGGACCGAACATTTCTGCCTCAAATCCAGCAAGTCAGTGGGTGTTGAAGTGCAGGTTCCCCTCTCCATCTAAAACAAAAGCCGCCTGCCTGGCCTGAACTGGAGCTGTAAGCAAATAGGGAGAGCTGTTCAGACCAGGGATGTTGTCATAAGGATAAAGAGGAAGTGCTGAGGGGAGAACAACCCATACACCTATTCCCTCTCTGGAGGCATATGCTGTGTATTGGTGGCTCATCTCACAGGGCTATTGTTTAAGTCTTTTGTGGCACAACCCCATGACCAAAGCAAAACATGCACTGCACAGAAGCCTTTAATTTCATATGTGCTTGTTGGCACATGCTAGAAGCACAGTAAAGCATTTTCCATTTGAGCAGTACAAGTGACTGTGGGCAGAGCTACAGATAAACAAAACTACTTGTGTGCACATGTGTTAACAGGATTGGGCCCTTACTCAGTTAGCGTATTCGTCAATTAAGGCTGCAAGTGTTGCAGGTCTTTTTGATACCGTATTTTAATTAACACCTATTAGGTACACACTGCACAGCAGGGGCAGGCAATTATTTTGGGGGCGGGGGGAAAGGGGGAAGGCCACTTACCCAGTTTTGGCAGGCTGTTGAGGGCTGCATGGGTAGCCCTGCCCTGTGACAAGTGCCCCACCCCTTGACAGGTGCCCTGCCCCCTGGTCACCATCTTGGGACCAATGTCCCAGGGCCAGAACCAGAGTGGGGCACAGGCTGGCAAGGATCTGTGGAGCTGGGCTGGGCTGCACCAGCAGGGAGTGGGGAGCTGGCCCGGCTCCATAAAGCCCTTGCCAGCTGGGATCCCACACTCTGGCCACCCTGCTCTGGGCCCCACCAGCACTGGCCCTGGGACACTGGTACGGGCTCCATGCTCCCACTGGCTCCCTGCCTGCTCACACCCAGTACAACTCAGCCCTGTGGTACAGGCAGGGGGCAGCACTCAGCTCCAATCCCCTGCTCACCAGCAGGGAAGAAGCTGGTGCCGAGTGTGGGGAAAACTGGCCCCTCGCCTGCCCCATGGCCGGTGCTCCCTGCTGAAGCTGCTCGCAGCCCATGCGGGGCTCTCATGCAGGCTGCAGCATGGGGTGCTGGCCATGGGGCAGGCGAGGGGCCACTTTTCTCCACGCTCAGCACCACCTTGTAAGCTGCCCCACTGCC
>JAGPOW010003316.1:151227549-151243582 GCA_030014935.1 Caiman crocodilus | reverse complement strand
AATTGGTGAGGTTTTATTCACCAAGGCGCCCCCAGGGGTTACAAGAAATAATGGCCACAAGCTAGCAGAGAGCAGATTTAGACTGGACATTAGGAAGAAATGTTAGACAGTTAGAGCAGCCAAGGTCTGGAACGGGCTCCCAAGGGAGGTGGTGCTCTCCCCTACCCTGGTGGTCTTCAAGAGGTTAGATAAGCATTTAGTTGGGGTCATCTAGACCCAGCACTCTTTCCTGCCCATGCAGGGGGTCAGACTCGATGATCTATTGAGGTCCCTTCCAACCCTAACATCTATGAATACACAGTTAAATGCAGCTATGCAGATTATCAGGAACGCTAAAAAGTATGCCATTGCCATGGCTTCCAGTCCTAGCAACCACTGATCCACCACAGCTCTGTAATGCCGCATGCGTGAGGGAATACCATAAGGCCCATCAGTAACCCAAATCTCCCAATCAACAAGGACATCTCTATGTCACACCTGGATAGGCTCAAATCTAGAAAACCATTCTGGAAATATGCCAAGAAGCTCTATGATGATAACAAGAGCACCAAAGAACAATGAAGAGAAGCTTGGGCAAATAACGACTTGCTACAGAAATATATGGTCAGCAACCCTACAATTCCCCAGACAGAATCTGACCTACCAAGAAAGATTTTGTCTTCTCTGAATCACATTCAGACACTTCAGGGAAAAATGCAGATACCTACTCCATAAATAGAAAAATCAGTCTGAGGTGCAACTGTGGTGTGATTTTTTTCAGATTGGTGCAAAATATTGTAAACATCGCCTAAATAGATCTAGTAATGGCGATCTAAAAAAACCAAAAACAAAAAAAAACAAAAAAACCCAAAAAAACCAAAAAACAAAAAACCCACACCCACCAAAAAAACCCCAATCCATGCAGCTACCCCTGAAACAGTCGAATGGTTATCAAAGTTAGATATTAATCTATGAATATTCATACGTGGCATTTCATTTCATTCTCATAAATAAATTAAGAGGCTGTGACTTAGATGTTTACACAGTCTGGCAGGTGGCAAATTGGCTGCGGGGGTAGGGTCGCACACAGAGTGGTAGTAGACGGGTCGGCATCAACCTGGAAGAATGTGGGTAGTGGGGTCCTGCAGGGTTTGGTCCTTGGACCTGTACTCTATATCAGTGACTTGGATTCAGGCGTGAAGTGTACTTTGTAGATGATACTAAATTGTGTGAAGTGCACACTCTACAGGGTAGGGAACAATTGCAGGCAGATTGGAAACAATTGCTGGACAGGTTGGAAAAGTGGGCAGTACACAATAGGATGCAGTAAAACAAGGACAAATGCAGAGTACTGCACCTAGGGTGTAAAAATATCCAACACACCTGTTGACTGGGAAGTGACCCTCTCAGCAGCACAGAAGTAGAAAGGGATCTTGGAGTCATAGTGGACTCCAAGATGAACACAAGTCGTCAATGTGACCAAATCATCAGCAAAGCTAACTGCACTTCATTATGCATAAGCAGATGCATGACAAATAGAACCAAGGAGGTAATACTTCCCCTCTATGCGGCACTGGTCAGACCGTAGTTGGAGTACAGTGTCCCGTTTTGGGTGCCATACTTTAAGAAGTATGTGAATAGCCCTGAGAAGGTCCAGAGAAGGGCCACTCACATGGTTAAGGGTTTATAGGCCAAGTCATATAAAGAGAGACTAAGGGACCTGGACCTCTTCAACCTCTGCAAGAGAAGGCTGAGAGGTGATCTTATGGCTGCCTACAAATTCATTAGGGGGATGCAGCAAGGAATTGGGGATGCTCTATTCATCAGGGCACCTCTTGGGGTAACAAGAAACAATTGTCACAAACTGATAGATAGCACATTTAGGCTAGGTATCATGAACTTCACGGTAAGAGCAGCCAAGCTTTGTAATGGGCTTCCAAGAGAGGTAGGGCTCTCCCCTATCTTGGGGGTCTTCAAGAGGAGACTGGATAAGCATCTGGTTGGGGTCAACTGATTCCAGCACTCTTTCCTGCCCAGGCAGGGGGGTCAGACTCAATGATCTGTTCCTTCTGGCCTTAGCATCTATGAACGTTGTAATTCTAAAATGTCATATGAAAGAGAGACAGACACGAGAGGCCTGAAGTCCCCCCACACGCATGCACCCACACCATCCAGATAAGGGAGCTGGTCTCCCTAAAGAACCTCCACAGGCTGGTGAAAAACTTGGTCAAACATGGCTTGTTCACCTTCAAAAACTATGCTTTGTTGGAAACACATTGGCTGCATGGCCAGTTCATTTGGTCCAGATCAGATGACAATAAGGAAACTGTGACAGCTACCCTGCTGAAATGGATGGATGAAAGCAAGGGAGACCAAGGGCCCTGGGGAAACTTCACCTGGGTGGACCATGTGGGGCAGGAAGTCGCATGTAGACTTTGTCCCCCTCTGCAATGGGTGGACATTAGTGAAAACTGACTCCACGCCTTTCTGCTTCTCAGACCACTGCCTCCTAATAGTGAAGATGGACATGGGATGGGGGGAGCCCAAAAAAGAAGAAGAGTGTAAAATGAATGTGAATGCGAGTGAATGTGAATGTCCTGGATGTCAAAAAGATCCAGCAGGAGTTCAGATGGTCCTCCACCCTGCATAGCGCTCTCAGAGCCCGATACCGGAACCAGAGTGTAAGTGAGGGTGTGGGAATCTTCTTCCTGCAGGAGGTGAGCCTGGATCTAGAGGCGGCACCATAGGTACATAAACCACAAGTTGTAGAGCCTGAGCCAGCAGGCAGCTTGGGATTGGGATTCCAGATTGTTCTTTTGGAGCTCCAAATGGGAGAAGGTTGCAAGGACCGTGCTGACCAGGAGCCAAGGTCTGTAGAAGACCAAACAGACCAGGAGCCAAGGTATGCCAGAAACTGCTAGGAAGGGATGGGATCCACCTGACACGGGGAATAGGATCTTTGCAGACAGACTCACTAACCTAGTGAAGAGGGCTTTAAAGCAAGTTTGCCAGGGGATGGAGAACAAAGCCCTGAGGTAAGTGGGGAAGCAGGAGACCTGGAGGAAGCAGAAGGGGGCAGCAGGGGAGGCCTCATTCTTCCTGAGGAAGTAGGGAAAATGGCTATCACCTCAGGTACCTGTACACAAATGCACAGAGCCTGGGGAACAAGCAGGAAGAATTGCAAGTCTTCGCACAAATCAAGGAACTATGAAGTGATTGGAATAACAGACTTGGTGGGATAGCTCTCACGACTGGAGCAGTCATGGGTGGGTACAAACTGCTCAGGAAGGACAGGCAGGGGAGAAAGGAGAAGGAGTTGTACTGTATGTAAAGAGTATGATTGCTCAGAGCTCCAGTATGAAACTAGAAATAGGCCTGTTGAAAGTCTCTGGGTTAGAGAGGAGAGCAACAAGAGTGATGTTGTGGTGGGTGTATGCTACAGACCGCCAGACCAGGACAACAGGGTAAGTGAAGCTTTCTTCAGACAATTAACAGAAGTTTCCAGATCACAGGCCCTGGTTCTCATGGGGGACTTCAATCACATCTGCTGGGAGGGAAATACAACAGGGTGCAGGCAATCCAGGAAGTTTTTGGAGAGCACTGGAGACAACTTCCTGGTGCAAAATGTTGGAGATACCAACTAGAAGCTCTTCTTGACTCACTGCTCACAAACAGGGAAGAACTGGTGGCGGATGTACAAGTGTATGGTAAGTTGGGCTGTAGTGAGCATGAGATGACTGAACTCAGGATCCTGACTTCAGAAAAGCAGACTGACTCCTTCAGGGAACTGATAGGCAGGATCCCCAAGAAGGCTGGTTTGAGGAGAAAAGGAGTCCACAAGAGCTAGTTGTATTCTAAAGAAACTTTACTGAGGGGGCAAGAACAAAATTGCAGTTGCTAGTCTTCCTGCACAATGTGGAAAGAGACCAGCTTGGCTTAACAGAGAACTCTTTGGTGAGCTTAAACACAAAGAGGAAGCTTACAAGTAGTGGAAGCTTGGACAAAACTTGGGAGGTGTATAAGAATATTGCTCAGACAAGCAAGAATGAAGTCAGGAAGGCCAAAGTATAACTGGAGTTGCAGCTAGCAAGGGGTGTGAAGGGCAAGAAGAAGGGTTTCTACAAGTATGAATCTAGGGTTACTACAATCTACGAAAGTATGTCAGCAACAAAAGGAAGGTCAGGGAAAGTGTGGGTCCCTTACTGAATAGGGGAGGCAACCTACTAACAGATGAGGAAAAGGCTGAAGTGCTCAATGCCTTTTTAACCTCAGTCTTCACAGGCAAGGTCAGGTCCCAGACTACTGCACTGGGCAGCACAGTTTGGGAAGATGATGAGTAGTCCTCGATCGTGAAAGAACAGGTTAAGGACTATTTAAAAAAGCTGGACATGTACAGATCCAGGGAACTGGATGTAATGCATACAAAGGTGCTGAGGGAGTTAGCTGATGTGATTGCAGAGTTGCAGGTCATTACCCCTGAAAACTAGTGGTGATTGGAGGAGATGTCCCAGAGAATTGGAAGAGGGCAAACATTTTGCCCATCTATAAGGAAGGGAAGAAGAGGATTCATGGAACTACAGACCAGTCAGCTTCACCTCAGTCCCCCAAGAAATCATGAAGCAGATCCTCAAAGAATCCGTTTCTAAGCACTTGGAGGAGGTGATTAGGAATGGTCAGGGTGGATTCACCAAGAGCAAGTCATGCCTGATCAACCTGATTCCCTTCTGTGATGTGATGACTGGCTCTGTGGAGGGAGGGAAAGCAGTGGACAGAATATACCTTGACTTTAGCAAGTGTTTTGATACCATCTCCCACAGCACTCTTGCAAGCAAGCTGAAGAGTTATGGGTTGAATGAATGGCCTGTAAGGTAGATAGAAAGCAAGCTAGACTGCCAGGCTCAATGCATATAGTAATTAATGGCTCAACGTTTAGCTGGCAACTGGTATCAAGTGGAACGCCCCAAGGGTCTGTCATGGGGCCTGTTTTCTTCAATATCTTCATTAACTATCTGGAAGATGGGATGGATTGCACCCTCAGCAAGTTTGCAGGTGACACTAAGCTGGGGTGGGAGGTGTAGTAAATACACTGGAGGGGGGGCTAGAAGATTCAGAGTGACCTAGACAAATTTGAGAACTGGACCAAAAGAAATCTCATTAGCTTCAACAAGGACAAATGCAAAGCCCTGCATTAGGACTTAGGATGGAAGAATCCCATGCACCGCTACAACCTGGGGACTGACTGGCTAAGCAGCAGCTTTGCAGAAAAGGACCTGGGAGTTACAGTGGACAATAAGATAAATAAGAATCAGCAGTGTGCCCTTGTTGCCAAGAAGCCTAACGGTATACTGGGTTGCATTAGTAGGAGTGTTGCCACCAGATTGAGGGAAGCAATTATTCTGCTCTATTCTGCACTCGTGCGTTCACATCTGGAGTACTGCATCCAGTTTTGGCTCCCCCACTATAGAAAGGGATGTAGACAAGTTGGAAAGAGACCAGTGGAGGGCAACAATAATGGCTTGGGGGCTGGGTCACATGACTTCTGAGGAAACACTGAGGGAACTGGGCTTATTTAGTCTGTAAAAGAAGACTGACGGGGGATTGGATAGCAGCCTTCAACTACCTGAAGGGGGGCTCAAAAGAGGATGGAGCTAGACTGTTCCAAGTGGTGACAGAGCGCAGAACAAGGAAAAATGCTCTAAAGTTGCAGCAGAGGAGGTTTAGGTTGGATATTAGGAAAAACTCTACCACTAGAAGGGTGGTGAGGCACTGGGACAAGTTACCTAGGAAGGTGGTGCAATCTCCATCTTTTGGAGTCTTTAAGGCCCAGTTCAACAGAGCCCTACCTAGAAAGATATCATTGGGGATGGTCATGCTTTGAACAGGGGATTGGACTAGATGACCTCCTGAGGTCCCTTCCAATCCTAATTTTCTATAATTCTATGATTCTTGTTGTTCCCCTGGGCCAATTACTAGCCAGATTTGCAAACTGGCAGCTTGACCAGAATCCAAAATGGTTGGCTTCATAAAATACTTTGCAGGGCACCTGCTGCAATACTGGGGGTGTACATACTGTCCAAATTGCACCCATGGTTGGAGCAACTAGGGTTCTACAGAGGCTTGGATAACTTCCAGAAATACAAGCTGCATGAGAATCTAGTGAGCCTGAATAAGTACTGTAAAATGCAGGAGGTGGTTAGGGCAAGGGGCAGACTATTGCCTGTGGACACACCACCTGGTGACAGCTGCCAGGCTGTGGGGGAATGTTTTTTTTGTTGTTTTTTTAAACTTTACAAGGGCCTGTAGAAGGAACAAAAGGGACTTGAACTGGCAGGTAGCCCACTGAGCACTCCACGTGCAGGTGCCAAGACACAAAGGGGCAGAGAAACCCATCAAACACCCCAGGCAAACTGTTGGTGGAAGGAGGAAATATTTTAATCAGCTATGGAACTGCTCATACAGCAAGGAAGTGTGGAGGACAGTATTCATACTCCTCACGATGGCAAAAGGGGTCAAGACCCTGACCAGAGACGCAATGCTGTTTGGACACTAAGCAGCAAGGGGCCCGAACTTTCAGCTTTAACCAATTCATCTCCCACTTTAAGAATGCCCTGTGGAGGACCTGGAACCTGCTTATCCACAGACACAAACTTTCCAGTTGAGGACTGTCAGATTGGGAGCAAGTGAATTGCAGGTGTACTACAGGAAGATGAAAGATGTGGAAAAGATGGACAGAGGATGCATGGGAAAGACTGGCACAGATTATTCAGAAACTAGATCCCAGAGAAGATACACAATGATGAGGAAGAGGACAATGACAGGGGCCAAGTGGGGGTGAGTGACAAGGATGACTAGAAGGAAGAGGATGATGAAGATTATGTGGATTTTGTTTTTACTCACTCACGGCCCCCCCCAAAATAGATTGTACTACATATAAGACGGTGCTAAAGTGCTACTTAAAACTGCATGGGTGGGCATTATTTTGGGTGGAAGAGTGCTTACCAAGTTTAGGCAAGCTGTTGAGGGCCGCATAGGTAGCCTCACCCCTTGACAGGTGACCAGCCCCCTGGTCACCATCTTGTGATCAGAAGTCCTGCACCCTAACCTTTGATCTTTGCCATCAGAAGGCCCTCCCTTTGCCCCCAGAAATACTCCTTTCACCTAGGGGTATTACCATCTTAGAACCAGAAAAAATACCAAAAACCAGAATACCATATTTTAAAAATCAAACATCTACAACATTCATTAATTTGATTTCCAAAAATATTTTTGTTGCAATTTACATGCATTTGTGTAGTGTAGAGATGATTGCACAATAGCTTAAAATGAAGTCTTACTCTTGTATATTGTGGGGGGGAGGTTGGGAGAAACAGAGGGGTGGGTTTAGGTTAGTGGGGGGCTGTTGGTGTGTGGATATGTGGGGTTTGTGGGGGAGACTGGCTTGGGTATGTGAGGGGGTATAAGGGCCTGCATATGGCAGTGCAAGAGGGGGCACGTGTATGGTGGGGTTTGCGTGTGGGACTTGCCCTATGAACATACACGCTCTCCCCCTCCTTCCTTCATTGCATGCACGGACGCATGCACACTCTCCCCCTCCAGCTCCTGGCCCCGGGGTACATGCCCCCACAGTCTGGTAATGCAGCTGAGGGCCAAGTGGTGTTGGAGCAGCCAGCAGCGTGCAGGGAAGCAGTGAAAGCTGCAGCAAGCAGAGGCTTCCAGTTGGGGGGGGGGGGGGGAAGGAGGGGGAGCAGGGCAGGGCTGATTTTGCTACTGAGTCCTGGTTGCTTGCCCACAGTCCTATTGCCCCTGGCACTTGACACCCTCGACAGGCATTCAGAAGCAGAAAAATCCACATTTTCCAAATTAGTATTACAAAAACACAAGAAGTCTGAGCCAACAGGAGGTAAAGCACTGCTCGACCTGGTACTGGGAACTGGGGATGACCTAATCAGTGACCTAATGATCAACAGAATGCTGGGCGACGGTGATCATGAGATGATCACCTTCACCATTCACCGTAAAGCTGGCAAGTCAGTCAGCAATATGGAAGTCCTAGACTTCAGGAAAGCTAGCTTTAACAAGCTCAGGAGGCTTGTCAGTGAGGCCTTAAGGGACCACAACACCAAAGGGAGGGGAGTCTAGGAAGAGTGGTTGCTCCTTAAAGGGAGTGATCCTCAATGCAAAAGCTAATGCTATTCCATCTCAAAGGAAAGGCAGCAAAAGGGCACAGCAGCCCCTTTGGCTCTCCAGGGAACTAGTGGACCTCCTGTGGCTAAAAAGAAAGGCCTACAAAAGAATGGGATCCACATCCAAGAAGGATATTCTGCACTGGTCTGGTCCTGCAGGGAGTGAACCAGGGAAGCCAAGGCTGAGACTGAACTCCAACTAGCTACAAGTATCAAGGACAATAAAAAAAGTCTTTTTTTTTTTAAATTTTATTTTATTTTATTTATTTTTTAGGTATTTAGGAAAAGCAAGGGCAACACTGGACTCCTGCCAAACTAGATCAGACAACTGATGACCGACGCCCAGGAAAAAGCCAACCTATTAAATGGGTACTTTGCGTCCGTCTTTCATCAGTCCCATGGGATGCCCCTGCCCATTATGGGACAGGGAGTCCTGGGCGAGGGAGATTCCCTGCCCTCCATCAATGTTGACCTCGCAAAGGAACACCTTGAGAGGCTGGACACATTCAAGTCAGGCGGCCCAGACAATTTACACCCCAGGGTATTCAAGGAGCCGACTAGCATCAGAGCCCAGCCCCCAGCATGGATCTTTGAGACTCCTGGTGCTCTGGTGAAGTTTCTGTAGATTGGAAGAAGACCAGTGTGGTACCTATCTTCAAGAAAGAGAAGAAAGTGGACCTGGCTAACTAAAGGCCCATCAGCTTGATCTCTATCCTGAGGAAGGTCTTAGAAAAGATTACCAAAGAGGCCATTCTTAACAGACTGGCTGATGGCAACATTCTCAGGGATAGCCAGCATGGGTTTGTTGTGGGTAGGTTTTGCTTGACTAATCTCATCTCCTTCTACGACCAGGTGACCTATCACCTGGACAAGGGAGATGAGATTGATGTCATATACCTTGACTTCAAAAAAGCCTTCGATCTGGTATCCCATGATCACCTCTTGGCAAAACTGGCCAGCTGTGGCCTCAGGTCCACCTCAATCTGCTGGGTGGGGAACTGGCTCCATGGTCAGACCCAGAGGGTGGTGGTTGATGGAAGTCAATTGTCACAGTGCCCTGTGACCAGTGGGGTCCCCCAAGACTCTGTCCTTGGACCTAAATTGTTCAATATCTTCAGTGATGTGGACACTGGAGTCAGAAGCGGACTGGCCAAGTTCACTGATGATACCCAACTCTAGGGTAAAGCACCCACACCTGAGGACAGGAAGGCAATCTAGGCTGACCTTGACAGGCTCAGGAAATGAGTGGATGGTATTTATACCTGATGGTATTTAACACCGAAAGATGCAAGGCTCTCTACCTTGGGAGCAAAAATCTGCAGCATCCTTGTAGCCTCGGCAGTGCTACGTTGGTTAGCACTGCGGATGGAAGGGATTTGGGGGTCATGATTGACCACAAGATGAACATGAGCCTTCAATGTGATGCTGTGGCTAGTAAAGTGAGCAAAATACTGGCTTGCATCCACAGATGTTTCTCAAGCAAATGCCAGGATGTCATTCTCCCATTGTACTCAGCCTTGGTGAGGCTGCAACTGGAGTACTGTGTCAAGTTTGGGGCTGCACAATTCAAAAAGGATGTGAAGAAGCTTGAGAGAGTCCACAGAAGAGCCACGTGCATGATCAGAGCTCAGGAAAACAGACCTTACAACAACATGCTGAGAGCTATAAGCCTCTTTAGCTTAGAAAAAACTCAGGCTCAGGGGTGAGCTGATGGCCACCTATAAGTTCATCAGGGGTGTTCATCAGGATCTGGGGGAATGATTGTTCACCAGAGGGCCCCAAGGGATGACAAGGTCAAACAGTTATAAACTCCTGCAAGACCATTTCAGGCTGGACACAAGGAAGAATTTCTTCACTGTCTGAGCCCCCAAGGTCTGGAATAGCCTGCCACCGGAGGTGGTTCATGCACCTACGTCGAAGCCTTTAAGAGAAATTTGGATGCTTATCTTGTTGGGATCCTATGACACCAGCTGACCTCCTGCCCCTTGGTCAGAGCGCTGGACTCTACCTTCTGAGGTCCCTTCCAGCCCTAATGTCCATGAAATCTATGAACTTGAAACAGTATCAGAAAAAAGGTAGCATACATCAATTCTGGATAAGCCAAGTGCATAGGTGCAATATGTACATTGCTATAGCAATGTTTAATTTCAAGGTTATTGTTTTCAAATTTGCTCCTCACTTCTAACCCTGTTTTGCCTGAGCACGTAGACAGTAAGGAGAGAGGGAAGAGGCTACCTGGGGGAAAAGTTAGAGGGAAGCAGAGAGCAAAAGGGGCTACCTGACCCCCCCCATTTAAATTTTCCTACTGTAGGAGTTGAAGGAAGACAAAAAAGTCAAGGCACAACTCTAATAATTAGATCCTATATCTGGAAAAGGATAAAAAAATATATATATTTTTCCTCCAATATAATTATTGGGGGGTCATCTTATAAATTAGGACTATCTTCTATTTGACTAAATACAGTATATACCTTCTCAGTTTTCCCTTCTCTAAAATAAGTCATCCCAACTCCTTTAATCTTTCCTTACATGCCATGTCTTCCTGACCACTATTTTAAATGTTTAAATCCTCCCAGTTACCCACAACTTCCTTAAAATGTGGTGCCCAACACTTAACCCAGCACTTCAAGTGAGACCTTAGTGCTGAACACAGTGCAAGACTTGTATTCTGTGACTTGCACGATGCTCTTGTATATATATATTCCATTACATCACTGCCCTTTCCTCCACTGCCTCAGTGCTACTACATTTGGGACTCACTCACATGCTACCATAACCCTCAGCCCTTTTTTTTGCAATACTAAGGCCAAGCCAGTCATCCTCCATTTTGGGATCTCCAAACTTCTATCTTGTACCCATGAAAGTGGAACTGGTACAATCCACTGAGGTCGTTTTTTTTTTTTTTTTTTTTTTTAAACTAAGACTTCCTGCATTTAAAGAATTCAGGAACTAAATGGCTCAGAGGTGCATATCTTCACCCATCATTTCAGCGAGTTACAGAACATGGTTGACCTCTGCTAGCGGTGGCAAGGAAGTGAGAGCATATTGTTCATGCTAGTTTGATTGTATCACACTGCATGGAGCACAAACTCCGCAACAGATGGAAATCTGATTAGACTGGGTGCATAAACCATCTCTTGTGAGATGTTAAATAGAAGGACGAGGAAAACTTCAAGCTCACTCTTCATCTCTCCACTCCAATGAACCTCTTCCAGGCTTTGGTCCTAGAGCTACTGAGGAGTGCATGTAAGCTTGCTTTTCCAAAATGCTCCACTGCAGACAAAGCAGACAACTACAGTATATTAATGTAGGTTGTTCAAACGGATCAGAACCATGGCAGAAAAATCAAATCACAAGCTACAGATTTCTAAATTGAACTGATCTGCTATCTAATTTTAGATATGCAAATATATTTTCATCTTTTGATTTTATTTTGACAGAGGACTTGTTTTTTTTAAAACCTGGGGATGTTTAAAACAAAGAAAAATCATCTGACAAAGTTAGTCAAAGATCTAAAAAGACTTATAAAAAGCAAAAAGTATTTAATCTACATTCTTAAAAGATCAAGAAAAAGCTTTAGGGTCAGTTTATTAGATACTCTTGAAGGGTAAATTATTTTCTTTTGAACTTTTCAAAGCACAAAACATAGAAATAATTCTCATTCATCTTTTGAACTCTAATCAGAAACACAGTATGTCTCCTGTAATCTGTAGGTCAGAAGAATAAAGAATACAGCAGAAGTGCACTATCAAATTATGACTATATCATGTATTGTTGTAATATACCCTTGTGGTCAAACAAACGGTTTCAAGGACAGCTAGATCTTTTAAAATAGTACACTAGTTGACAACTGAAGGAATTACAGAAAGGTATGGACTTCTATTACTTGATTGTTGAATAAGATCCTTACTCTGAGATGTTACAGAAACATTTTAGAATTTTCTTTTAAGACTAATAATGCTGAAGAAACTCTGCTCCCTTAGCTTCATTAGATATCATAAACAGTCCAAGAGCTCAGAAAACTCCATTTTTCTTTTTTTGACATTTCTGATGCACAAGTCAGTTTGTTTCAAAAAAACCCAAAACTTATAACTCTCAGCCTATACTAGATTATTGATTCAATACCAAAATGAAGGATTTTCATTAAGTAAAATCAATGATGATCAAAAAGGACAGTGTCTCCCTTTAAAAGGTGTAAGAGACTAATAATATTATAAACAAATGACTTAGAAAGCTTTAGATTTACTACTAACACATACAAATTATATTTCTTACCCTGGTAACTTTTTACTGGGCTCATCTTGTTGTAATCTTCTGATAAAATAAATTCCTATAAAAGAGAAAAAGAAAAAACGATTTAAAAATATATCCATACTCTTTTATTCAAATTGTAACAAACATTATATAATTATCCTCATATTCATATCCAGCATTGTCTACAATTTTGCCAGTCTGCTCACAGTATTTTACACAAGTACCTCTTAAAAAATATTTTGCTCCTTAAAACTAGTTTAAATGATGCCAAATTTGACATTTCCAGTAACATAGATGAAAAAAACAGCTACTAAGAACCAGTACTGTAGCAAGGAGTGGGGCAAGAGGGGAGACCACCCAGGCAAGGAAGCAAAGGGGTGCCAAAAGGCACTGCCCAGCTGGGGTGGGGCATGGGACAGAGCCTCAAGTGCATGGGTGGGCAAAATATGGCCCATGGGCTGGATTGAGCCCAAGAGGCCATTTTATCTGGCCCGCAGGGCCCCTAAAAAATTTAGGAAGTTAATAATTTATCTGTCTTTAGTTCCTCTAAAAAAGGACAGGAATCAGGGGCAGTAGGACCCAGGGGAAGCTCACACACTGAGCAGCCCAGAGGTGGCGGTGGCAAACAGTGCCTGGAGTGGCAAGTGGGGGGCCCCACAGCTGCTGCTGCTGCCACAGTGTAGCACCAACAGGTGAACCTGGAGCCAGCACGGGGCCCAAGCTGGCAGTGGGGGTGCTGAGCGCAGGAAAAGTGGCCCCTCATTCACCCTGTGGGCAGCATCCTATACTGCAGCTGCCCGTGGTCCGCATGGAGCTGCCTGTGCCTGCTCAGGACAGCCCTGCGCAGGTTGTGAGCCGCTACAGCAGACAGCACTGGCCACATGGAGAGGGTGGGGCCACTTTTCCCCACATTCAACACCAGCTCGCTCCCTGCTGCAAAGCAGGGGGTCGGGGCTGAATGCCACCCCCAGCCTGTACTGTTGGGCGAGTGGGGCACTGGGAGTGAGTGGGTGCATGGGGCCCAGAGCAGGGCAGCAGGAGTGCAGGGTCCCAGCTGGCAGGAGCTCTATGGGACCAGGCCAGCTCCCCCTTCTCCCTGCTGGTGCAGCCCAATCCAGCTGTACAGACCCTTGCCAGCATGCGCCCTGCTCTAGGCCCCACTGGTGCTAGCCTTGAGACATTGGTCCCAAGATGATGACCAGGGGGCAGGGCAACCCATGTGGCCCTCGACAGCTTGCCAAAACCAGGTAAGCAGCCCTCCGCTCAAAATAATTGCCTGCCCCTGCTCAAGTGGTTTGTTTGGGGGAAATGTGGGGAAGGGGAAGGTGGTGAGTGGTGTGTTCACTCCCAGGCAAGCATGGGGGGGAGGGGAGTGCGGGGGAGTGTGCCCTCCGGATCTGCGCATGGGGCGAGGGTGGGCTGCTGCTGTGGTCTTTGTCCCACGAGCCAAACTTTGCTGCTATGGTACTATTAAGAACTCAAAAGAAGCTGTCCCAAATGAATGGCATGAGTTTGGGCCCAGATGCCTGGCTATATTCACATCCCAAATGTTCTAGCACAGGGGTTGTCAACCAGGGGTATGCACACCCCTGCAGTACTCGAGCAAGCCCTAGGGGGTATAAATGGGTGGGACGGAGTGCTGCTACGCAGTGTCCTGTCCGCCCAGCCGGATGCAGGGGGCTGGGCAGGGGAAGGTTGCAGGTGGTGGCTGCCGCTGCTCTGTATTTGGCTGCATGTCCGTCCTCCCCCCTTACCCTCCCCTGCTCTGCTCGGCATCCAGCTGCCGGGGATACACTGACTCAAAAAGCTTGAAAAACCCTGTTCTAGCCCCATAATCCTCTACGCCTGGATTTTAGCTTGTAATGTCTTAACCTATGCTTATATACAGCACTGGGCTCTTGTGAAGAGTTTGGGTCAGATTTGTCAGGGTAATAGTCTGTAACTCATGTTCTCAATTCAAAAAAATTCCCAGTCATGCAAACTATCCTATTAAGTCTCTGTGATTCCAGTCACATCATAGGCCCATGACTCTGAGAACTTCCAATTCTTCCTGCTTGTTTCCTAGGCTCTGACTTGGTATATAGACATCTAGAGTAACCAGCAGACTGTCCTACTTTCTCAGGAAGGCTTTCCCTGTTGTCCCCTCTTCTGCTTGTGCTTCCTCCAGATCACCCACTTCCCCATTTACCCCAGGAATATATTAATATTATAACATATATAATATTTTACATAAATACATAATTTCTATATGTTGTACAAGTGATAAATTATATCTATCTATCTATCAATTCCAAAGACGGAACAAATAACTGGAGGAGTTCCGATCTCTGGGAATAATTGTAAGCATTAACGGTTTCCGAAATGGCAGCCACCAACCATCTTATCTACAATATAATGGCTCTTAGGCAGCACCTGCATGTTTCCCAATAGCAACATAATATTTATTTACAAGAGACTATTATGAAAGGCTTTGGAGGGATTTGCTAAAATTGAGACCCAACTAGTGAAGACTGTAGGGGCCAACCTATTTCAGACATGCTACAAGATAAGCCCTGACCCTTCCCAAAGTACAGCTCCAATACTCTTTTCCTGCATTTCATTTGTGGCTCATGTGCCACACAGGCTCATCATCCCTGTAGCAGCTTACCTACAAATGCCAAGCTCTAAGAAATAAAACCAGGACCGGGCTGTACTACCCACTTTATGCACCTATGCAGCACAAAAATCCACGGATGTTCCTGTTTCTGCTGGCAACTATAAAACACATAATTGTGTTCTCTCAAATTGTCCTACTTCAGCCGCTCTGCTCTTTTACTCAGATCCATCTCCCAGCAGCCAAAGACTATAATGCAGGAGAAGTATTTTAACAATAGTAACAAATCAATTATTGTGCTGAATTTCTAGAAATTGCTGTACCCTACTAATTTGTGTAAAATAAACATCACCTTAAGGATTGTAACTACAGCATCAAGTGTTTTACAATTATGCTTGCTTGGGGCAACATCTTTTGGTATGAGCAGAACATTACAAGGAAAAAGTCAGCTTTACTTGCCATGATGCGAATAGGGAAATATACCTGCCTTAACCATCTTTCACTAAACCAGCTTGTGATACAGGCCTCTCAAACTGCTGCAGTGCAGACATTGAGGATTTTCAGAACTGACTACAAGTTAAAAGTAAAATATACAACAGTAACTGTCAACAACTGGACTCTGACCTTGACTGCTTTTATCCATCTCAAATAAACAGCCCTGAAGCAGCAAGGTACTACAAACACACACTTTGAATTTTACTGTTGATGCTTAGAAAGGCAACACTAAATATGCATCTTCCATTAAGACTTTGTAAGTGCTTCTGTACCTGAAAAAAAAAAGTTATTGCAGCATCACATAGGGAATGATGGTAGCACTGAGTTGATAAAGGAAAAGAACTGTAATAAGTAAGTTAGCAATATACCAGTTATTTAGTTATGTTGTAATGCACAGACCACAGGTACTACTTACTGAGCACTTGAATACTATAACCACTGTGGCTTTGTTCGCAGCTTTTGGGGCCCCCCGCGCCCCCCCCCCGCCACACGACGAGGGTGGATCGGAGACAAAACAAAAGAAAAAAAA
>JAGPOW010003316.1:151206795-151227449 GCA_030014935.1 Caiman crocodilus | reverse complement strand
CTATAACCACTTGGGCATTTTAAGCATCTTTCCCCCCCCCCCCCCCCACAAAGAGAAAACGGAGTGTAAGGTAAGAAGCCAAATTAATCTGAGCACCATGCCTAACAACTTCTCTTTGGCTTCATATTTCTTCCTTTTTTTTTTTAAACAAGTTACACATGCAATCCACAGCAGCACCTTTTTCCAGTTATACACTAAGTAGGAGAGACTGTATATTATCATTTATCCTTCTGTAACCTATGTTTTGATTTTTCAGTTCCTTTCAGTAGTCATGCTTTTACATATTGATTCTTCTTCTGACAAAAAAAAAAAAAGTGATTACATTAGTTACTTCAATGGGCATTTAGTATTAAGAGGGGACCCTGCTCAAGTACTTCATGTGCTGATGCACTGCTCTTCAAAAATACTGACTTCTTTCCTAAAATGCTCTAAGACATAGGTTAGTTTATATACACTTCAACACAGAATTTTATCTTTAGCTACTTCCATGGAATAAGGTTCTATTGTCAAAGCAATAGACTCAGTTCCTGCTGATCTAATAATTTCTCTGACTTGGTTTAATTATAAAAGCAGAAGTCAGCTAGAAGTTCAGCCCTGGATTACCACATATAAGGAACTACTTGGAGCAAACTTTTTTCCTTTCATCTGAGCAGGCTGCGATCTAGCACAGGTGGATCTTAAGACAGACACAGAGCAGCTACCTACTAGCAAGAGTAGGTTGAACAAGATTGGGAAAGATTTTTTTGTAATGACTTGCACTTCTCTTCTGTATAGACTGTTGGAGTATCCCAGAGGATGAAGAAAAAAAATTAGGAAGCTAAATACCAACAGTGACTAAAGCAAGGGCTCCCATAATGTAGGCTAAAATGAGGCCTGCCCCTTTTGGCCCTCCAGGAACAAAACTTTGGGGATCCCCATCCTCAAATGTCACTGATCCATTTCTAAATACAGCTTATCAAATCACTTATTCATTATGAAAGCCTTTATGAGCCAAGGTAGGGACATCCTGAGCACCTAAGAATGACAGCCTCATTTGATATCCAGCTTGCAGTACGGAAATACAGGTTGCTACATAAAATTTTTAGTTGAGGCTAGAAGGCCACACTTGCCTCACATTGTAACTCAAGTACTGTATCAGCCTGGAAATTCTACTTTTTCCAAGCTTTTATCACCTGGCAATCTTGAATTTGGCTGAGCAAGTATCACAGTAGTTAATCTGTTGACAAAAGGATAAGCAGTTTGAGAATCTACAAATCCTATACTTTATTGCTTATATTTAGACAGAAAAACTGGTGTCCCACCTCACTGACCTTACAAACCAAGTTGACGGAATGCGATTGGACCATGAAATACCCTGAGGGAGATTCATTTTAGGAGTCTTATTTTTGTTTATTTTTATACAAAGCAGCTGACAATATTCTTATTTGAAAGGGGATAGGAGATTATATCCCCAGAAGTAAACATATTGAGTTCAGGATTTAAAAAATAATTTGCATAGCCACCAGTAAAAATGTTGGTGATCTCCCAAGAGGTATTATAAAAATGATCAAAGTGGGGATTTTTTTGAACTGGGAAATATTAATAACCAGGATTAAATATTTTAAGGATTAAAGTTTTTCAGAAAAATGTAGAAGAGAGTTGGGATAACTAAAGAGTCTGTATTTGAAGCAGGCTATTCTTTCTGAGGGCTAAACTGTTTCTTTTCTCATGTACTTTATACAGTAGAATCCATAAGGGACAGGCTAGAAGAAAAAAAAAAAAATGTGAAAGATGTAAAATGTCAAACTTCTGGAGTAATTCATTTTGTACAGAATATGAATCTAATGAGTAGACTGAAGGAAGACATGAACTATCATTTAAATGTTCTTACCCTCAGAAGATAAATATATTTAATTCTGCCACAATTTTTATATACATAATTTTACAGCACAGGAAAACAAGATTACTTGCCCTTTTGCCTCGAGTGGGAGCCTATCATTTCCTTCAAAGCTTGCCCCTTTATTTCAGAGTAGCAAGTTTGCTATTGGAGGAAAGTTCTCACTTCCAAAGGAACTTAAGCCTGAAGTTATGAAAATACCAGCTCTCTTAAGACAGCTTTCCCAGCTCCAAACCAGGGGATTGGGAAATTGTTCAAGAATGGAAGAACACAAACAAACAACAATAAAAGGCCCCCAAAAACATGGTTTTAAAGCATAACCATTCCCTAAGAAACCTGACAGTCCCTTTACTAATAAGAAGTCTTATAATTCTATTATCCTGATTAAGTGTTCAGTCTACCAACTGAGCCACCATGCTAAATTATAAATGGCTGAAAAGAGGCACTTCACATCTAAGAGTAAAAGAAGCCGTTTTACTCCCAGAGCTGGTCAGAATGGCTTTCCACCTTTTAGCTAGCTTCAAAATGGCCAACGTCTGCTCGAACAGTCTGCTGTCTTTACCTGCAGAGTGAGCTCTGGATGCATCTACATGAGACACTGAATATACAGTTGTTACTGTATAGTCATTTAGTGCTTGTATAAACAAGCATATATCAGTACTAAATGACTGTACAGTAGCGCCGACGAATGTCATTGTGACACTACTATGCAGCAGTCTAATACTATATGCAGTAGCACTCCCGTCACGGTTGTTGCCACGTGATGCTACTGCACAATCAGTGTCTCATGTAGACACAGCCTCTGAGAAGTTGCATCAAATCTCCCTTCATTACCACCACAGTAAGTTGCAAGCAACTCCCATAAAGGAAGTGGAATTACACCTGCATGAAATAAGAGGGTAGCTGGATGTAGTATTTGCATGTTGCTGTGGAAAGTATCACATAGAATCAGTCAAGTGGATCTGAGGGGAGAAATTGACCTTCATTTGCTGCTTTCAGAGAAAAGGTCAGTATTGGGGTGACTAATCTAGTGAAAGCTTCTTCCAAAGACATGCAAACCCATCCAATTTGTTGAACTGGCTGCTAACCCCTCTAAGGCCAACTTCTTTTTGTAGAGATTATTATGAAATTTATCAAGAACCTGCCATTTTCCGCAGCTTCAATTTCTCTGGCAGCAGTGTTTGACTTTGCCATTTAGAGAACGCCAATAAAAACTTCTCAGCACAACAACAACATACTTCTCAAAAGGGAAGTATTTCAACTAAAAATCTTTGTGTGTACTTACTGAGATTGTACCATTGTCTAGACCTATGGACAGCCTTCTGGTTTCCGGGTTAAAAGACATGCATGAACATGGAGCTGAAAAAAATGAACATGTTGATGACGTTAACAAAACCATGATTCTCACTGAAGTTCTGGAGAGCCTAGCTAACTAATATACTTATGATGCTATATTTTCTACTTTACCCCTTGACAGAGAAGTTCAAAATTAGAGTTCCTATAGTAACAGGATTGGATGCACAGCATATCAGGAAATAAATCAATACCTCAGTTCTTTCTTGTATAATGATCTTGCTTCTTTCTTAAAAAAAAGAAATTAAGCAGGGAACTTATATAAAAGAGCAGCTTTGGCATCAGGCCCCTCTAATACTGAAAAGACATTTCAGTTTTAATGCCTTCGTAGATTTAAAGAAAATGGAAAAAATGTCACTAGTCATTCTTTTGGATTTTCACTTGCAATAAATCATAATACATTATTCTTTCCAAGGTATGCATCCCATCTACAGATCTCCTGAAGGAAACAACTCACCCATACTGAGTTTCAATACTAGGAGAGACTGCCATAGCAGTAATACCATTATGGGCAATAATTTTCATTACAATTACAAAACATAACTCATGACCAGAAGCAGTTATCAAGGTAGTATTCTGTTCAGTATCTAGGACCCCTTACTTCAGCCATAGCACAATAAACTTCTCAGTACATACTCTTAAATTTCCTTTATAAAAATACAAATCTTACACTCCTATGAGACTCTGACAATGTTAACACATTTATGTACAAACAATTTGCTATTAAGAATCAGAGTAATGCTTGGACTCTATTTATGAAACAACTTTCTTAATCCAATCTAGGTTTGCAGTGACAGTTTTTACATCTCACTACTGTAGCATAAAGCTTCTTGTTCTCAGTCAAGTTCTTACAGAAGAGATGCAAGACATGGCAATTGGTAAATCACAGCAGGAGGGGAAAGGAATTATTGTTTCTTTTGGATTTCACCATCAATGCTTGAAATAAAATATGAAATCTGGATGTGAACAACATTCTTAGTTCTGCTTTTTCACAGTTCCTATTTCTTGTAGCTTTCCCCACTACTAGCTAGGTATTAGCACTTGCTTTTGCAACACTGCATGGCCTGAATAAATATCTTCAACTTGTCTTCTCCAACATGACTTCATATCTACATTTCACACTCTTATCCTAACATTCAGAAACCCAGTGGATCCTGAAAAAGTCTGAGGTTAACCCCCCCAAAACAAAAATACTCTGTCAGGATTAATGACACTGCTATTTGATGTTACTAAAAGGGAACGTGTGAAGAACATGGTTGCCTTTTCAGGTTTCTCATTTAAATGCACTGAATTTAACCAATTCGGTTCCAGTTTTTACTGAGAAGAAAGTGAAACTTCTGGGGCTGATGCAGTGGCACTCTTATGACTAGGCTTTTAAAACTGCAGGGGAGAGCTTAAGTTTTTTTTAAAAGAAATAAATGATTCTCATTTTAAAAAGCTTCATGAAAACATTACTAGTCAGACAATGTTGCATAAAAAACTATTTTACAAATTAAAAAAAAAAAAAATCGAATAAGAACAGCCTACATTCCAGGTCTAAAGTCTACCTTTCTTCTAAAATGTACCAAGTACCACCCATCTGATGAAAGAATCCTCATTACCAGAAACAATACTATTAACAGGTTGAAATCTTAGCTTTTCAGAATCACTGCTAGTAAGATGATGCAACACAAATTAACTTTAAGTCTTCCAGGAAGAGACTAAGGGTGAGATAACCTGGTTTAATTATAACATGTAAAGAACGCTTAGAATTTGAACAATTCCTTGCAGCAAGGCTCATTAACAAATGCCTTCTTGGCATCTTAAAGTTAAACTACTTTGGGGGAGAATTATCTTCGAGCTGTGCCATTTAGTTTAAGTTAACCACTGGAGATAAAACCACTCATTGGTGGTCCTCCAGCATCCCAGGAATCGCTGCTCCCAGGAGGACTATCTATCTATCTATCAGCTAGGATTATAGCCCTGGACTGACAGCTGGGGGCAGCAGACTAGTGGCTGGGGGTGAGTGGGCCCCCTCCCTATTCCTAGATTATTCCCCTAACACCTCGATCCCTGCCCCACCACCTGGACTGCTGCCTGTTGCCTCAATCACCCCCCTCCACCCACTGGATTGCTACCCTGCCATCCCAATCAACTTGAGAGCACCAATGGGGGTAGGGGTTCCCCACCTGCCTGCTCCCAGGCTCCTTGCAGACAACACTGGCTCTGCACACTGAAATCCAGCCCCTGCTGGACCCCAAGGCTGAAGGGGTAGGGACAGGGAAGTCAAGAAGCTGCCAGATTGCTGCACAGCACAGTGGAGCCTGAGCCTGGATCCAAGTGCGCAGGGCTGGCATGGGCTGCAGGAAGGCTGGAAACAGGCAGGGAGAAGGACGGTCTATCCCCACTCTCCCAGCTGCCACAACTGCTCTTGGGCTGATTAGCATGGCAGGGCAGCAATATAGGGGTGGAACAGGTCATTTAAGTGGCACAAGGGACCCTTCTGTCCCTCCTCCCCAGCCTATACTGCAGCTAGAGCCCCAATGAGTGGGGCAGGTACAAAGGAGACTTGTCAGCTTCTAGATACAACAGCTCTCTAGTGGCAGGTGTGAGAAGTGCATGAGAGAGGATATTAACCCCGAATGTGCAACTGATTACTAGTACATGTTAACTTTAACACAGACTAGCATTCTTTACAGTTAACACCAGCTAACTAATGAGTTACTTCACCCTGAAAATCAAGTCACAGCATGTTAGTAACAGGACTGAAGCATGCTTGCTAACAACCCAAGATAAAATGTTCAAAAAGTCACTTCTGCTTAATCTAAACAGATATAGCATCTATATGATTTCCATGAAGGTACCAGTCTTCTTCCACTTAAGTATTGCTGAGTGGAAACAGCTGTATACACCTGTATAACAGTGCTTTGTACTAGTAAAAGCAGGGCAATGGGGTTTCCACCTGCTTTTACCACATTGGTAAAGTTAATGAAATGTTATTACGGTAGACAAGACTTAAGGAGCTTAAATCCCTTTTGTAAATCAGTGAAATCCATGCACTTTTCACAGAAGTCCTTAAGACATTTAAAGTTGTCTTTGACATTTTTAACCAGAAGACTAATATTATTATTAATTTTTTACAGCTCTTCCCTTGAGTTTCTTAATTCAAGTTGGTCTAAATGGAATGATCCAGCAATCTCTTCCGTCACTAAAACTTTATCTTCTATATAAAATGGAGATGGTGCATAAGTTCCTTTCCTCACAAACATGGTACAAATGACCTACCATTGAAGTACAATTTTTCACTTTTTTCAGCTGATTACATAAGAATGAAAAAAAGCTATTTCACAGCACTTGTCTTCTGTTACATGCAGATCAACACAATGAGCATAGCATCGGGAATTCCTGGAAGTCTCTTGAGATGGGACATGGGCAATTCTGGTTTTGTATAAAAGCAGGATAATTTCTTTACTCAAAACATATTCTGATTTATGATGCATTTCACACTTCCCTAGTTTCAAATTGTGCAAAATATGAAACTAATAATAGCTAGTCAGAGTATGTTGCTTCCTCAAAAAATATTAGACACTCACTCCACCCTTCATCATTACAGAAAGCATTCTAATTTGTCTGGCACTTAAAGATTCTGGTGGCTGTTTTTTTGTTTCATAGACATTAGGGGCTGGAAGAGACCTCATGATATCATCAGGTCCAGGCCCCCCCTGCTATAGGTGGAAAGTCAGCTGGGATCAAGTGACCCCAGCAAGAAATATATCCACTTGTTTTTCTGAACAAGTCCAGAGTAGGTGCTTGTGCCACCTTGGGGGGGGGGGGGTGATGGGGGAGTTTATTTCAGACCCTGCATACACACACTCTAAAGAACTGTTTTCTTACATCTAGTCTAAATCATCGTTCCTGGGAGTTTATGGCCGTTAGACCTTGTTATTTCCTGGGAAGCTCTGTTGAACAGCTGTTCTCCCAGATCCTCATGTACCCCTCTTATGTAAGTGTAGGCTGCCACCAAGTCCCCCCTAAGCCTCATCTTCTCCAGACTGAAGAGTCCCAAGTCCCTCAGCCTCCCCTCCAGGCCTTGGATCATACGAGTGGCTCTCTGGACTCTCTCAAGCTTCTCCACGTCCTTCCTGAAGTGGGGGGCCCAATAGTGGATGCAATACTCCAGCTGCGGTCTCACTAGGGCCGAGTAAAGTGGGAGGATGACTTTGCTGGTTTTGCTTGAGATACGTCGGTGGATGCACGCCAGAGTTTGGTTTGCTTTGCCAGTCACAGCATCACATGAGTGGCTCAGATTCATCCTGTGGTCAATCAAGACCTCCAAGTCCCTCAGTCGTGGTGCTAGCGAGCGTAGCACTGCCAAGCCTGTAAGTATGTTGGGGGTTCTTCCTACTGAGGTGCAGCACCTTACTCTTCTCTACATTGAAGGCCATCAGGTCTAATTGCCTGACTGACCAATTCTCTCTGTTTGCAAAAGTCAGCCTTCCCAAAGTTAAGGACTTGGGTTTTACTAAGGGGTTTGCCTGCTCTTCACTGGACTAAGAAGGTGACCAATTCATGGTCACTAATCACCAAATTTCCCCTCAATCCTCAGATTGCTCACCAGGTCCTCCCCTTTGGCCAGGACCAGATAAAGCAATGCATCTCCCTAGTCGGCCCACAGGCCTCCTGGGTTAGGTGGAGATCATCAATGTATGTGAGAAAGCTACATGACCTGTCAGATTTTGCCATCCACTCATTCCAAGAGATGTCAGGGAAGCTGAAGTCCGATCGTGCATTGGGAGCATGCAGCTTTGACCAGTTCCGTATTGAATTCCCAATTTAAGTTCTTCCTTTTGGTGGGGAGGTCTATAGTAGACTCCTATAAGCATGTCACCCTCCCCATTTTCTCTCTGTATTTTGACCCAGAAGGTATCAAGACACCCTTCCTGGTTAGAAACTCAATCTGCAGGGAGGTGAACTGATCCTTGACAAAGAGCAACACCCCCACCACTCTACCACACATGGTCTCTCCTATACAAGGTGTAACCCCCTACAGCAACTGACCAAATCATAGGTGACATCCCAACAGGTCTCCATAATCTCTACAAGGTCATAGTCATTTTCACAAAGGAGAAGGGCCAGTTCCTCATGTTTATTTCCCAAACTCCTGGCATTTGTGTACAGGTAGGCAAGTCTGCCATGACAAGGCCAATGCTTCCATGAGGGGTAAAGCAGGACCTTTCCTTGGGCTGTCACCAGAGTGGGTTCCCTTGGGTAGCGTGGCTGACATGATCTAGGCTAGAACTGTTAGCATACCACTTGTCCCCCAGTGGTCTTAGTTTAAAGCCCTGTCAAAAAGGTCAGCCATTCTGGCTGAGAAGAGCCCTTTCTAGGCAAGGTGGAAGCCATCCCTTCCCAAAAGTCTGCTCTCTCTGAAGTGAGGACCATGGTTGAGGAAGCCAAACCCCTCATGATGGCACCAACTCTGGAGTCTTCTATTCACCTCACTGATGTACTTGCCCCTCTGGAGCCCATGACTTGCGACTGGGAGGATTGAAGAAAAAACTATTTATGCCCCCAGACCCTTGAGCTCAGCTCCCAGAGCTCTGTAGTCACACATGAACCAGCCTGGACTTCTCTGTGCTGTATCACTGGTGCCCACATGGATGAGTAGCATGGGATGGTGGTTGGAGGGCTGGATGAGTTTGGGGATACTCTCCATCACATTCCAGGCACGAGCTCCAGGCAGATAGCAGACCTCATGGGCTAGGGGGTCAGGGAGACCCCCTAATCGCTCCCTTAGTCCCGTTAAGGAGGGAGTCATCCAACACAATAACTCTGTCTTTTTCTAGACACAGGTGCTCGTGACCCTGCGTCCTCACATGCTGGAGCCGGTGATATGGTTGGCTCCATTGATGCAAGAGGTGCAAAGCGGTTGTGTAGCTCCAGGGGAGTGGTAACCCTGGTGCTGCACCTCTTTGGGTCGGAGACAACCTTTGTCCAGGCAGTCTTAGTGGTGGTTCCTTGGTTCTGCCACTCACTCATGAGCAGGTACCGGACTCTTACTTTCAGGCTCTCCACCCAAATCGGGTGCTCAAAACCAATCTGAGAGAACTCAAGCTGACCAAAGGTTCTCAATACTGTTTGTAGTAATACACAAAACAACTATTTTAGGTGTAGATCAGAGATGTGAACAGAAACTTAGACCACAATTTATGCAGGTATGAAAAAAATCAGCCAGAGAAAATACCATTCTGCTAAATTAGTGGTCTCCAACCTTTTTAAGTAGGAGATCACCGTTGGCATTTAACAAGCAAACCAAGATCTACAGTGTGCCAGCGCCACCCCACCTTTCCTGTCCCTCCCTCCTGCCCAGCAGGTAAGTCTGTGGAGAGGAAGGAGGTGCAGATTGAGAAAGAAGTTGAGGGGTGCACCTCCCCAGCAGGTAAGTCTTACCTGGCCAGGGGCCCACTCAACTTACCCCTGTTTCTGCTTGAAGGAACAATACAGCTATTTAGGGAAGATGAAAGTAGCTATAGCTGCTGAAAGTCAGCCCAGTCCCATTGACTTTGAAAGAACTACAGACTTAAAGCCAGCTGAAGACATAGATCAGCACTTTCTGGTGTATACTTAGTGAGTATACAGTGCAGAGATACTCCTTTAAATCTTGCTCACAAGCACAAAACTAGGAAAAGAAGATTAAGTTTGCCTCCTGAGGATATTGTTAGTACATTTTCTACATTAACCAAACATACATATGCACATAATAGGTAGAAAGAAATTCTGTACCTTCTTACTATAATATATAAGGCTGAAGCAATCTGTCAAATTTAAGATCCTATGGGAATAGGTATAATACAATTAAGTATTCTTTTTCAGTAAGGAGATTGGTCTGTCGGTCAATGACTCAAGAAAGTGATCGGCAACTGTTTGATTATTACTTAAAACAGAGAAAGCTTTTATTTTTCAACAAGTGTTCTCATACAGTACAAGGTTGAGGCTAGGTGAGAGAGATGAAAAGAACATTGTTTCAGAAATCTATGGATAAATGTATTGTTTCAGTATCAAAACCACGGTTAAATTTCATATGACTACATTATCCCTTCAGAAGGCAAGGAAGATTTGCCAGATGGAACAGGACACTGCCCTCTTCCCTAACCACTCCTTTCTTCAACACTCTAAAGTAACCAATAATAAGTTTCTTATTAGTTTATCTAAATAAAATTGAAGATTATTCTGCTATGGTGGGACTGGGGGGCAAATCTGAAAGGTTCATATTGAAGACTAAACCCTAATTTACCCCTCTAATGGCAGAATTTGAGTAACTGAATTCTGGCACTTGATTCACAAGTGTAATTGTTTGAGCATCTCCCACATAGTAGGTGGCTGAAATTTCCATCTTCCCTCCCCAACACTGATGACCTTCAGAAATGCAGCTGCCAACCTTGAACCTTCCCTTTGGCACATGGATTTTCTTTTGCACTACTGAATTCTATCCTATTCTTCAAATCTCCCATTGTCTTTTCTACTTCCCAGCCAGAAGGTTACTTACACCAACTTAAACTTGACTTCTCTTCTAATAAAGCCAAAATTCCGTAAGTCTTGTAAGTCAGGATCACACACTTGGTGCTTTTTTCCTTCCTCTTTTTTTTTTGCACCTGTTCTATGCCATATTTAGATGGCTGTAAAATCCTTTGTGCTTTTCATCTACAGAAGCCATGCTCTCACTTCACTTTTCTTATTGAGGCAGGAAATTACCAAAACAATTACTATCATAGTCTTCCCTTGCACTGCCCTCAATTTATCCAGTCCCTCCAGAATGCACAGTTGGGAGGTGAGGGAGAATCATCCCCTACCCCCCCATTGCTTTGATCAGATCACAAGCCTTCTGCAAATTCAATTATTGATTTTCCTCAACTTATCCTTAGTTTCAAAGCCTTATACAACTTTTGTGATTTGGCATCACATATTTCTGTTGTCCCTTCCTCTTCCTCCCTTATTTACTCATCTCAAGTTTTCCCTCCAAGCCAGCCCCAATGCTTCTCTCCCACTGTTTGCATGCTCTTCCATGCCAACCACCAGCTCATATGCCTAACAACCTTATTTTCTACCAAGCCCCTACTTTAGTGTGTTCAGTTCATTCCAGTGTATGGCAAACAATATTAACCTCTTCAAAAGGTAAGAACTGTGGCTTCCTTTTGGTTTCTAAACACAAAACTGACACTTGATATAGTAACAGAAACAAAGGAAAAACAGTTTACATTAGAAATTAAGGTAGGGGATTCGGTATCAGTTCCCAGCCTGCAAAAGCTTCAGAGATGCACAGTATCAAGCATGCAATGGAAAGCCCCCAAAAGGTCATAGGCACAGAGGTGCTCATCGAGACCTAAAGAAAAATTGGTTGGCAGAGTCATAGTAAATATGCATCCTAAAATACTTACATGGCATTGCATGGTATATGCTAGGCCAGTACTGCCCACTGTCTCTCTTCAGCCAGACACGAACTGTTCTGTGAAAGAAAAAGAAAAAAATAGTTATGCAACTATTTAAAAAAAAACAAACCCACAGTGACAATGAAAACTAGTGCTGATGTGAACTGCTACATGGAAAGCCCTTTAAACAAGAATAAATTTCACCTGGGGCTGGGGGAATGGGAAGGGTCCATAAAAACCTCCACAAAACCTTAACCTTTAAGCTCCCTCTAGTTATGTGAGGTTAGTACCTTCTTTGTTCATACCAGTCCTTGGCATATTCCTAAGCTTGTCACAACTTGCTTAATTGACATCTTGTATGGAATTTTTGACATATACTTTGGTCAACCAGGAACCAGACCAACACTGAAGTATTTCACATAATTCTTCAGACTAGAATGGGAAACTAGGTGGGATCTTCCATGTCATCAAGTCCTCCACCCCTGCAGGGGACTTTCTGACAAACGTATCAGGTGTCATATCTTGAAGCCAGCTAGATCTCTTGCCCACCTTTTACCACTGGAAGTTTGTTCCAGAATTTCAATCCTCCTCTGCTTAAAACCATTCCAACCTAAATACATTCAGTATACATCCCCATTTGTTCTTGGGTCAACACTACTCTCAACCTTAAATAGCTTGTTCCCTTTCCCTGGCATTTACATACCTCCCCCATTTAATTTTCCGTGTTAGCATCACATTGGTGGCTCAGTGATCAAATGTTAGAACACCCTGGTCTCCTCTCATCTATGAGTCCTCAACTCAGAGCAGAAATTTTCATTGGTCCAAAAGGTTATGACCAGGCCCTTAATATTAAACGCAATCTCATTACTATTCCTGCAGTTCTCAAGGTCAAACAGTTCCTCATATGGAGGCTAATCATTCTCTGTACTGACAATCTCTCTCAAACTGCATAATAAGCACAAAGATCAGTTCATAAGACTGAACTCTGAGGACCTGTCCTCCAATAGCTTCTTTTAGTACAATACTTCCCTTTTTCTATCTTATTTGCTGCCATCTCCCCTTTAAGCTGGCACAGGGAAAAGCAGCAGCAGTGGCTGGGTCCTAGCACATGCCCGCCCACTTCTGACTCAAAACTGGGTCATTCTGGCCTGCAGCTGAAGAAGACTGCTGGCCGTTAGCTTACAATGGTTCTGCTAATGCCTATTTTAACTAGTACTTTCCCACATAGTACTGTACCTAAATGCAGATTAGATCTGTCACATTTCTCATCTAGAAAAAAAAAAAAAAAAAATCAGTTACCTTATTAAAGTATGTGGATACCTGCTTCATATGGCAAGCTACAACATGGATTTACTAAAAGTACTCTATTTCTTTCTTGGTGTACCTCCAGGTCTAACCATTCTTTATTTCTATGTTTGTTCTAAAGCCTGATGTACTGCTGGAGTCAAGAGGGGCCTGTAGTTCCTTACAGCTTCCAACCACCTCTAAATTATGCGCATTGTTTCTTATTCTCCAGCCAGGTGGTACTATCCCCAATTCAGCAGATACATTCAAAATCAAGGCTCTTGGACCAGAGATTTCACATACCAGCTCTTTCAGATTTCCAGAATGGAGATTTTACCTAATCCTCTGCAAATGGAGCATACTGAACTTCTGAATGTTGTTTCCACCCACTGTGGTAGTTTCCACTTCCATGTGATCACTGTCATAAGTCAGTTTTATATACTCCTACGTTTAAGTTGGTCATGCTTATTGAAAAACTAAGGCAAAAGATTAGTTAAATTTAAGATGGTTTATACCTAAATTATCTTTAATCTTAACCATTATCTTCACCGATCCATGTTAAGATGATGAAAAAATGCTACAAAGGACTACTACCTCTGCTACTACTACCATAATGCACCCAGAAGGGCAATGAGAAGCATGCCTCCTCCCAGTTGCTCTTACTCTGTATGTCCTCAGTCCCCCCAAAATAAGAGGACATAGCAGCCGAATGGTGCATACTTCAGCACGAGTCTTGGGCTCTGCCACATGTGCATATTAGCATGCAAACAATGCCTTTGGAAAGCACCTACATTGCCTTATTCAGATCTGGCATGAGTGAAGAGGGAATAAGTGGGTAGGTCAGGACATACTGCTCAGTAGTAGTATTGTACGCAACCTGGTGGCTGTGTAATTGTGCCTTTGGATTACTACTAGTGACTATATACGAAACCAAAAGGGCTCTCAGCCTTAAAGGACCAAAACTGAAGAAGCATACTCTCTGGCTAGAGGTTGATGAACTGTGGTGGGTAGTTGTTATGGAAGGTAATGGCACTGACAATATAATCTGTGGCAAAAACAGAGTTCAAGCTATAAGATGGCCACTCTAACCTTTACACTTGCTCTAGGTTTTACATTTTAGCCATTTAATTAAAGAGGGCTGAACGTTAAGTCTCTTTTTATGACCAGGTTATGAAACGCCTGGACACAGGAGGAGGGGCGGACGTTGTATACTTAGACTTCAGGAAGGCCTTCGATACAGTAGCCCACCCCTTACTGGTGAACAAGTTAAGAGGCCGTGACTTGGATAACTACATAGTCCGGTGGGTGGCAAATTGGCTAGAGGGTTGCACCCAGAGAGTCATGGCGGATGGGTCCTTTTCGACCTGGAAGGGTGTGGGCAGTGGGGTCCTGCAAGGCTAGGTCCTTGGACTGATACTCTTTAATTTCTCCATCAGCAACTTGGACGAGGGAATGAAATGTACTCTGTCCAAGTCTGCAGATGACACAAAGCTGTGGGGAGAAGTAGACACTCCGGAGGGCAGGGAACAGCTGCAAGCAGACCTGGATAGGTTGGACAAGTGGGCAGAAAACAACAGAATGCAGTTCAACAGGAGAAATGCAAAGTGCTGCACCTAGGGAGGAAAGATGTCCACCACACCTACAGACTAGGGAATGACCTGCTGGGTGGCACAGAAATGGAAAGGGATCTTGGAGTCCTAGTGGACTCCAAGATGAACATGGGTCGGCAGCATGATGAAGCCATCAAAAAAGCCAATGGCACTTTATCGTGCATCAGCAGATGCATGACGAACAGATCCAAGGAGGTGATACTCCCCCTTTATCAGGTGCTGGTCAGACCGCAGTTGGAGTAATGTGTGCAATTCTGGGCGCCGCACTTCAAGAGGGATGTGGATAACCTGGAGAAGGTCCAGAGAAGGGCCACTCATATGGTTAAGGGCTTGCAGACCAAACCCTACAAAGAGAGACTAGAGAACCTGGACCTTTTCAGCCTCCACAAGAGAAGGTTGAGAGGTGACCTTGTGGCTGCTTATAAAAGTTCACCATGGGGGCACAGAAGGGAATTGGTGAGGTTTTATTCACTAAGGCGCCCCCGGGGGTTACAAGAAATAATGGCCACAAGCTAGCAGAGAGTAGATTTAGACTGGACATTAGGAAGAACTTCTTCACAGTTAGAGCAGCCAAGGTCTGGAACGGGCTCCCAAGGGAGGTAGTGCTCTCCCCTACTCTGGGGGTCTTCAAGAGGAGGTTAGAAAAGCATCTAGCTTGGATCATCTAGACCCAGCACTCTTTCCTGCCTATGCAGGGGGTCGGACTCGATCTACTGAGGTCCCTTCCGACCCTAACATCTACGAATAAAGAGATCAAGAAAGAAAATTCAGTGCTACTAACATTTGAATGTTCTCACTGTTAGTTGTTCTTTTACCACTCAAACTTCACAGTATACACACAGGACTGCTCTACCTGAATTACAGGATTTTTTTTTTTTACTCACTCAATATTTGGTATTGGTACACAGAATACAAGATAATTGATTCTACAGCAGATAATTCAGAGGGAAAAAACAACACGCCTCCTGCCCCACACATCTGAAGCAGTAGACAATAGGCTGACCAGTATCATCTCATTGCCTCCTGGTATTCCACCATCTGTTATCTCTGGCCTTATACCACCATCTCTTACTAAAACAAATGTTGCTTCAATAAAGGACTGCACCAATTAAGCTCAGCATAACTCCAAGAATGTGGCTTTCTGCACTCACCAATGTGATCGCTCAGGGTCACAACAAGCTCTTATCCAACTAGTCTAGGCTCACTTCAAGATTCCAGACCCACCAAGTGCAGTTGGCAAATGAATGACTACAAGACCTGGCCAGTCTTACTTACCATCTGCATCCTCCACTCCACAGTCTTCTTATTTTCACTGTTATATGGCTAGCCACTGAGGTTTGCACTGAAAAATTCACCACTCAGAATACTGCTGACAGCAGCATAAACTAACTTGGAAATATAAGACTGAAAACTAGTACCACTGACTAACTAGCTACTGTATTTACTTGATTCCAAGACAACTTTTTTTTTTCCCGCCCCATGATGAATGGGGGGAAAAAAAAAAAAAAAAAAAGTCTCCTCTTAGAACTGAGTACCTGCAGGCAGCACCGAGTCCAGCGAGACTGGCTCTGGGCCGAATCCCTCTCTGCTACTTGGCTCAGCAGGGAGCCAGAGTAGCGAGGGAATGAGCACTGGGTCTTGGGCTGCTCGCTAGCTCTGGGCTCATTTTCCTACCTCTTCTGGCTCAGCAGGAAGCCAGAGAGCAGCAAAGGAGCCAGCCTGGAGCTGGAGCAGACAGAGAGCAGGGAGGGACTCAATGCTGGATCTCACTGTTCTCTGGCTCTGGGCTGATTGTCCTGCCACTCTCTGGCTCCGAGCTGTCTCCTTGCTGAGCCAGGAGAGCAATGAGAGACCCAGCACAGAGCCACCCAGGAGCACACCATGTGGCAGTGCATGGAGAACAAACAGGAAAAGAGCAAGTGGCATGGAGGCAACGGTCCAGGGTCAGGCTCCCTGTCTGCCCCCCTGCCACTTGCTTCCCCACTGCTGCTGCCTGCCGCAAGGGGGAGGGAGGGGGGAATGCATTTAAAAGTTGACCTTCCAATAATTAGATTATTTACATAGAAAAGCATAATAAGTGGAAACATTTTCCATGTATAAAAATCTAATTTGGGTGAGATGGGGTGACTCTTAAAGTCATCTTGGATTCAGGTAAATAGGGGAATTAAATAAAAAAGTAGATGATGGGACAATCACAGATTATGGGAATCAGATCCAAGGCTCCTGCAAATTCCCTTAAGGAACACTGGTATCCCCAAACACAATGCAGAGTTTCTCCACACAGGAGTACATGAGATGATGGCAGGGGAATACCCAAAGAATGCATCTTTCCACCCTCCCCTTCCACCCCATACAACTTGATGTGGTGAGCTGCTGTACAGAAGGCAGCCAAAACAGGAAAGCACTCTGTGTTAGCCATGTTATCATTGCATGGCCCAGTCCTGCTTCCGGAGAGGCTAATGAGCTCCAGCAACTCTCAAGGGCTGGAAGATAATTTATGCCTCCAAGAAACAGCCCTAACTAGTTCCATCTTCTGTATGTCCTGGGATGCTCTTGTATCCCTATGATATCTTCTCATAAAAAAAAACAACCCCACACTGAAATAAGGTCACATTTTCCTTTAATCACACAGTACAGGTACATGTTGTTCCTGCCAGAACACAGTAACAATAAGATCAGCAGCTATCAGGAAAGAAGTATGACAAGACTTACCACATCTGATGACTTGTCATTCTGAACATGGCTCTCTCTGCTAGTGGCAAGGATTTTTGCGAGTTTTATTGTAACAACTGTGTAGTCGAGGGGGATGTAAACAAGATTTTGGGTACCAGTGCACCTTTTCTCAGGTCTCAGACATATTCAGATACATATTTTAACCTCTTGTTTGAATTGGGTCTCACCATTCCATAAATTATTTTTATTTTGGGATCATCTCACCAAATATATTCAAAAGTTCAGATTCGACCAGATTCAGAAATACTATCCCAGCAGAAACCTCTTTCCACTCCCATTTTTAAGTCTTTGTAGAATAAGAAAAATCAACTCATTATTTAGTTGATTAGAGCAGACAGAGTTAAGATGGTACTTGAATAAGGAGATGGATTAAATCCTTTGATTAAAAAGATTTCTTATTAAAGTTAAACACAGGTTTTAAGAATAAACCTACTTAAATTTGAAATCATGCCAAACTTATGAAGGCTTAAACTTAATTTTAAATTAAAAAAATAAAATTTCATTATTTAAATAGTATGTTTGTTGCCTAATATTAAAACAAATCAAACCACTCAACTGAATCACTGCAAAAAAATGCAAAAAACAGTTTTGATAAGAGTAGGATTTTCCTCTGGGAGCTGAGAATAATTTTTTCATTCCATTCTGTTCTAGCAGTTAGTTTCAATGACTAGTCCATTCAAAGTTGAGACATTGAGAAGCAGAGAAGTTTGGCTTCCTGCTCAAGGAAACAGCTTAGTATATATAAAATGAGATCTACTAGCTCAAAAAAAAGTTTCTGCAGGACAAAACAATTTGCTACCTACAAAGCAGGAGCAGAGCATCGGTCTGTCTTGAGACAACAGATTTGCACTAAATGAGGCATCAGCTTGTTGAACATCTGCAACTGTATCTATAGAGTCTAATTCTTGAATGACAGTACTTATCACAACTGAAGTTCATACCTAATTCAGTAGTCCTGAATATATTGCAGGGAAGTTTCTTCTTTCCTCTGTATGTTGGGGTCTTCTTTCCTCAACAACCTTCACTACACTCTTAATAGACTGTTTCCAAGCAGCTTAATCCTCAACAATCTTCTTCCAGTTATTTGATTTAATGTTCATTGTCTTAATGTTTTACAAACATCTTTGAAATGGAGATAAGGATACCTCCATGGTCTGGGTCCTTTGGAGTTCTCTATACAAGAGAACCTTGGGCATATGGCCATCATCTATTCTCTGCATGTGACCAAGCCAAAGTTTATACTAACTGAGAAGATGGACATTCAGAATGTTAGCATGTTCAAAGACCTCAACATGGGCAACTCTGTCCCATCAGGAAATTCCTAGAACCTGGCAAAGGCAATGCAAGTGGAAGCTGTTGAGGTGCTTTTCTTGAGTAGAGTATGTGGTCCAGGACTTGCTGCCATACAAAAGATTGTTGACGACAAGCATGAAGATCTTGATCTTGGTCTTAACAGGCAGTTTGTTGTTGTTCCACACACTGCTCAGCATGATTGTAATACCTGATGCTTTGCCAACACAGGTATTCAGTTCAGCTTCAAGTGATAGATTGTTGGTAACAATGGAACGAAGGTATGTAAATTTATTTATAATGTGTAATACGTTTTTCACCTATTGTGAGCACTGGTGGTGAACCAATGCTCTGAATTGCAACACTGATTTTTTTGATGCTAATTGTAAAACCAAATCTTATGAGCAAAGGTACTGATGAGGCTTAAAGTCACTTTCTTTGTGGACTATCATTGTATCATCAGAAAACAGCAGGTCCGTCCCCTTCCCCACAAAAATTCTGTACTTTAGGTCTTTGCTATCTATAGAGACTTCCTACTTCAGTCAATAGCAAAATGATTTTCCCCACTTCAAATTCTTATTTACTCGTAACATTAAAACTACCACAAAAATTGTTTTTAGGCACTAATTGAATTCTTATTTCTATCTAAATGTAGTTTGACCCAAATCACAGGGGAAAGTAATCATTCATGTCTCTCAGCATCAACTGTAAAAATTAAAATCCTGAATAACATTACCCAATTGCTTAAAATAAATGTATAATTAAAGAGGGAGAAGAGCTTTTACATACCACCCTCCTCCACTCATCCTGCTCAAAGCTTCTCTCTTCCACCATCACCGTTACAACCAAATCAGGCAGAAAGAAATTAAGTTCACATTGTTTTATATCATTCTTTATATTTTATAGATTTCACCAGAACTAAAGAATGACACAACTTGGCTTAAACAGGCATTGAAAAGGTAGTAATGCAAAATCCTTCCTCAACTGGCAGAAGGACCACAACACCCTTCTTCATTCCTCCATCTCGCCAGCCAGTATTACCTTAAAAGACAAACTTGCAAAATTTGCTAATTTTAAAAATTTGCTTTTGAATGAATCAGTGCTGTCTGTAGAAAGACTTGGAACCCTTTTTTAAAAAGTAGAAAAAAAAAAATCAGCATCCTTTAAAAGGTTTATTAACATATCAGCAATATTTCTAGTTACTCTGGTGATATTAAGTTAAGAAAGGGAAACCAACTGAGGCCATTTAATTTTTCTGTTCAAGTATTATTTGCTTAGAGGATTCAGAGAGCAGAACAAACATTTAGCACCAAAAGTAGGCCCTGAAAGAAGACAATTCTTCTGTAAAAAAAAGACTCTTACAGCCCCTGTTCTTATTATTTGAAGGAGCATACAAAAATACAGTTACCTAGAAATAAAATCCAGAGCTTTTAAAGCCCCTAAAGAAAACAACTCATAACTAAGGACTTGAAACACATTTATTATGAAAATATAGCACAGAGAATATTTGCTGGTTGCACAGTTACTACAGTGCAACATAGGGCATCTGCCCATGTTGAAATTCATTCTTTAACTGCTCTAGAATTCAGCTGATTTCCATGGAAATGAACTGCCCCTTAACAAGTGAAGTAACTTTGTTGTCAGTGAACTGACTGACTTGGAAAAGGCTGAGAGCACAGTATGAATCAAAGGATATCATTCTATTCTTTTTATAGGAGAGATGCTTTATGCATTCTATTGATAAAAAGAAGAAAAAAAACCTGTGTAAGTTTAAAAATTCTACCATGCAAGAGACTACACTGAATATGCTGAATGGATGCGAAAACTGTACAACACATCATCATCTTAATATTACTGAAGATGAAAACAATTTTTTTACTTCTGTACACATGACTCATGTCCATCTGCTCTGCCAAGCTAGGAGTACAGCATAAAAATCTATTTAAGAAATTTTTTCTGCTAGAGGATTCTAGAGACATTTTCCCCAAATGTTAAATCCTGGTTTGCTGTTTTTATTTTTAAAAAAATGTATTACAAATTAGAAGAAAAATATCAGAGACATCTTTACTAGCTGGCATCTACTTCAGTTTGCAAACCCTTGTC
>JAGPOW010003316.1:151185206-151206695 GCA_030014935.1 Caiman crocodilus | reverse complement strand
TATATATAGTCAGATCCACACTCTCCAGTAAGCAAGGGTCTGAGACAGTTTCAGTCATTTACAGATATGGTATTAAATCTTCAAAGACTGAGATGACAGAGGAGTTTTACAGGCTTGGTGCCTGCACTAAGATGGACTGAAGGCTCAGGGAAGTGATTAGTATTAATACTGGCCTAGGTCCTCAAGAGTTACTGTTGCTTACTATGTAAATATTCATTTATTTGAGTAGTACCTAGAGGCTTCAACTTCCCACTAAGCAAGGTGCTATAATACTACATAGGAAGACAAGATTTTTTTTTTCCAACCTAAAACAGAGAAAGCAGCATAAATTTCCCCTCCTTCGTCTGTAGTAATATGCAAGAACTAACTGAAGAATCTGATGGTTCTAACCATAGCACATCACAGCACATGCACTAGCAATCACTATTGGCTAACTTTCCAGCTGTTACTTTGGCAATTACCTACAGGCAATCTTGTAGAAGTGATTCCAAAGAGCTACAGGAACATCAGAACACTTAAGCTTCCTGTTTTATTGCAATTTACCATTCATAAAAAGTTTAGAACTAAACACTTTACAGAAGACTGCTCACTTGTTCAATAGATTACCATATTTCACATTTTCCCTGTTATTAAGAACCAGTACTAGAAATATTATACTATGAACAATAGCAATATAGCTTAAACATTTCCCCCCAATTGGAAGATAAATTCATCTGGATTTTTGCTCTCTTGGATGGATATTTTAATTTGTAGATTGATAGGAAGCTGCTATTCTTCTGCCGGGGTTTCGAGAACAGTTTTCCTGTCCTTTTGAGGAAGTGGTTGCTATCACCACATGCAGAAACCAGACTGAGGCACTGGAAACTATCAAAACCATTTTTAGTTTCTCTGTGGCAATCTAGTAGTCTATGAACCCACCTACTTCATGAAGTAAATTTTTAAAACTACAGCAAAACCACCCACCCACACCACACACTATTTCCTTGGGGCTACTGAGATCCAGTCTAAGGCCATGTAGACCTGATACATTTGATGGAGGGCTGGGAGTGAAGGGTAAGGGCAATTCAGACAAAGAACAAGGCGTTGTTCTGCCTCCACACCTAGAAATATCTATACATTGTGGGAGGAATCCATCAAGATAATTACTGAAGTATCAGATCTTTAAATTTCCACCTACAGAAGGGGAAAGAAAAAACAAAAACAAAAAAAACATCCGCTGATTCATGTCAAAGCCAAATACCGAGGACAAAATGAGTTACACTTCCATTTATGATGAAGCCACCTTAAAGATGCACAAGTCTGGAAGAAAACCATTTAGATTGCAATAGATCTGCATACAGATCTAGCCCAGTGAAATATCCTGGTGCTGGGTGACAGTTTGTTCAAAGTGAGCAAACATCTACCAGTGCAAATTATACCATGTTGGTTCAACCATAACTGCCCTCTTCCAGCTGCATGGAGTATAGATCCATATTAACACTATTCAGAAGACTTCTAGTGCTCCAGGGGGAAGGAAGGATACTCACCTCTAGTTAAAAAGCTTAAGTACTGGCTTGGATCTGGGCAGAATAAGAGACTCAATTTAGGAAGAGGTATACTAACAAAGCATGAGGGGGATTGTTGTTAGGCTGTATGATTTTCCCTACTCTTAACAGATTACTGGCATGTATTTTTTAAATCTCCAAGTATTAAGTCTTCTCCTTTGCTTAAATGAGAAATTTATTTGTCAAAAGTTACTCCAACATCTCTAGTAACAATGACTTAAACTTCCAAAGAAATCTGTCTGAAAAATGAACCATCTAAAATAGCAGCCTTGGAGACTGCAAAAGCTTCACCTTGCCAAAATTCAGGTGAAAGTGTTGCTCTTGGCAGCAGTGCTTCAAATCTCACCTGAATTCTGTTAATTTTGCCATCTTAGTGAGAAATTGTGTTATTAGAAAGAACATACCTTTTGGGACTGGAGAAGCAAAGGAAAGCTGGCCTGCATTAGTTAAATGAGGAAAAAAAAATCCTTTGTTTTTTCTGCAGGAACAAAGTTCTTTAGTAGCTACTACCTGAAAATTTAACCCACTTCTAGTAGGCTGTGACAAGGAATGAAGCTTTTTCTTTCTAAAATAAAGTTGAGTGAAAGAGGAAACAGGAACAAAAAAAGTGAAAAAAATATTCCAAAAGTAACTTGCCTTTCAAAGATGACAAAAAACATTTTAGAAATAGAAGAATAGAGGGAGAAGAACAACAACTTTCAAAAGGGGTGCAAGATCAGAGACAGTTGCACAGACCAAAGTTATGGAGGTTTAGTTTTGGTCAAATAGCATAGTTGTCACTGTAAAACTTGGACTAGTAAAGTGTACTTCATATTGAGACAGGGATGGCATTAGGATTAAACTTTGTATGTTATAGATAGAAAACAGGTTCAGGAAATTTAAATGTTAGATTTTAATTACACAGATATTTAATACTTCATCCAAAGTAATAAATAATTTTGGTTTACCAATTCCAATATTCTTGCAAACAGACAAAATATACTAAGATGACAGGAATCACAGAAACCGCTTGCTTTTCATTCATTTTTGTATGCTTTAGTTGTTTATAAGCCAGCTGCAAGGTCACATTTATCTTACACAATACTCTAACTCAAGTCTTGCTGTATAAGATGTTTTTGCATCCAATTTTTGCTGCTGTAAACTAAATTTAAATGCAGACTGCACAGTCTAACAAGACTTGGAACATTTGCAATATTTAGAATTATATGGCCTCATGGCTGGAGCAATCAAAAGCTTGTACAATAGCTATCACCTGTATTTGCACTGAAAAATATCTGCTCCATTTAATTCAAATTTCTCTTATTAAGAAAGAGAAGTATTTATAAAACAGATACCCAAACTAAAAATGGGCAAAATAGAGAGACTGCAACTTTGTTTCAGCTCAAAAGAAACAAACTTCTGAGACAGCTACTGTTTGACAATCCCATAGTTCTGCAATAGGGTATAACTCTTGGGTTTTACTTACTCCTGTTATTTTCCAAGCAAGCAGGAATATAGACAAAGTTTTGCAGGATGCCAAACATGAAAAGGCACACCTGGAACCTGAGGCTTGCACATGATCATGTCTCAGGAGCTGGCAAGTTTTGACTAATTGAGCAAACGTCCCCTCCAGGGTCTTGAGATACTGGACACCTGCATCTGTTTCCTCACCTTTGCAGTGGAGCAAGTAACTATTAACTCATATTCAAATCACAAGCTGAGAGACCAGATATTGAACTAGTACTTATCCATCCCTGAAGTGAACACCATTAGAAAAAAAAAAAAAAAAATCAGTTACCAATATATTTAGGAGTATGCTACACATTTGGGTACCCAATTGCAACAGTACAACTCATTTTACCTGCACTTGGCATTTTCAATATTGAATACTAACACATTTTTATCACCACCCTGCTTTTCTCTAAAGCAAAAGATCACACTGAACTCAGTAAGGATTATTTATCTTTCTTGTAAAACTTCCAAGTAAATAGAAGGTTACCAAAAGATATGCAGCCAGTTGTTATCCATAACAAATAATGTCCCTGTAACAGTGAGTCTATAGATACCCTCCTTAGTTTCCTTTTGTCCACATTCTTGCTCTCTCTCGCTCCCCATGCATATTCAGGTCATTAAACCCCAGGCTTCTGGATACTCAGATGATTAAGTATTTCTTTTCCTTTTCTGCAAGGCTAAAATGACGACAAACTTCTAAAAAGACAAAATTATCAGAGACAAAAAGTTAACAATATTATCTTGAGACCATGCCAAGCACACAGCCAGTCGGCACTAGAAGCAGATGTGTACATTTGATCCACAAGTGTCAACCAATTATTTCTCTCAAAGAGATAAATCTGTGCAACAAGATTTTTGACAATGCTAACTCTAAAAGTTGAGGGATACCCATAATTCTTTACTTATTTGTGGTAGATTTTTAGCTTTCAGGTGTCAGATAATTAACATTAAAAAAAAACCTCACACACAGGGAGCAAAGAATTGCACATTGATCAAATGTGACCTGTATTGACAGCGACTGCATAGCGAAGGGGAATTGTTAGCAACACATGCACAAATGTATACTCTGTGGTACTGTCCAGCATTCAGTTGCTTTGCTTATTTTTTTGGAAAAAATATGCACTAGGGATAGTTTTAGTCTAAAAACAAGCCAAACCTTTCCTGAGATGTACCTAGTGATGGTGTGAACTGTAGGGAGCATTTTGTTAGGTGGTATCTTACTGCTGTCACTTTTGACATACAGGCAGACCCCAACAGCCTGTTCTGGAAGGCCGATGTTAGCAAGCAGTTCTCCAGATTCCAAATGTGATGAAGAAAAAAGTTCAAAATTCATGTTCGGTTGTGAAAGCTCAGAAAGGTTAATTATCATTGGACAGTATACCAGTCGGTCTGACTAATGGTCAGTCTGACTGTATTGTTACCTAATCAAGGGAATGCTTCACTTTATACACGGCCCACGCTCCTTTGAGTTTCTGCAAGATACAGGTCTCATAAGCCCTACATGAGGGGTGGGCCATTATTTTGGGCAGAGGGCCACTTACTGAGTTTCAGCAAGTGATTGAGGGCTGCGTGACAGGCAGCCCAGGGCAGATTAATATTAATTTTCTAAATTTTTAGGGGTCCCACAGGCCAGATAGAATGGCCTGGCAGACCGCATCCGTCCCCCAGGCTGCATTTTGCCCACCCCTGCCCTACATTATACTTGAGTGCACAACCCCAAAATCTTGTACCAATTCTTAGGCTCTCTACTGAAATTTTCATCTCTACTGGTTTCTTTTGCGAAGTTAACATACCTACACCGTGGTTCTTGTTATCCCTTCTGCATTACTGAGTTCTTGGTCTTTACATTGTCAAGTTTTTCAGCTGCTGTTTTCCTACTCCCTTGTTTCATTAATATGCATTTTTCCCCCTTTCTTACCAAGCCATTTATCAGTAATAAGGCTGCTTTTTGGTGACTTAACTTACAATAGCTTAACATAGCTATGGGCTTAATGTAACTGGAACTTTTACATTTAGGATGTTTCAAGTATAATACGTGGAGTCTTGTCTTCTGGTTATGGCTAATGCTGCAAGCTCTTTAAATCTCATTTCATAGTTTTACTTGCCTTATATTTAAGAAAGCGGAGTAGCAAAAATCACACCAGACAAAATTTTGTATTATGTTAACAGGAACGTAGAAAAGGGTCTGAAAATTTACAAATCAACTTGGCAAAAGTTTCAGTCAGGCAAAGCATGAGACAGATATTGATCCTTACAAGTGTACAATGCCAGTGAAAATACAATGTCTTACAGAAATTTAAAAAGAAAAAAAAATCCATAGTTTGGAATGATTTTTTTTTCCTATTCCAATTAATTTATACTCCTCCTTAAGTTGAAATGCACAAGAAATTGAAGTTTTTAAAAAGAATTTTAGATTAGCAGGCAGGTTTACTGTAGTCAGCTATATCTAGTGGATTACTGATTTGCAAACAAGCAACACAAGCTAAACACCCTGTAACACAGGAGTCTATTGGGTTGTCAATCTGCTTATCAAGAATCCTCTGAAAAGGCAGACACAGGAATCTATAACCATTCTTTAAAAGGTAGTACATAAACTACAGCTTAGTTTCAGAAGTTACTATTTTTGCAGAGAATAATAGGGTGAGAAATGGCATCAAGGGTCACCTAGTCTAAATGCCTGCACAAATGCAACACACACTAAGTACAGGTTTCCCTCACTTTATGCAGGTTCTGCATGTGCGAATTCGCTCTTATGACCTTTTTTATACACCAGATTAATTATATGCAAGATAAATTCACTCTTATGCAATCAACGTAGTGGAAGCCTGCGGTCAGCTGCTTTGTGCGGTGCATTGTATGAGTGATGTTCATTAAAATATAGTCTCCTGTGTGGATCTATGTTCCTTGCTCATTGTCTGCGACGTGTTTCTGTAGTTGCCACCTCCATTATGACAGTGCCCTGGGTTTGCGTGTACTGTCTGCTGTTGGTGAGTACCAAATTTGTCTTGTAAAAGTGGGGGAAATGGGTCTGGGGATCAGTACAGTCCAGGACTTGGAATGCATCTCTATTCATTACATTGTAAAGCGGGTTCCCTTCATGACAATTTGAGTTGCATGCAGTTTTCCAGGAACACACACAGTATAAAGCAAGGGAAACCTGTATTTGTAAAGCCATTCCTGTGAAATGTATCTACCCTCTTCTTGTAAACCTCCAGCAAGGGTCTACCACTTCTTGAGACAACTAGTTCCACTGTCCTTCTGTCCTGGAAGGATAGTACACTTTTCCCCCCCCACTGCCACAGGACCTGATCAAAATCTGCTTTGCTGCAGTTTAAACCCACTGCTTTGTATCTTACTTTTTGTAGGAAGAGAAAAAACAGTTATATTCCTCCTCCTACATGTAGCTTTACAAATATTTAAAAACTGGTATTATGCTTCCCCTCCAGTCCCAACATCCTTTTCTCCAAACTAAACATACTTACTTCTCTAAACTTTTCCTCATACAGCTTACATTCTAGCCATTTTCTTTCATCTCTGTTGCTTGCCTCTGGATCTGTTCCACTTCCTCCACATCCTTCTTAAAATGTAGCCTGGAACTGCATGATACTCCAACTGAGGCCTGACTAGTGCTGAGTAGAACGCTGCTATCACTTCTCATGTCTTGCATACAATAGTCTTGCTACTGCCGCCCAAAACTGCGTTTCCCTTTGCCATCTACAATTACACTGCTGACTCATAGATTCTGTGATACAAGTCAGCAGTGCTACTACCCAGTCAATCATCTCCCATTCTGCATTTGGCTTTACTTTCCTAGGTTTAGCACCTTCCATTTGTCTTTGGCAAACTGCGCTTCATTTAGAGCCCAATTTCCAATTTTATCACAACTTCCCAAATTCTACTCTTCCTTCTAGGTGTTTGCAACACCCCTGCCCCAGCTTTGCATCAGTTGCAACCTTGACCAGAAGCTTTCCACTGCAGTATCCAAGACATTATTACTAAATGTTACATAGCCCAAGAACAGACAGCTGTACTTTATTTATTCTGTATACACAGGAATTAATTTGATACTTTGTTTTGGGAACATACTTGGTGAAAGAGGGCCATATCCATTTGTAAAATGAGCAGAACAATAAATTATAACTAGAATTAGAATGGTGACATTAGTATACAGTTCAATTTGTTGAAGATAAATGCTAGAAATTTTGGACCTGTCTATAAAAAGTTATAAACTACACTCCTAATGGGAATTTTCAAAATTGGGTAGACAAGCAATTCTCAACTGTGGTGCTCAAGACACCCTAGAGTGCTCTGGATCCTTTCAAGGATGCCACAGGTGCCAGACAATATTTGACTTACAAACATGATTCATAAGATAAACCCATAACTTTGAAACAGAAATCCATATTTTCAGACCAAGTTCTCTGCAACAGAAAAATTGCTTGATTATTCTTCTGTAGCCAAAAACAAGTGAAAACTAAGAGATGGCATTTTCCAAAGGATGCCTTGAATCTATCCAGGGGTGTCTCAGGTCTAAAAAGACTGAGAATCACTGGTCAAAACAAAACTGAAAATGAACAAAGACTCCATTCTACTGTAGATGTGGACAGAAGAACAAAATTAGTAAGTGTAGAAAAAGACTAGATCACGAATACTGTATCTAAAAGGTACATTTCTTTCCTAGATTTTTCTCAAAACCAGATGTCACACTTGTTAGCCAACTATGCCTTGTGTAAGAGGGAAAGGAAAGCCAAACTACCATAAACATGGAAATTCTTCTTCTTAGCCTCGAATCTTACTGACTAGGTGCATATCATTTGGTATTGTTAAAAAAAGGGGTCTATTTAATTTGTGGTTTCACAGTTTGTTGAAACTGCAGAAAACAGCATTGTCCAAGAAATTGCATTGGCCCCAATACCCCATTAAATAAGCCTTAAAAAGCATATTATTCATATAATACACTGTTTTACAATGTCCAAATCCTTACTGCAATACAAAGAAAAATGTGACAATCATTGCAGTCATAGATCACACGATTGAGAGTTACTGTCCGCTAGTGATGTATACCAAGGCTAGAGACAGACGTTCGTAAAGCTTGAGCCTGAATTGATTCAATCTTTGCAGATTAGTCTAACCTGGCTAGGCTAAACCAGTTTGTGACAACACAAACGTCTACTCTGGACTGAAAAAAAAATACAGGCACATGCCTGCAGTGGCTCAGGCTAGAAACTGGGGGTGCTAGAGCAGCTTTCCCTCCCCTTCTGCAGAACTAAGCTGAGGACGGGGGCAGGATGCTCCGATTAGGGAGGGGTTACCCCCTCCCCAACCGATCAGGAAATTGAAAACCGTGCTTATCACCCCTAACTTAAGCATTTAATCACCCTATTATGAAAACAGAGGGACATTACCAAGTACCTGTTGAGTCTGCCTTTGTCCTTTCCTCCACAGCACAGACTGCTGCCTGCATGAGATCTGCTAGGTAAAGCTGTGTGTCTGTGTAAGGCAGAGGGGATGACAGGATCCCAGCTTAGAGGGCAAAGGAGGAGCAGAAGCCTTGAAGTTGCTTGCAGTCTCTGCCAGAGCTGCAGCCATGGAACAGAGGGGAGGGGCTAGCTCTGCTATGGAGCAGAGATGCTCTCTGGGCTGGGCATGCCAGGATGCTAGGGTAGTCCGATTTAACTTAAACCAGCAAGTGGTCTGGGACAGACATTGCATAAACCTAAACCTCAATCTCAGTCTGATACTACATTCAACTAGGTTTATCTCAAACCAGTTTCAGCTCTTTTCAAACTGGTTTATGTGCACTGAACATCTGTTCTGCTATAGGTTTAAACCAGCTTCTGATCACTTAAACCTGTTTATGTGTAATGTTTTGTCCCTAGCCTAAATGAAGGTGCTAGTCAGTGAAGTGAAAATGTTTCTATTAAGGTTAGCATTAATTACCATTTCTAAACTTTGTAGAATATGACATATAATAAATGATGATAAATTACCATTCAGATTACATATTAATTTATAATATGTATTTCAATTTAGATTTAAAATATATTTAGATTTATAAATATGATAAATTACTTTCTGTGGATTCTGATATTAAAGTATATGATATATACCTATCCATCAACCAGCGGTAAGGGGTGGAGCTTCTGGGAAACACCTGCAAAACTGGCTCTTTGTAACATGCATGACCAAGCTGGGAAAATTGCTTTGTCTTGTCACAAGTTAAAGTAGACTCCTAATAATAGATGCAATACTACTTTACAGAACAGAGCAATATTTATCCTCAGTTCTTTGAGATAGCAAAACAAAAAAACTTTAGAAGGGGAAAACCTGGTATCTACTTTTATTGTGAAAATGTATGAGATGCTTAAGTGACTACGTATTAGAAAAGGGAGCATCATTGCTAAAGATCTGCATATCTAGTTGTAAATGACAGGAAGAACATGCACTCTTGAGTTATTGTCACTGTCTACTTTGTGTCAGAGTATGTTGCAAGAGGTAAAGTTTAAAGAAACCAAGCAGCTACTGGAAGTGCTGACGCACTTAAACAATTCTGCAGGGCTGGGTAGCAGCCCACCTGCACCTGTGTGGCTTCTTCTGAAAGTCCTACAGTATAAAAACAGAGCCATGCTATTGTTACCTCTCTTGCTTCTTGTGCTTATGAAAATTTGCACTTAATATATGCCTGTATATTTCTGGTTTAATTGAGTGTACAAGAAAATAAAATTGCATCTTCAAGAGAAACTCAACATGATTACAATGTTCTATTGAAAAAAGACGACTTAAGGAAACTGCAGCATTTAAGGAAGTCATATTTTAAATGACAACTTATATAATGTAAGAGTTCAGTGGAAGTGTTGTTTTTTGAATGCCTACAAAAGCATCATTCAGTAGTACCAGTTTTTTGAATTCTTCCTTACGTTTGAGATTGTATGGCAACATCTATTTCTAATCCACTCAGAGGCTGGTGATGATCCGTTTGGAATGAACCTGCCTAGTTTATGACCCACACAAAGATGCCTTTGATTAGAAAACCAGTCTAAGAGAAAGGTCTCAAACAGGGTATCAGGGCTTTCTGGAGTGTCCCAATTTTGGTAACTCAAGTTTGCCACTGAATTTACACAGCCAGTTATTCTGGGCTGGTAAGACGACAAGCCTCAGTTTAGGTCTTGGCTTCATCATCTACATGCAAGATGACCATCATTCCTAATGTTCTTGCACAAACCCTTCTGCCGATACAATACCATACAGCAGGACTTGGAAAAACCTATTCCCTCAAAGCAAAAACAATTTTGCCGTGGCTGAGGGCAACCTGAGGAGCCACTGTCTTCTTCCTGTGAAGAGAAAGGAAAGTGAGGGGAAGCAGGACAAACAGCTGGCTCTTTGACCCCAAGCATATTTCAGTTCTGTACCTTCTGGAGGATCCATGGTAGAAACAAGCATGCAAACAAGCTCAAAACTCATCCACATAAGTGCTCAAGAGAGGAGAAAGCTCAGAGAACGATATTTAGTCACAGCCTGAGGTTTTAGTGGACTAGCAGTCAGTTGGAGAAGCCATCCTCTACCTGGAAAAATGTAGCCCTTGAGAGATCCTCCTAAACCTCAAAAAGAAAATATCCCATCCAACTCTTTGGAATTTATTATAAGAAAATCTTGAGTTCATTTTTATCCTTTATCAATTCTGCTCTCAAACATTCTGCAACAATTAGACTATAGCACTCATGGAGGTGTATAAAAAAGCTGAATTAGCCACCTCTGTTTCACTGATTGTCCCCTGGTTCCTGTTAGAGAGACCAGAAGCATGCTTCTCTCCCCCATCTACTTTCTCTATACAATTCACTAGTACGGGTAACTTCATCTGCTCCTTTATTTGTTGTTGTATGAGTCTTTCCTACCTCTTCTCATTATCCATGTCCAAAACCTCTCCAGTTCTGCAACACCCCTTCAGAATGGCATAACCCATGCTAAACACAGTTATCCAGCTGAAGATGGGGTGCTGATGTAGTCATAGCATTATAAACTTGTTTTATTCTCCATCTTCCCCCTATGCAGCCTCATGTTTACTTATTTTGACAACAGCTGTATATCAACCTGCCCACAATTCCTAAATCCAAGTTCTTATCAGGAAAAGAACATTTAGCACACATACATTTTACAGACTTCCAGATTATATTCATCAACACTGAAGCTCTTGTGCCATAATGCTGTCATTCACTTATCTTGATGGTTCCTTAAACTTAACTGGCTTGAGTTATCTGCAAATTTGGGGTATGAGAATAATCCAGAAAATGGATTGATGATTGAGTGTTGAAGCAGAGACTTTACTAAATACAGATGCTGAGGTGCAAGAAAAAAGAAAAAGAAAAAGACAATTTAGAGAGGGAGCAAAAGCAATCATGAAGGCTGTTTGCAGATATGGGGAAAAACAAAACAGAAAACCAAAAAAGAAAAACAAAACACAAAACAAAAAGATACCAAACCCCAGTGCTTTACTTTAAACTCAGCACCCTCCCATGCTGAACCCAGCATATGCCCAGAAGAGGCAGCAAACGAGCCGCACCCAGCTTACATCAACTGTAGAGATCAAGCACTCTACTGGGGCTTTTTGGCACTTATCTAATAGTTGATTGACTCTGCTTTAACTAAGAGCACCAAAAAGCTCCTCTGAAGCACCTGATCTCTACAGATCAAGGGTGGGCTATTATTTTGGACAGTGGGCTGCTTACTGCGTTTTGGCAAGCCATCGAGGGCTGCATGATGGGCAGCCTAGAGCAGATTAATATTAAAAACCTTTCTAAATTTTTTAGGGGCCCCGCAGGCCAGATAGAATGACCTGGTGGGCCTCATCTGGCCCCCAGGCTGCATTTTGCCTACCCCTGCTACAGATTCTGTGGAGTTGGACTGAAGTAACACACTGCTGCTTTCAGTACAGCACTCCTCCCCACCATGTTTCTCAGTGCCTGAAGAGAAAATTAAGTTCATGCTATATATAAAAATGCCCTTCCTTGCCCCCCCCACAACTGGAAAGCAGAGTTTAATACATAAGAGAAACAGAATTACCACCACCTCATGGTATAATTCCACATTCCCAGAAAAGCATTAAAGAGGCTTCAGTATATTGCTGTAATGTGGCTTTGTGATAAAGTTTGGCAAGACAATACCTGGAAAAGCTGCCACCTACCCATCATATCAAATTCATTACAATAGATCAGGGGTGTCAGTCAGGGGTAAGTACCCCTGGGGATACTTGAGAAGGCCCTTGGGGGTAGGCATGGGTGGGCAGGGGCAAAGCACTGTCACACACCATCCCATGCAGGCACCACATACCTGCCCGGATGCAGGGGGTGGGGAAGCTCACACATGGCGGCTGCTGCCGCTTTGCGTTCAGCTATGCGCCACCTCCCTCTCTCTCGCACCTTACCTAGACATTGAAGGAGGACACAAAAAGGTTAAACAACCCTGCAATAGATAATTCAGCTCCAGCTTGGTTTTCTATTTGCTATGTTAGGTATAAACAATACCTTGCAGTTAGGCAAGACTTTGAGGACACAGTGAAACCACTCTACCTTAATAAAAACGTTGTTGGCATTCTACACACACATTACTTTTGTCTTACTGGCTTTTTTGGGGTTTTTTTGGAGAAGAGAAAGTTCTGAAATACTTGTCCTTTCCTTTCTACTCTTCATTGTGGCAGCACAGTAGGAGATGCTACTATGCAGGGTCATCTGTCTCTCTGTGCCAGGCCCGAAACCTCACTGTGGGAGTGTCCCTCAGACAGCCTACAGCCGGCTATCCTGCTTCCTGAAGAACACCTGCAAGCCTGGGGCAACGCTGCTGCCACCAGGGCACTGGTCTCTGGCAAGACTCTGTGCAGCTCAGGGCACACAGACCCTGTGAACCTTGGGGGTGCTTTGCCCACCGTAATATTTCTGGGTGCATCTTTCAGCCTGAAGCATCTCTTGATAGCATCAGGAACAAGTTGAATGAGAACAGAAAGAAAGAAAAAAAAAGCAGCAACAAAAACCTTTGCTAGATAAGCCAGAGGTGGAAAGCCTCCCCCCTCAGCAACACAGGTTGTAACCCAACACCTTTACTGATCAGAGGCCAGGGAGTGCGGGGGGGGGTAGAATGAGGAAGTCAAAATAGACTTTGAGCAAACGAAAGCAAGTTGAGTCTTAAAAGGGCCACCATGTCCAATCTCTGTAAAGACACAACTGGCATACATATCATTCTCATCTCCTAGCTGGTTTCCACTTTTCTACTTATAGAAGTCACCAGGCAGAGGTCTAGGGTGCTTGCTTGAACTTTTCAAAATTCCTGCTGGAAGGAAGAGCGAGCTCCCCCACTCCTGCCAGGAATTTTATCTGGCCAGGTCACCCAATTCACCAGCCTGGGCCAAGAAGAAAACAAGGAGAAAGAGGGGTCACCTGGGCTGACCCAAGTGAGGGGCAGAGGATTTCTTCACATTCGTCATCCAGAATCTGCATTTCCACTCAGCACAATAAGCTGGACACGTTAGTAAGGCTAGGGACAGAAGTTGCACAAACTGGAATAAGTGATCAGAAACCAGTTTAAAACTCTAACACAAAAGAAGTTCAGTGTACATAAAACTTTCAAAATGGCTAAACCTGGTTTAAGGTAAGTCTGATACTCCATCCATCCAGGATAACTGATTTAGCTTAAATAGGTTTCTTGAACTTCTGTCCGAGATTCACTCAAGATTCAAGTTCCCTCAGTCTCCCAGCATCCCAGGATGCCTTGCAGCTCCCCACAAACCCCATCCCCATCTCAGAGGGTAGGCAGGCTAGCCTTGGCCCAAGCTGTCTGCTCCAGCCCAGCAGGGAGGCATGGTCTAGCACCCCACACACTCATGGTCCGAGCCACTTCAGGCACGTAGTTGCATTCTTGGAATCAAAAGCAGATGTCTGTTTACTTGCTTATTGGCTCAGTCTATGCAGCTTAAACTACCTCAGACTTTTGACTGTCTGTACTTACCCTTAGAGCCCAGGTTGTTTTGCTATATACTTTACACTACTAAATCAGTATGGGCTGCAACTTCACATTTAAATAATATTCTCTAGCAGATAAGACCTTAACATCCAATAAAATTAGCCAGGACAATTACCTGGCAAGTTTAATTTTACTTTGGAAAACAAAACAAAAACAAACATAAATCGCACATTTAAATCTTACAGCAAGATCATACAGGATGTTTTACCTTTGAAATATGAGCCAATGTAGGCATCTTGCTAATCCCCTTATTGATTCATGCATGTATTTCATACCTTTTAGGCCTTTATCATTCCAGTTTTTAAACAGTTGAACGCATGATGTAGTTTTTAGCACTTCCCTCTGAAGAAATGTACCACTAATTATTGGGAAATGTTCTTGACATTCATTTTTAGTTTCTGCTGGCTTATTCTTTTCCTATAATTTCTACTAAGAGCTTCTTTCATAACCTTAAAGTTTTCAGTGGGGTTTGTCACACTGTAAACTCATTCTATTAGTCTTTCCCTTTTGCACCGATTATAAGTTCTCATAATTAGAAAAAGCCAGAAATTCAAGTTAAGACATCTTTTTTCAAAATAAACAAGTTTCATTTTATGCATTTGACCTGGTAAATAATTTTAACGGGTTTTGAAAAGATGTTCTAATCAATAACCCACAAAAGCCACAATACTGCTTGGTTAAGTGGCACTCCTGCTTGCTTAGGATTTTAAGTGAACCTGTGTGCAAGTCTGAATGGACACAGAAAGAATGCCTAGCTGATCAATAAGTAGATAAGTGCCTGACCATTTGTTCAGTGAGTTAGTATTTGATTAATTGATTTGATTTGATGTCCTATGCTACAGAGTTGGCTTAAGCATCAAGTGTCAGAGCATTAGCAAAGATGAAGAGTGCATTATCCACTGTACTGTTCTTCAAGAAGTACTAACACATTAGCATATGGTACACTATTTACAATACTGTGCAGTCAGGTTGAGAACATTCTTCTCATTACTTCCCAAGATGCACTAATTCTCCTCTCATGATAGCTTAATGTCTCCAAATGTTTATAGCTCTTCTGTTATTGGGGGGGTGGAGGGGAGGGAGAGGGAGGAAAGAGCAGCAGAGGGGAGGGAACTAAGGGGATGCTTACCATTTATTTACAAGAACAAAGACTACGGGTTATCCCAGGGTCTACTTGGAGTGTGTCTGTCAGAGGAAAGAATTTGCATTCCTAAGAGAATGTGTTATACCAGAGTGACAGTCAAAACCAGCTCAGCTAAATGAAAGTAAGTACTGTATGTGAAAATGTCATTTGCTAGTGGGCTTGCAACCTCCCAACTGATGGCAAGTACAAGGTAAGTCTACACTAAGATTATATGCATAGGAAAGACAGCCTGGCACTCTGAGCAATAACTTTCTGCTATTTCAGAAGCTGAAACAGCGGGGGATGCTTAGAACAGATGGTAAACAAAGTGCTGACCCTAGCTTGAGTCATATTTTAAAGTGACAATTCAAGGTGCAGAACATTTAGGGCCACCCTCAATTCCTGTGCTATTTAAGCCTGAAATCAGTTCTAAGCATCTGCTTACAGATGAGACTAGATGAGGGTAGCAGATAACGAAGACCTAAGAGGGAGTTTTTTTAGGGTCTCAATATAATTTTTTTTAAGTCTGGAGCGGCCAACCTGCTGCATGCATGCCACAAATGGCAGAGGCAGCCTCCGTGCATGGCAAGTAGCAGACTGGGGAGGGGGACAGGCAGTAGAGCAGCAGATCAAGCAGGGGAAAGATATACGAGTGCCACTCAAGAAGAGTGCAGGGCTAATCTGTGGCATGCCAGCCAAAAAGATTGTACCACACACCTTTTGGCAGTGATTAATCTAAATCCATCTGGGCTGTGGGCAGTTGAGCCAGAATCACAAAATGTGGAAAGGAGCAGGAAGAACAGCTTTGCTGATAGGCAGGTTAGACCTGGGAGCTGGGGAAAAGATGCCTTGATGTGACCAATTGCCTCAAGACAAGATGCATTTCCTACAGATTTCTTTTTAATTGCTACATAGTCTGCTGGATTCTATTCTAGAATTTGAGAAAGTAGGGCTGAACTAGACCTCACACAGTCATCTCATTAAGGTCCCTGCTCAAAGCTGGATCATCCCTGATTAAACCATCCCAGCCAAGTGTCAGTCTAACCTGTTCCTGTCATTTACTAAAGAGGTCTGAAAAAAAAAGACCAGAAGACCCAATAAGCCTCCACTAATTTATCTAGTAAGCAAAATTATGTCTTGCTGTGAAGCGTAGGAAGAATGTCTGTTGATGTGTCTTCTTCATTGCCCATCACCCCAAGTCATTTAAGTAGCCTTCTGTGGTATGGCACACATTTACTGAAATACTACCAGTTAGCAGAGGCTATAAAATGATGACAGTTTCAGATAAGTAATGATCCTGAAAGCTAAATGACACCAGTAGCTAGTTTCAGACTTGCACAAAACTCATCATCCTTACTCAAAAAATAAAAAGGAAGCTGAATGAGGCTCTTTGGAATCCAATGATCAGTCTTCCTTGCAAGACAGAACTGAGGAGAAGAGAGGGAAACATTTTCATGTGAGGGATCAAACCAGCCACCTCTTTCTTTCCTCCCCCAACAGCATTTATCATATAGTTAGTGTTTGGAGGTTTGTTTGTTTTTAAGTGCTCTTAAAAAGTGGGGAGAAGGGAACAGAAAAGTAGTAAAAAGCATTAAAGACTATACATATTACAGAAGTCAAGAGATTAATTAGAAGCCACTAACTAGTGGGAATCTAAAATCCTGTTGTTTCAACTGGTAGACTACTGGTAGTAGCCAGTATTTAAAAAGGAAAGCTATTAACACAAATAGTTTCAGCATAATTCACAGCTAGGCAGCATCTTGGTCCTGAAATCCATAACCAGAAGCTCTCACAATCTTTTTATTGGTGTTTTCTAGATGGTACGTTCCTCTTTTGATATGCCTAAATTTTAACATGACTTATCCAGGCTACTTCTACTGCCAAAGCTTTATTCTAGCACTTAATTGAGATCAATCATTGTTTGATGAGGAAGACTAGCACAGGGTTAACATATGTCTGGGTTTTCCTCTCCATGTCCTCTTTTTGGATCCTCGGATGTGTCTGGGTGTTTTTTCTAAATTTGATCAAATGCCCAGGATTTTAATCAGTTCTGCTTCAAAGATTTTCCTGGCTTGCCATAGCAAGAAGCTGCTTGGGGCTGGGGAGAGCAGGGCGAAGGCAATTGGAGGCAGGGCGCACATGCATGTGGCCTGAGTGAAGCCAGGCAGGGTAGTGGGAGCAGTCGGAGGGTGGGGGGTAGCAGTTGGAGGGCTGGGGCTGCCGGCACGGGAGCAAGCTGTTTGGGAGATAGAGCTACAGCAGGGCAAGGGAGGGGGGGCAGACATGCTTGCTCCTCCAGCAGGGGAAGGGGGCAAGGGTCCCTTCAGGGAGTTGTGTGGACTGCCCAGCAGCATCAAGCCCAATGCTTGTGTTTACAGGGGCAGGGTGCCAGGAGATGCTGTAGGGCTGGGGGGGGAGCAGAGACTCTGGGGCACTGGCAGTGCCAGAGGGTTGCAGGTAGAGAATGAATGGGACCAGCAGTGATGGGGGGAGGGGAGCTGTGGGTTGAGAGCGAGTAGCAGCAGCATGGCGCATGGCTCAGGGGGCAGGTACTGTGGGCAGGAGTGAGGGGCAGCAGAATGGCCAGGGCACCAGCATATCACTGCTCCCCCCACCCCACATTAGGCAGACAAGGTTCTTTGGGTAAATCCAATACCTTTTACTAAACCAACTCAAATAGTTGGAAAAAATTCTTAGCAAGTTCAGGCCCAAACACCCTTCATCAGGCTGAAGAAGCATCTGCAGATGGTCTGTGCTCTTCCTGGATGGAACAGTAAAACAGTCCTCCATCCCCCAGTCACCCTGCCCCATGACAAGTATCTTTTTTTGGAACTGGAAATATGGTAACCCTAGACTAGCAGAGTAGGATCTCAATTTTCTGTTATTTAAGAACAAGAATTAGGTCTAGGAGACGCACACAATAAAAGAACCCTCATCAACTTCCCAGGCTTTGGTTTTCTGGTACCATTTGCTAGCAACTGCTATATACAAAAATCTAACCTTGGTACAACAGTTCACCATTAACAATGAACTGGACCACGAAGAGGGCTCTGACCAACTGCTTCAGCAGTTCTTGGCCTCTTTTCTGATCAAAATCAGGAACAATCATTTTCAAGAGGTCACTTTAGAATGAACCAACAAAAAAAAGCCTCCTTCCCTCATCATCTCAGTCTATGGAAAGAAAGATCGTTGTTCTGTTTGATGCCACATCAGTTATGACTAGATAGGTGTGCTTTTTTTTTTTGGAAACGCACAAAATGCTAGGAAGCAGAAAGGAAATTTTAGTAAGTCTGAATAAATTTCAATTAAAAAAAAAAAATCACAACAGTGTGAAGAAAAGGGAAGAATAAATGGTCCAGGAAGGTAAGTGTGAATTAAGTCATGAGAATGATAGATAAAATATAGGAAAAGCTTTTAGCAACCCTGATAAAAAGCCGTGAAACAAACTGGGCAGGTCTTTAGTGGGGTAAGGATTTTAATATTCTGGTCTCAACAGCTTTTACAAGTGTATCAACTAAGACTAGAGGTCAGCAGCCATGGAACCTTTGGATCCAGACCACAGATATGGGCCTTTGGCAGCATTTGGCAGCCAGGGGGTGAGGGCTGCAGACGTTTTCCCTCTGAGGCTGGAGGTATAAGCACCATCTGCAGCAGGGTCCCAATTCCCATGCTCTGGTCCTTGACCCAGGGTGGGTCATACCAACTTGCAGCTGGAAAAGGTTGCCTACCACCAATTAGAACAGCATGCAATTTACATCAGGTATTTCCTTATGTCGCACTGGGTTTTTGACAGTCACTCCTGTACCCCCAATTTTTTCCTACTCTCCATATTAGAAACTAGTATCATGGTCATTTATACAGCAAGTCAACTGGGGGACACACAGTACCGCTACATAAATTAAAGAAAGAGGACATCCTTTTCTAGGAAATAAACTCCATCTCTGATTTCTGAAGTATAACAACGACAGTACTGAAAGAACAATCAAATAATTTCTAGTTTGACTAGAATCAAATATTTCTGGATCTGCAGTAGTCAAGATAATATCTATTTTAGGTACACAGGGGCTATAGTTGTTTCAGTATCTCAAATAAAAATTGGCAAGTTTTTCTACGTCTACTGTAAATACATTAGGCTACATATGTTCTGTTTACGAGTGTCATAAGAACTCAAACATAGTATTCTTTCAGCCACATGATTTATTGGCCAAATGGAAAATAAGTATGAGCAATAAAAACAAAAAACACACACGAAAGGCGAAAAACTCGGCATTTCAAAGAATTTTGCAATGAACATCAAGATCTAGAAAGATACAACAAATCTTTTAGCCTAAATCTTTTTTCAAGCAAGTACAAATTTTACTGCATTTATCCTATGAGTTTCCTCCAGTAATATCATACCAATTCAAGTGTTTCTACATGTCTGTTCAAAACAGAGGCAAAACATCAAATTCAATTCAGTATTGCCAGGGTATACACTAGCCTAGATCTCTTATCAAGTTGGAGCTTGTACAAAAAGGTAACTTGAACCAAGTTGGTGAGAAGTACAACTTTGACAACCTCATTCTTTAAGAAAAGAACAAAATGTATTATTACCAAATCCAGTTTTAAGACACATTTTCATGGCATGTACATCAGATAACAGAGGGTAGAGAGTACTCAACAGGCTGTTTAGTAGTTATGACCAAATGCAGGGGAAGGAAGAGGGGGAAGGACTTAAGCATCCACATTTTACTTTAGGTAGAATATAGACACCCAGAGTTCAAGTGGACAATTCAGAGTTCAACCCATCTAGGTGTTTAGACACCTAACAGTCCACAGATACCTAATCTTTTGGCTAGGGCCTAGGTCAGTGGTTCTCAACCTTTTTGGACTCCAAGCACCCTTCCATTACTTATGTGAATTGACTGGCATCCCATTTCAAACATTAATATGTAACAGTGCTTACCTCTTTGCAGAGGGGTTGGGCAGTGAAGTTTTAAGCCTGGACAATTAGGAACAAGCAGGAACCTGCACTTATCCACTCATCTCCCAACAGGTTGTGGCACCTGGGTTGAGAATCACTGTTCTAGGTCCTCTTTGTGCAGAATGCGTTCAAAATATTCCCCACCTTCTGAGGGTGTGTCTGCGTGTTGGGTAAGGCTGGGGGTGGGGCAGGGTGTCACTCTACACCCTTCCTGTTGAAGTGATGGCACCACAAAGACTACAAGATTCAGAGAGCCAGAAAGCAGGCCAATAAATGCACTGGTGTTGGGAGCAGGCACCAGAACCCTGAGCTACCCTACAAGTTACAAAGAAGCTTCAGAATCAGGCTTCCCTCTTGACCTTTTTGCTGCACAGTGACACAGCTTCAGTAAAGATGGAAAATGCCTCCACCCAGCCCAGCATATAGCCTAGTGTTTAGGGCATGCTCTTAGGAAGAAGTACAAGATGGGAATTTTGAACCCCTTGAAGGGAGGTTCAAAAAGAACCTATGAACAAGAACAGAGCATTTATTTAGCGCATGTGGTTTTGGCATATTATTTCAGCCATCTTAAGGCAATGTCATCACCAGTGTGAAGAGCGCGAAGGCCACCAGGTAGTATTGTAAATGGATGTTAGTCAGCTATGTGGGACATGGTTTCAGCTCATCCACAAGAGCATCTGTTGTCATGATTTTGACAAAGAGAAGTCAGTCCCATGAGTCAGAAAGAAACAACCTGGTAATCCAAAAGTGCAGGAGAGGGTTAGGGGTTACGAGTTCCAGTTGTACAGAGTCACCCAAGGCATAACTTCAGAATCCCTGTTCTTCAGAGTTTCCCCATCACCTGGCTTAGGAACCCCCTTGTGCAGTGTGCTGCTTGCTCTAAACCTCCTTTTACAGTCAGTTCCTTATTCTCCCTGTTCACTATACAGGAAACCTAGGTGACTGCTTCAGATTTTGGAGTTCTACTCCCATAGCTGGGCACCTCAAAGTTAAGTGGTGATAATGAGGCAACCCATCAAGCTCTAAAATCTCTTCCAGTCCCCTCCTCTTGCCCCCAACTAACTTGTGCAGTAACTTGGGATGAAATAAAACACTGGCTTACCAATGGGTAAGACTTTGACTTAAGACTTTCAATGGAACAAATATCTGAAAATGCTCTGTGCCATAATTCCCAGATATCAGCCTTTGGAATGTGATGATAAACCCCTATGGCTCACTAGGAGCATCCGGGAATATCTCCTTGCTAAGAGGGAGGCATACATCAAATGGAAGCAAGGGGTCATTGCCAAGAAGGACTATGCTACAGTTGCCCGAGGATGTAGGGGGGCAGTCAGGAAGGCCAAGGCAGAGATGGAGATAGG
>JAGPOW010003316.1:151164897-151185106 GCA_030014935.1 Caiman crocodilus | reverse complement strand
TGCCGGGGTCATCTGACCCCGGTGCTCTTTCCTGCCAAGGCAGGGGGTCGGACTAGATGATCTGCCCAGGTCCCTTCCGACTCTAGATACTATGATAAAGTGTAAGTTAACAAGAATACCTTTAAATACAAAGTATCAGTCATTTTCGTGCATATTTCTCCCTCAGTTTAACTCCACATTAATAAGATATGAAACTACTTAGTGTTTGTGATCACATGCCTTGCTAATACTGCACAGTATATGACCAATACAATTTCTTATTGCCAAGTCATTCCCAGTTCAGGCTTCCCTCCAGCTGGTGCACACACAATTCCAGCTTGCTGGGCTGGCTCTCTATGCCAACAGAAAGACGATACTAATGGGCTAGTGATCCTGGGGCTCACAGAAGGGATCCTGTTTTTACCCAAATGTTAAACGTATTTCCTCTATATGGATGTGAAAGCAAGTTTCAAAACACTTAAGGTAATCAGCACTTTTAGGATACTTTACTGCAAAAGCTGCCTGAAGGAACTGCTCTCATTCCAGAAACATTAATTCCACAGCATCCCAGAAACGCTTGAATGGCTGATGTTCATCTGTCAATTTTGTCATCTGTTAGCATGCCACTAGTAGTTTCCTTTGGCCCAATTTCAATTGGGCCAAACAGCTTTCAGGTATTAAGGTGTTGTTAAATGTGTTTACAAAAGTACAAGTAATTACTGTACTGTGGATCATCCCAGAGGTACCTGCACTTCAAAAGGTGAATGAAGTCATCCCTTGCTTAGTCATCTGTTAAGTTGCTTGTGAGCACTGGGATCCTTTAGAGTCAGAAGTGCTTTATCAAAGTATGCTCAACTACTAAACTTGTACCTAATATGTTGGAGCTTATAAAACTACAGAAGGCCTTAAGTATTAAGCTGATGTTACTAATATTATGATTACTTTTACTGTACAAAGTATTTAAAAAGACTTTTTTTTATAAGATCGGGACAGATCGGGTGGGGGAGGGGGAGAAGGTAAAGGGGGAAAAGTGTAGTTGCATGGTCACACCAGCCCTTGCCACTAAGGATCTGGTCTCAAACCAGACATGCACTGTAAGCTCACTGCACCCATCCCCTTTTCAGCATCCTGGATTCACTCCTGTCCAAGATGGTAACAGAATCAAGTTGGGTAGAACCCAGCCTCAACACCCCCCACCCCCAAAGGCTGCATCAGCAGCTGCTAAAAATATTGCAGTCCTGACACTCAAACTGCCAGGTAGGACTGCAGGCAGCTACCCCCAATAGCCTTTTAAGCCTTCTCTCCCCTCAGTCTAAGAGCATATCTCAAGCCCGACCCCATAGAAGCAGCAACGAGCAGGCACTACAGGGCCAGGCTGAAAACATGTGCTCTGTGCCCCAGGCTGCAGCAGGGATGGAGCCTGCCAGCGTGAAACAAGAGTAACCGGGAGACAGAGAAAGAGAACTGATGCAGAGCCTGAGGGCTTCAAGAAAGAAGTGGCCGGGGGGGGGAGGGAGGCAGTAACTGTGGCTCTGGGTCCAGCTTCAACCCTTGGTTGGGACCAGAGCTGCAGCATCTGCCTGCCCCCACCGCCTTGTATTTGACTAAAACATGGTGGGGGAGAAAGCCTCTTGCTAAATGGGGGGGGAAGGGAGGGACCGTAGTCTTTAAACATCAAGTAACTACAGTAACAAGCTTCTAGTGCAGACAATTCAAGACTAAATCTCAAGAATGCAGACCAACACTTAGCCATCCCAAGAAACAGCAATACTGAATAATATCTGGACAACGTGCAAGATAATCAGCTAAATGTGAACTCTCAGTAGAGTGCTGTTGCCAAGAGGAGTGATGCAATCCTTGGAAGCATCAATGAAAATCTGAGGCGAGACAATGTGCCCCTTGTATTTAACACTGGTGCAACCACTGAAAGAATCTCCAGGACTCAAGAACACTGATAAACTGGACAGGGTCTCTGGAAGGGAGCCACAGGAATGGGTAGAGTAAAAGACTCAAGGAGTTCTACCTATTTCCCTTACCAAATACAAGGGTTAAAAGAAATAACTTGATTGCATGCTACAAAGTACCTAAATGGGGAGGAAAACTTTGGTAGTGGAGTCCTCAATCTATAGCAGAAAAAGCTATAACAAGGCTCAGAAAATGGAAGCTATAACTGGACAGATTAATAATTAGATGAAATATTGTTGCGGGGGCACGGGGGGTTAGAACAAGGAGGGTAATTAATTGCAAGAACAATTTAACAGCAGTGTGGTAGAGCTTCCAGAGCTGCTGGTTTTCAAATCAGAACTGAAAGTTTTTCTAAGAAGTTTTGAATTCAAGGAGAGTTTTGAACTCAAGAAGTTAAATTCGGGAAGTCCTATATATGCCATAGGTTGCACAAGGACATGACTAGCTGCTTATAATGTTTCCTTCTGGCCTTATTTTAGAAAAGCCTTTCTATTGCTTCTTTCAGCATATACAGAGCAAAAAGGGGGTGAATTTGAAAGGCAACATTCTGTCAGCCCCAAAATTCTGCCATCACTTAGCACAGGGTTGTCCAACATTTTTGAATGTAGGGCTGGATCACGAACTCTTTAGCACCTAGTCGGCTGGCGAGCCATATTCAAAGACCTTACCGGAAGTGGTATCGCATCAGGAAGTGATGTCACATGACCTTTAATACAAATGAAGTTGCAGGAAGTGATAATGAAATGGGCCTGGAAATGTGGTTTAAAATCCAAAATAAAAACAATATAAAAGCAAGAATGAAATAATACCAAACACTTGACTAAAATAAACACTTTCGCTTCTACTCACTTCTCAGTGAATGAAAGAAGCATAATGAAAGTCAACAGATCAAATGTGGAAAAGATATCAGTTAGAGTGGAAACTAATCAAAGCAACAAAACACGGGCATTTTTGAGAATAATCTTCAAGAAGATTTACTTTTACTGAATTAATCACTTGTTAGTAACACATCTTTAACAAGTAGTAAGAAGTTGAACCCACAATCCCGCACAAAGAGAAACAGAAGCAAACACAATCCAAACACTGGACAGTATTTTTTCAAAGATTTTTACCTGCTCCAAATTTACGTTGGAGCCCAGATCATTCACGCTCTATTCTTGAGCATATTGTTTAGTCTTAAAAGGAGCGTACAGCACAGCTGCGGGAGGCTCAGCCACAGCTTTCCTTCCCTGGTGCAGCCCAGCCAGCCTATCCCGTCCCCTATCAAGTGGTGGCTTCCCCACGTGCTGCTGCACTTTCCCCCTACCTGTGCCAGCTGGTCCCAAAAGGCAGGAGGCTTCATCGCCGCTTCTGCTGGCCAGTGCTGACCCAGCCAGGCATCCCCAGCAGCACGTGGGAAGCCAGCTTCAGCTGCATGCTACTTTTTCTGGCCAGTGCTGGCCTGGCTAGGCACATCCCATCCCATCCAGGGTAGCATGTGGCTGAAGCTGGCTTCCCACGTGCTGCTGGGGATGCCTGGCTGGGTCAGCACTGGCCAGCAGAAGCAGCGATGAAGCCTCCTGTCTTTTGGGACCAGCTGGCACAGGTAGGGGGTTAGGGTTAGGGACAGGAGGAGGCCGGCAAGGTCGGCACCAGCCAGCAGCAGCAGCAGTGGAGCCACATGCCACTTGGGACTGACCGGCGCAGGCAAGGGGAAAATGCAGCTGAGCCCCTGTCGCTCTGGCCGGGCTTGTCCCATCCCGAGCAGCACACGGCTCCACCACCGCTTCTGCTGACCAGGACAGACCCAGACGGATTCCTCCCATCCCCAGCAGCATGCGAGAAGCCAGCTTCAGCTGTAGGCCACTTTTCCTGGCCAGTGCTGACCTGGCTGGGTCCGTCCCATCCGGAGCAGCATGCAGCTGAAGCTGGCTTCCCACATGCTGCTGGGGATGGGAGGAGGCGGGCTGGGTCTGCACCAGCCAGCAGAAGCAGCGGCGGAGCCGTGCGCTGCTTGGGATGGGATGAGCCTGGTCAGAGCGGCAGGGGCTCAGCTGAATTTTCTCACTGCCTGCATTGGTCAGTCCCAAGCGGCACATGGCTCCACCGTCACTTCTGCTGGCTGGTGCCAACCTGGCCTGCTTCCGCCCGTCCCCAGCAGCATGTGGGAATCCAGCTTCAGCTGCATGTTGCTCCAGATGGGACAGACCCACCCAGGTTGGCACCAGCTAGAGGCAGAGCTGTGTGCCACTCAGGATTGACCGGCGCAGGTCAGGGGAAAGTGCAGCTGAGGCTCCTGCTGCTCCGGCTGCGCTCATGCTGTCCCGAGAGGCACATGGCTACTCCTCTTCCCACACACACCCCGTGTCGGCTTGATGTTGCTGACGCGGTGCGTGTGGGAACCTTGTCCCTTCCCCAGCCCTTCAGCAGCCATTAGGAAGCTGCTGAGGGGCTGGGGGAGGGACAAGAGGTGGGAACGAAAGTAACCCATGCTTACTTTCGTTTCCCATCACAGCACCACAGGCCACAGAAAATGCCTTGGTTGGCCGCATGTTGGAGAAGCCTGATTTAGCAGAAATCAGATTCAGAGTTGGAAGGGACCTCCAGGATATCTAGTCCAGCCCCCTGCTCAGGTGTATCGTGTGCTATTCCCAAATTAAATGCCAATACAGTGACACTGACAGAGCTGTAACACCAGGAAACAATATCCAAGAAAACAAAGAATTAAATATAGTTAGCTATCAGAAGATAGACGAAGGAGAGATGTAGGAGGACCCAAGTCAGGCATACATTTTCTGTTTTACATAGATTACTCTCTCATTATTTATGGGTTATTAACATCCCTGCAAGAGTTCAGTTTTTAGACTGAGATTGATGAGTATTTAGGATCAAGTACAAACTGCTGCTCAGATTAAAACTTTTGTTTCCATTAGATTTGATCCTGTGGAGTCAGTAACAAATTTCTAATCATGTAGAGGCAGAGATCTTGTAGCATAGGATGAGGAAAGCAGATTATCAAAGATGCAACTTGACCAAGACGAAAGCAGATCTCAACCCCTCACACAATTCTCAGAGAATCCCTTGACATCTTCAATGCCTGTTCTAAGAAAGGACAACCATAGTGCTCTATGACCACACGCTTCCCTAGTAAAATTTCCATTGAACTGATGGAGTTATATGTCAGGGATGATTTTGTCCCAGTAATGGTTTCCTGAGGACAATGCAATGCTGTACAAAGCAAGGACTGTACTTTTATACAGTGTTGCCTACTTAATGGCAACACTGCACATGACAAAACCCCTCACTCAAGAAATGCCAAGCTGAGAATTCATTAGATTCCAGAGGCAGCAAAGTTTGCATTTAGTAATTTGAAAATCCCCCACACATTCTACGGCTGTTCACACTGCCTCAAACGTTGCCCTTTCTTTCTCCCTTACTTTGATGCAAACATTGATAAAGAAGTAAAAAAGACATTTTTATTGTGTTTGGTAATTACTAAGAACTTGCTCAGGTAGCTTAAAATTTAAGGTTTATTGCACAACTCCTGGCTGATCCAGCTCACCATGACACCAATGGAAGAACACCAAATGATGTCAATGCCGGATCAGATCTTTCATAACAAAAGGTGAGCACTGAATTACGTCAACAGATGCCAAAGCACAGAAAGATAATGAAAAGGCAAGGTAATCAAAATTTAAAAAGTTACACTCCCTACAGAGGGATGATTACGCACAATTAAACACTTGCCCCAACAACCAGGTAATATTACTACTATTTCAGGTGCCAGGTATTCTGAAGAAGAGTAATGCACGTAGAAGAAACACATAATCAATGTAGTTACTTTTCTGAGTGTAACAGAGGTCTCCCACACAAAATGTTGGCTTCACCATTGTCTGTAAACTTAGAAGACCAGACAAAACCACAGGTATGAAAGTTAAAATCCAACTCATGTAATATACTGCCTTTTTTGGGGCTCCCCTGTAGCAGTACTGACTTCAAAGGGGTTAAAAAAAAGTCCACCTGATTCATATACTGCTGAACACTACAACATGAGATGTCTTCACATGAAATGCTTGGTAACAGCAGAGTTCCTAGAAACCTTTATAGTCTTGAACATTATCCCATTTAAGAACAAGAACTATGTTTAGGGTAGCACTTACATTTGGCTTACTGCTAGTTTAAGGTTGAAAATGTTTAAGGATGAGAGATGTACAAGACCATTTTTATGATGGGAAGCCCTTTTCAAGTGACAGATTTAGATGGACTCTAGGTTTGCTTGATCTTGTCTGAACATTTGTTCTACACCAACTGTGGCGCCCCCAGTTGTAGCTGTGAGTATGTTCCTACTCTGTAGTCTGGGTTCCCCAAATCGCCTGCCACCACTTGATGGAAAATGTAAGGAAGGGGTTTAGTGGTGTTCCTTCCCCTTGGACCCAAAGATGGGATACTAACGGGTTTGCTGCAGCGGTTCTCGGAGCTTCACCTCCCCTACATGCCATCCACTCACTAGCTGCATAGGTCTTCATGCCACCACCCCAACTCAGGGTTATGGCTCATGCGTTGCCCTAAGGGAGCATCTGCCTCCACAACTTTCAGTTTGGCACAGGCTTAGGCAATCAGCCTGACCACCCTGATCCCTATCATGACCCTGAGGCCTCAGATGCTGGCTTCAGAGTCTGGGTATATATACCCAGTCAATTCTCTAAGGGAGAATTGCTGTCTTGGAGCCTCTAATGCTCCAGAACCAAGATGTGCCAGTACCCAGCTGGGTGCCAGCTACTGCCCTCACTCCTCTGCCTCAGGGCAGGGTCATCTGGATCACTAGTGCCCAGCATTCTCCCAGCTGGCTTCCTTCCCATGCCTGGCTTCCAGCAGGGTTTTTAAATCTCCCACAGCAGTAGCACCAACTGAAGTCATCAGTTGGCCACCATGCAGCTTGATTAACAGCCACTTAAAGAGCTGGCAAAACACTAGCTCCCATGGCTTCTTCTCTGTCCCAGCCTGCCTAAAAGGTAAGTTTTTCATGGTGCGGGTGTCCCTGTTCCCTTATTTGGAAATGTTGGGGTCTGCCCTCAGTGCTTACAACCCTCACAGGTGGTTCCCGCTGCCACACTGACCAAGATTTCTTAGCCAGCACTTCTATCTGAACATGTATGCCCGTTCCCAAAAAGTACAGCTGTTTTAGTAGTTCATAAGTAAAAAAGCTAATCTAATCTAAAAATCTGGATCTATCAGCTGCTTTGAAAACTAGGACCAAAGCCTTAAACTGGTGTTGGAAGTTGACTGGAAGTCAGGAAATGGTGTTGAGCAAGAATCTATGTTGTATTCCTACTGTGCTCATGATGGCACAGACCATGAAGGTGGTATGTAGCTGTATCCTGTAGATTTGGCTAAAACATGCAGGCTCCAGCTGCTGAATATGAAGACAATTACTTATAGCTATGCAGCCTGGAAGCAACAAGTACCTGGATTCCAGGAGACTGAAAGGAACTTGCTGGAGGACTGTCTAGCACTCTGGTATCATAAGGTGCAGGTCAAAGAATCCCTTTTGTAAACTTCTCAAGTTTGATCTTATAAAAGCAGCTAAGTATTTTGTCCCCAGTCCCAAAAGGCTACAAAAGATCCTAACCCAGGGGCAGGCAATTATTTTGCGTGGAGGGCCGCTTGCTGAGTTTTGGCATGTCAGGGGCAGATTAATATTAATTTTCTAAATTTTTTAGGGGCCTCATGGGCCAGATAAAGTGGCTTGGCAGGCCGCATCCGGCCCACGGGCTGCATTTTACCCACCCCTGACCTAACCACTCTAACAGCCAGGAACCTGCTTTTAAATATTCTAGTCAAATGTTCGTTCACAGCCTGTTTATATCCATTTGTTCCTGGGTCAAAATTTCCTACCATTAAAACTGCTCTTTTCCCCCCTTCACATTTATTCCCTGCCATTTATAGACTGTACTAATTCTACTTCTTAGCCTTCTTTTTTTTGCTGGTCTAAACAATCTCTTCTAGTTTCTACATGTGATAGGCTCTCCATTCCCTTGATCATCCTCAGTCCTTCTGAGTGCCTGTTCCATTCTTTATTCATCATTCCTGAATAGTCATACACCATACTCCAGATGAGGTTTCATGAGTACTTTGTGATAACGACACCAATACTTCCCTCTCTTTACCAAAGATACTTCAAATGAAACATTCTATGATCACAACTCTTTTTCACAGGGGCATCATCTTATTACGTTGAACATCCTGTAATCAACTAGTTCACTCAAGTTCTCCTCCTCTTCCTCAGTTATTTCTAGCTGAGGAGCTCCTAGCTTATGGTAGAAATTTTTGCTGTTAGTCTTCTATCCTGTATTATCATCCCACATCTATTACTCCAGTGCTTGAGATCATCCACCTCTCTTTGTGTAATATCCCAATTCTCCTCTTTACCGACAATGCTTCGAACTTTCTATAGCCAGCAAATATTATGGGCACTGAAAATATTAAAACAAGATCAACCCCAAGACTGATATTTGAGAAAGGTCACTGTTAATATATCGCACTAGCCTTATATTCCTCTTTTTTAAAAATGCTATCCATTTCCAGCTCCTTAAGTACTGCATAATTCCTCAGCTAGTGCTCATCTTCAGCAGTAATCCTCCATGTGGCACCAAATCAAACCCTGGACTTTAAGGACAGCCAGAGAAATGGCATTACATTTCTTGCATCTGAATAAGACTTCTGAAAGTAGATATGCCCAGCTAGCCTAATGATCTCCCCCTGGTAAGCCAACATTGTATTTCTTCCCATTTTCCATTTACCTGCATATACTTAAATATTCTTTTTTCATTTACTTTCCAAAAGCTTTCCATACTATTGAGGTCAATACTATTGCCTTGGAATATTATTGACCTTAATAGCAGTTGCCTGGATCACACTCCTCTACTCGCCACCTTCTTTAATACAGGTAAAACATTTGTTTTCTCCACTCATACTACAATCTGGGACTTGTTAAGAATTCTTGCTACCGGGCCTGTGACTTCACACACCAATTCCTTCAGAACTCCAATATGGACGTGATCAGTCCCCTCAACTTCAGCATGTTGAAATCTCCACGTTTCATGTTACCTGTCATAGTAATTTCCATTTCCACATCCTAACTTCCATTGTGTATCTTGCCTTTTTCTTTAAGGTCAGGATTTTTCCCCTTGCCAAAAACTAGAGACAAAATATTAATATAGTTTTAAAATTACTGCTAAACCATCCTTACCACATACATATGGCCTCACTTAAGTCGTAAAAATAAAACCAAGGAAGAACCCCCTCCCCCCCAGTATTTATCTTAAGCTCCTCTGCAAAGTCTTAATGGCTTGATTTTGTGCACTTACCATTTTACTCTTATATTTCCATACCGCCAAGGCATAATTTTTCTTACTGAGTAGTCCCATTTTCCCTATTTCTTGATGGCAGATAATCTGTTGAGAATTTTTAGGCTAAGTTACCTAGTGCTACAAAGAAAAAGATGCCAGTTTTATGATACTGATGTCATCCAATTAACCAAGCTGTACACCTGTCATAAGTGGTGGAAGAAGGGGAGTGGAAAAGGTGGAAATCACCTTTCATTGTTATCCAACCATCATAATTTTGGTTTTGTCTGGGGTCAGCCTGAACCAGATACTTTTCATGCAACACATCTGCCTTTCTAGAAAGATATATGACCTATTTCCATTAGTCATGAACACAGTAGTTCTTTGACAGTTTTCTCCTGCTAGGAATACTTAGATACATTTTACTGGTTGTCCAATACAAGAACCTTTATCTAAAAGCATTAGTTTCTAGTCTCTCTTGCCACAAAGGTTATTTTCTTTAGAAGGGTATGAATGCAAATGGAGAAATATTGTTGTTGTGATATGCACATTGGCTCTTGAACCTATGCAACTTAACATGCTGAAAATTCCCCCAAAAGGCAGTTCTGCTCCCAAAATAAACTACTTCCTTTACTCTGTTAAAAGCTTTCTATATTCCAGAACTGTTACATTTGGTTATACCATTTTGGGATATTTGTGCATGTATGGCTTCAGAACATAACTTTTTACAGCCTCCACTTTCCCCCATAAAATGTTCATCTTCAAGTGGCTTCATTCTGTGCCTTTGTACAAAATACTTTATCCCATTATAAATGGCTAAATTTAACCATTTAAGTGTTGGATTTTTTCCTCATGGAAATTCTGCTCTCACATACTCATTTAAATAAAGTTAAGGAATATCGCCCCCCCACCTAAATTTGGCATACTTCAGTTCAGCAGTAATGCTTTTATGAAAGCAAAGACCAATAGAAATGTTTCTGTACTGGCATGTTTTAGAATAAAGTCAAATGGGAAGGTTGATCTTTAAAATAATACATTATATATAAAAGAGCATTTCTATTCAGAAGGTAGAAGCAACATTTCTACTCGTTCTTTAGACATCTGACTCAGCTTTGATTTTGTCCTGTTTGAACTCAGTGGGCCAACAATCATTCATCCAAGAACCAATTTCCAGTAGGAATTATGGTATGCTAGAGTGACAGTGGTTGCACTGCTTCTCACAATCATTATCTTGATTACACTCTCATATCTTCTGGCAGCTGAGCCCAGGGACTCTCCATCTCTCCAAATGGTCTCATGCAAATACTGAAAGAAGTTATCTTCACTATATGAACCAAGCGATGCAGTATTATGCTACTTCTTGAGAACCAGAAAATCAGTTTGACTAGGAGCTAACCACAACTATACTTCGCATTCTTTGAGTCATTTTCTCCCAATACCCTTCCTTCCTTAAGCTGTGCTACAGGGAATTCTCAAGGGTTTTTTCTCCCCAACTCCCATGGCTCAATGTTGCATCTCTCTTCAAGGCACCTGTCAATAACTGATCAAAGTAATAAGGCTAACATCATATTACTGTAGAGAAAACACTTTTATTTACAAATGACAAAATAAAATGATAAAGAGAGAAGTCAGTTGCCAAGAAAATTATTTCTAATCCATTAGTTTGTAATGCAAACTCCTCAAAGTTATTACCACACTCAGCGCTGGCAGACAACAGACACTGTTTTTGAGCTTGAGTCCTAAGAGGCACCTGAATGTCTGGCACAGCTGAAAAGCAAGAGCCCATCACTACTTAGAGGGAGCATGACTTTACCTGCCTTGGAAGCTGAAGTGCCTATATGTACATACAATGCTTACAAAACCAAATTTGGCTGACTTTTTCCTATAGCCAAAACACTTAGATACCTCTTTTTTTAAAGGGTCCCTTGTCACCGGTGTTCCTTCATATCTTTTAGAATTGTCAAAAAATAGTGACTTGAACATTTCTCCTTGATCATTCGGTATACCATATTCATGGAAATGCATAATATTCCCTCCTTCCCTATGTTTAAGGAAAGCTTCAGTATTTTAAGCAGCAACTCCCCTTGCTAAACTCCATTCCACTTAGGTCATGTTTAAGAAATGCAATCATCTTTTCAGATTTGTTTTTCATTATATGCACTTATATTCATGTATGCAAGTACAGGTCTATTGGAGCAGTGAAAAAATAAGAAAACAGGCAAAGATGTGGCACAAAGTAGAATAAGTGATCTGAGGAATTAAAGCCAATATTCCTGTTAGTTAAGACGCATGGAGTTTGCTACACTTATGCTACTCATTCAGATTTCCTCTTACTCCTTGCAAACAAAACCCAAAATCTGTCTGGTTTAAGTGGTTGAAGTTCCTGTGGCCTTTAGGAGGAGAAATAAAGCTCATATATGGCTCAAACACAGGACCAACACGGACAGCAGATACTGGAGGAAAGGAGGTTTTAAGAAGCTAAAATAACAAGAGAAATTCTTACACCACAGCTAAACATATGGTTTTTGGAATACAGCAAGTGGTGAAAGATACCAAGCAACTTGCCTGCTGTGGGGAGCACATGCTCACCCAATGTGAGCAGAGAAGAGCCAAATGACAAACTCATAAAAAAAAGATGACAAACATGAAGGGCCAAACAGGGAGTGTAAGAAGAGGGTATTAAATAAAGCCTATTATGTACACAGTGGCAAACCCGGGGCAGAGTGCACTCATGCACTTCCACCCCCACTTTGATTCCTGGTCCACTCCCAGTTTAACACCAGTTGCCTAACAGCAGCAGCATTTCTAATCAGGGAGAGCTGAGGGACTCAACTGACGTTGCAGCTCATTATAATCTACCGGACCCCTTCTAAAAAACTCTTCATTCCACAGGTGTTAAATGACCCTCTCTTTAAGTGTCTTTATGTTCCACCAGTCAACCTATCCTTTCTTCTGCAATGCTGCTGTTTGTTAGCTGCTCCTGGTAATGAAGCCAATTCTATTTCACAGCCCTGCAGATCATTTTTAACTCATGGCAATTAAGTTATTTTTGTTTTTACTTCAATACAACCCTAGGTCCCTACCATATTAGCAAAGCTTCTAGTTTATTTTAACTGGAGAAAAATGTGTGTTGGTGAGGTGCATCATCACATATGAAACATCTGCACCTCCCTTTCAAAATGGTAGATCTGCCCATTATATTCAAAATAAGGCTATGCATTGCCTCCTTCCATGGATCTACTTTTGATTTCCTATCTTGTTTGATAGCATAAAAGGGCTATTTCTATCTATGCTGCTCAGAGCACCATCTCCCCAGACAGACATAAAGGGACTACAAGAAGGCAGGTTTACATTAACTGGTGACTGAGCACAATTAAACATGCTCAACATTTAAAAGCAAAGACATATCAAGCTGCCACAGATGGCTAACACCATGACAAAACTAACCAAACCTTTATCTCTTTTCCACTTCTTGGCTAAAAATAATCCAATGACTTAATACATACAACCAAATTTTGTCGGTTGGGGCTGTACTTGATCTTCCGAGGTCCTTTCCAGCCCTAATGCCTATGAAATTTGAATGTGAAGCCAGTGGATTATGTCAGCTATTTAGACCATCCTGAGCTCCCTGCAGAGGTCTGGTAAGATCATTTACTGACTGAGAGTGTCAGTCTAGAGCAGGATAGATGAATCAATTATTTCTTATTCATTTACTGACAGTTGCAGTAAATGAGAGAATTTGCTGTTTATGAAGTAGGATTCACCTCCCCGTATTCAGGGACTGAGTACTGTTAAGGCAACTAGCCGAAAACCCTAGGTTTTGCAACTGTTTCTCTCATGGAACATATACCTACAGTGCCCTCCACCCCCAACCTTAATATAGTTGTGTTAATTTCTCCCCATCCTGCATCTACTTTGAAAAATCCAACAACAGTAACCATTATCGATAACAATCTATCAGTAACAGAAGTTACAGCTGCTTCCACACATCATAGAAAATTAGGGTTGGAAGGGACCTCAGAAGGTCACCTAGTTCAATCTCCTTCTCAGAGCAGGACCACCCTCAACTACATCATCCCAGCCAAGGCTTTATCTAGCCGGATCTTAAAAACCTTCAGAAGATGAAGCTTCTACAACCTTTCTAGATAACCCGTTTCAAGGTTTTACTACTCACCTGAGCTAAGTACAGACAGCCAAAAGGCTGAGGATAATTTGATTCAGTCTTTGCAGGTTAGTCTAAGCTGCAAAGATTGAACCAATAAGCAAATGCACAGGCATTCACTTTTGATTCAGGAAATGCAGCTACACGCCTGCTGTGGCTCAAGCCAGAAGCCATGGGGTTCTACAGCACAGCTCTCTCGTATGAAGCCAGTATGGGCTGTGCATTTGCTTTCTCTTTGTGCTGCCCCCAAGGTCTCTGGGATTTGCAGTCCACAATCACAGAAGCAGGACTCTCCAGGGTTGCTCCTCTTCCTGCTTTTAGGTGCCTCTGGGATTTGTAGTCCAGCTACACAGCCAGCACTAAGTAAACAGGGAAGGGCAGCTCCATACTCAAGAAAAGGGAAGTTTAACAGTGCCACCTCCCCCCCCCACAGGGTTTGCCTGAAAGGGCCAGTGAGCCAGCCCTCACTGCTCCAGCTAGGGGGCAGAGCTGGCACTGCACAATGCTGAGGGGCTCTGATTTAACTTGAACCAGGAAGGAGTCTGGGTCAGAATTTTCACAAAGCAGTTTGACCCAAATTGGTTAAGTCTGATACTACATTGAACCAGGTTTCTCTTAAACCAGTTTCAGCCATTTTGAAACCGGTTTATGTGCAATGAACTTATATTCTGTTACAGGTTTGAATTAGTTTCTGATCACTTAAACCAGTTTATGTACAGTGTCTTTCCCTAGCCCTAGAGAAAAAATTCTTCTTAATATGTAACCTAAACTTCCCTTGCTGCCTCCTTGTAATTTCTAGTGCAAGGGAACTAAATTTTCTTGGTGATACTGATCAAACTCTTCTTCTTTATGGCAGGAACTGCTGAATCTGCAAGATCAGTAGAATTCTTTGTAACTAAAGAAATGCACAGAATAGCTGAGAATTAAGGAAAGGCTTAAGGAGGCCTAGATATGCGCTTGCAAAGCTCAATTCTAAATGTTGAGACGGACTAGTTTTCAAAAATGGGCTTACTGATGAGGTGCTGGAATACAGTGCACAGTATCCTCTTATTGCAATGATAAGGCACCCAATAAACTCCTCCAGGTTCAGGACAACAAGCAGAACTCCTCTCTCTGATTCTGGTTAAGACTTTCTCCCCAACTCTCTCACGGACATGCACTTTCACATCAATGTAGCACATCCTCTGGGAGACACTAAAATGGGCCTTTGTCACTAGGAGCATGTGTTCATTATTTCTTGGAAGCCTGATTCAAAAGCATGATGCATTTATCTCAACATGCAAACGTCTGCAATTTGCCTGATTTTGGGGGCTTTGATCATGTTTAGCAAGTAGTCAGTTTCCTTGTGTGCGTATACTCCCCTTTCCTTGTACATCTACAAAACAAGAGGGGGGAAGGAAAGTTAATATGCTATCAGTTTTGGGGATGTTTGTAATTCAATTATATGAACACTAAAGGTTTTTAAAAAGCAAGTAGATTACTAAGCTAAAAATACACACATTAATACTATGCATTCAAACTGAATGCATAGTATTAAATGCATTACTATGAATGCATAGTATTAAAGTAAATATAAAGTAGTAAAGTAAATATAGTAAATATAAGTAAAGTATATAAATATAAGTATATTTACTTATTTACTTTATTTACTTTAAAGTAGTAAAGTAAATATGTTTTACTCTTTTTCTTCCTCCCTATTTTAATACCCCAGGTAGTCTCACTGCCCAAAAATGTTTCTGAAAGCTTCTTATATTCCAAATCATTTTAGTTAGAAAATGACTCTTGATAGGAGAGGGGGAGGGGAAAAGTTCATGTGCACTGAAATATTAAAATTTAATTTTGGAATATATTTTCTTCCAGTAACCAAGACAAAGGTACCAATTACCTCAACTTGCTCTGTAGATGTTTCATTTAAATAACTTAAAGGCATATTTACACATGCAATTAATGCACATGAATAAACTCTGAAACAATAAGCTCCAGAGCTTATTTGTGTGCAGCATGCTGGAGCAGCCCAGGTTAGCAGAGGATCAGGAGAGAGGTGGGGGCAGTCAGTCTGCCAGCCCAGGACTGCTCCAACTGAGCTTCATGTGCTGTGAAGAGGGTGGCTGGGGCATGAGGGTGCTTCAGCACAGGGACTGCATGCTTGTTAACCCTGCATTGAAGCACCTTGTGCCCCAGCCAGCCAGGGAAGTATTTACATGTGCACTGCTGCATATGAAAATACTGTGTAGCAGGGTAGTACCTGTATTTACTGTGCAGTTTATTGCCTTGTATAGATGCGTCTGCAAAGTGCATATGTTTTACCTGCCAAATTGGTTCCTAAGTTTGAGTTACAGTGGTTTAATTACATTACCTCAATATCATAATGAGGCAAACAAGCACTTAAATTTTCCTCACATTGGCTCTCACATACCCCACAGTTTATGAGCAGACTGGTAATTCATTTAACCTTTGAAAAAAGTGACACTTTTCTAATTCCTCTGTCATGATTAATGCTTGGTTATTAAGCTATTTACTTTGAGAATATATTTATACCAATAGGAAACTATCTAGAAGACTAACAGGAAGGGGGAAAATGGTTCAAGATAACAGTTCTCAAGTGTTAAGGAACAAATCCAGAACTGCTGGCTGTGATGATTTAGTATAAGGTAGCAAAACTAAGAAAACTAGTTTTCATCTAGATAGAAAAGGGCCTGAGAACCCAAGAGATTCATGCACAGAATTGCTCAGAGTCAGAAGCAGTGGGAGATCTTTTAAATAATGCAGGCAGAAAGACTTTAAAAAACAAAACAAAACAAAAAACAAGTCTTTCTTGTGAGTTTGTCTTCCCCCTAAATCAAGCAAAGCCTTTCATTTTAAGAAGGCTGTTGGGTAAGACTCCCAAGAAAGAGAGCCACAAGTGTCCAACTCATTCTGAAAAGTAAGAATGGACCTGAAAAATAAGAATGGATGAGACACTGTGTAGTAGGGTCTGGGGGCTGTGTAGATTAACAATAATAGCATCTTAAAGAGGAGGAAAACTCTACTGTTTGTGAATGTGTCAGCTGATCCACCCTAAAAGCTCTAGCACTCTGCTTCTATCACATAACTGAATCTACATTGCAATGATTGGCCTGCATGAAACAGATGGTAAGTTATCCCAATTTAGCTTCTGCTTACTACAGGAAACAGCAGACAAAACAGTTATACCCTGTTTTACCCGAATCTGTTAAGTCTCCCTTCCTATACTCTTAGAAGTAACATACTTATTTCACCTGTCTGTACCAATGATTCTCAACTAGGGTGGCATCCAATATAAGCACTATTAGGTATGCGAACACATGCATACAATTCACAGGATGAACTCAGAGATTTCAAATAGGAATCCACCGTGTCAAAAACATTATTGTGGTTTATTATTATTGTTGTGGTTGTTTAGAGTCCTTTGCAACAAAAGCATTGCTGTAGTGGTTTTTACTTTTTTTTCCATGGAAAAATAAGAGTTGGCATTTTCCAAGGGGTGCCTCATGTACAAGGAGCGTCTTGGGTCTAAAAAGTTCAAGAACCACTTAAATGGGAGAACTGAAAGAATCCACCTAAGGATAACTGAAGGCACTTAATGGCTAGGGACACAAGTTACATATAAACCAATTTAAGTGATCAGAAATTAGTTAAAATTAGCACTGAACTTCTGTTTTGTTACATGTAAAAAAGTTTCAAAACTAGTTTAAGATAAACCTGGTTGAATGCAGAATCAGACTTAACTGATTGAGGTCAAACCGGTTTATGGAACCTGTCCCAGACCTCTTCCTGGTTCAAGTTAAATCACAGTCTGCCAGCATCCCAGGATGCTTTGTAGCTGGCTGACAAGAGGATTGTGGCGGGGGACCTGGCTGGGGATGCAGTCTGGTCTGCCTGATGAGGGCAGAGCCCTGCCAGACTTTTCCCCGCTGGAGTAGAAGTGGTGGAAGGTATGGGACAGCAGGCTCAGGCAGAGAAGGGAGGGAGGGAAGGAGAGGAATTAAATCCTCTGCCTCCCCCCCACCTCACCTGAGGTGCTGCCTAGGCCGCCAGCTGGCCATGTCCCCTGCCACTCAGAGGCAAACCTGGCAAAGGCTGCTTCCCCCATCCCCCTCCAGACACCTTGGCAGGGGTCCCTACCCCCCCCCATCATATTCAGCAGCCACCCTCCTCCCAGCTCAGCTTCCCTCCAGCTTTCTGGCCACTGCGGAAGGGAAGGGATGGGATGGCTTGCTCTAGCACCCTGCAACTTCTAGCCTAAGCCACTGCAGACATGTGGCTTCATTTCTTGAATCAAAAATGAACGTCTATTCATTTGCTTTTCAGTTCAATCTAGGCATGTTAGACTAATCTGCAAAGACTGAATCAATTCAGGCTTGGGTTTTCTGAATGTCTGTTCTTCACCAATAAAAACAGAAAAAGGGACAAAGCATCGGTTAACTTCAAAGCTGTGACTGAAGTGTCTCACTAATCTAGCTTCCAGATATTTCCCAGAGAACATCTCATTTTTCTGACATTCGCTGAAGACAAAAGCAAACAAAACAAAAACAAACACAAAAAGCAAGCTTTACAAGATTGATTACTGCAGATCTGCCTTTATCTGTGACCCCATCCTGAGGATCCTTTATTGTAGATGCTTTTAGTTAACTTCACGTGACAAAGTAAGCTACCTGCAAAACTTCACCTCTGTGGTATCACGGAATATAGATCTTCATAAACTCCACCTCTGTCTGGTCCCACCTGTAATCTAGGTTAAAATAGGAGAGCCTTTCAGATGTTCAAGCATTTCAAGAATGACTGGGTTATTTATGCTGGGACATGCACAAATAGGTATGAACTGGTTATGAATCATTTTAGGCTGGAAATTAGTAGTAAACCATCAGGCCAGCAAAATTCTGAAACAGCCTTCCATTAAACACTGGAGGCGAAAAGTCTTACTATCCATCTTAAAGACAAAGCTTTCCAAGTTCATGGAGCCGATGTGAAGCCTGCTAGAAAGGAGACTAAAATCAGTAGGCTTCTACAGATGTGCAGGGAGCCTGCTCTGACATGCTAGAAATCCAACACATCAGAGCAGACTCGATTAATTAGGTCTGTTGGAGCATGAAGACTGCCAGCCTTCCATGTCATGAGCATCAGTAACCCTCTGCATCTCTGCACTGAAAAAACGGCAGCGGGGCGCTTTGAAATAAAACATTTGATGATCTTTAGTTTAAAGCACCCCACCACCATTTTTCAGCACGGGGATGCTGATATGTGAGGCATGGGCACTTCTAATTAGCGAGGCTCGCTAATTAAATCATTTGGTGCCGCATCCCAAAACATGTTTAAGATAACTTTCAGGAGGTGTTTTACTATATGTAGGATGGGAAAGGAAACTAAGAACACACCCAAGAGATTGCCCTGCAGAAGGACCAAGTGATAGTGAGTGATATCTACAGGAAAAAGAGCATGAGATTCCATATGCTGGTACAAAATGTTCAAAGCAAGGAAGGAAGCAAACTCCAGTCTATTTCCTTAACTATTATAGAAGTTTTGTTGTGCCATTTGAGAAAGCTTTAAGGCAGAGAACGAAAGCATCCAACAACCAGGTTTACTTATCATTCTTCCTTTGCCTTATTTTATATTAGACTGGTGCTGTAGCTGCAGAACTGAAAGCTTCCCTTCTTCCCCTTTAAGCGCTCACCAAGTCCAATGCATTACAAATTACATAAATAGTTTGAATGAAGAAAAAGGGATAAAGGCAAACACAGGACTTCTCTTAGCCATGGTTCCAAGAATCAAAATTGTATCCTGCCAGAAAAAACACTACCCTCAGTTCTAGCCAACAAAGGTACCCTCAGTTCCCTTTTCTGTCAAGCATAAGCCTGGTTCAATTGCAGTTACATTTTTGCTGTTCCTTATCCTCTGTTAATCTAAGGTAAACATCCTAGCACAAAAGCATGATTAGAATTTATTGCAGATTGAAAAAAAAAAAAAAAAAAAGAAAAGAAAAGTTTACCATAGGACCTTTAAATACTAGTCAGATGCCTAGTGCATCTATAACCATGTGCCTGGTTATTACAACTTAATTATAAATTATTAGGAACTAAAACTAGAATTATTAAGCCTGCACTAAGCAATGGACAGACGAGACAAAGCAGACTATACCTTAAGTCACAAGGAAAATTCTCTCACATGCTTATGCACTTTTCTGACACCAAACAATTAATTTCCCTCTCAACACTGATATTATTTGTATCCATGATGAATTAGAAGACTGGGTTGGTGAAAAGCAGCAAGCCTGCTCACTTCGGAAGAGTAGTAACAGACTTTTCCATATAGCAGAGAACTCTGCAGATTAGTACTGAAAAAGCCTGCTACGTACAATAAATCCAACTGAAGATACTGCCTTGCAAAGTTGCTTATTCACTGATGTTCCTCTATAGGGCTGGGCCAAAAAAAAAAAAAAAAAAGAAACCCTTAGCTCTTCCTTTTTAACACTTTAAAGTAAGAATAGACACTTACACCTAACATCATTTACAACACCTCACTAAAACTTGCCAAGTAAAACAGAAGTGGTAGACTTGCCATGTTTTTCTATACAGAAGAAAAAAACCCCATGCTTTAACACTATATTCCCTGGCGCATCCAAATGAGCCCTCATGCCTCTTGCCCCACCTCAAACTTCTTTGAGGAGGCAAGAGGCATCTGCAGGAACAATAAAAAGGCCGGGGAATATAGTGTTAAAGCATGGGGTTTTTTTCTTCTGTATAGAAAAACATGGCAAGTCTAC
>JAGPOW010003316.1:151146735-151164797 GCA_030014935.1 Caiman crocodilus | reverse complement strand
GGGTGAGGACCTAGGCCAGATCAGTGCGACTCACTTGTTCGGCTTTGCACTGGAGTAGGTCACACGGTTCTGGGAGGCACGCACAGGAGCCGCATCTCCAGGAGCTATGTGACCCACTCCAGTGAAAGCCACACTAGAGAGCCACATGCGGTTTTTCCAGGTCCTCACCCCCCTGCAGTCATGGAGGGGCAGAGGTGGGATGCGGCATGTCACAGGCCTTGGGGCCCATCTGATGCATGCAGGGCCCAGCAGCCCTTCTGCCATCTGGCCTGGCCGGACCAATGGTAGCAAGACTCAGTGCAGCATGCAGTCCCTGCGTGCTGGGCCCAGCTGCATCCTGCCATCCTTGGGGCCGCTCTGCTGCCCAGCCAGGCTATTCCCGTAGCGGCAGGACCTGACCTAGCCTGGTGCACGGTAACTGTGTGGAGCCGAGCCGGGTCCTGCTGGCCCTGGGGATGCTGGCCCAGCTCTGCTGGGTTGGGTTGCACCAGCAGCCCCAGCTCAGCTCTCCATGGTCCCCACACACTGGGCCAGATCCCACTGTTATAGAACAGGCTGTGGCATGAGGGTGCTACAGTACAGGGGCTAGCTGGCAGGCAGGCCCTGCACTGTAGCACCTTCATGCCACAGCCAGCCCTGGTTACTATCCACACATGCATTGTGGTGGTGTAAATTATTCTGCCATAGGACAATACTATCCTACAGCAAAGTTAGTTGATTTACTGTACTCTAATATAGGTGCATATGTAGATGGTCACCTCTTATTGTGGAACTAATTGGTCAACTCTGCAGTAAAGTGCACATGTAAATGCATCCCCTATATTTAAACAAAGTGCTAAGAGTGCTCTAGAAAGTAAATAGTAGCTTGAGCTGAGAATAGCACATCTAAGATGATCAGCAAGGAACATGTTTCAATGTTTAGCCATGGAAAAAATGAAAGGATGCTATCATTCTCTGTCATAAGTTTTGTTAATAGGGAAATAGCTAAAACCAAGATCCTTTCCCATGTATGATAGTATGAAAACAGCTACATTATTCCCGCACCTAACTTTGCCTGAGCAAGGCTGCCATGGACACTGCAGCAGATCTCACTGAACCAGTGTGTGGGCATGTGCATTCCATTTGGCTGCAGAAAAAAGTTGGATGTGTGGATGAAAGGGACCCAGCTTAAAAAGCATGTATTGCTTATACAGGAAAAATAGCTAAAGCTTTCAAGTGGCTTTTACAAATAAATCATCTCCCAGGATTTCTTCCAGAGATTACTCTGAATAGAAGGCAATAGTGCAGACAGGTTTTCTGCCAGGACCAGTTCCTTTCCTTAGGGTAGTGCCTTTTGTTCATAAATACTTTTGAGCTAAGGCACAGGAACAACTTGCCTGCATTTCACTCAGCCATCTTCTCTCCTGTTTCTCTGCTCTACCTTTAAGGAGACACTTGAAGAAAAAGCTACTTTTCCTTTGTAGGATTGTGGCAGCTGTGAATAGAGGTTTACATAGCTAACACTGCATTTCATTTTGGAGCACTTTGCTCTGCCACTTAGAAGTAGTTATATTAGTAATATAATATATGCTTAGAAGTATATATTACCATGCAAATAGAAACAGTTGCTGGGGAACTTATGAGTAGGTTGCTGGGGGAGCGCAAATTGTTGGAAGGGGTGCCGCTAAAGAAATACAGGAAGAATCTGGCCCAATGAACAAGCTGCTCGTTCTTCCCCCTTCTAAAAACTACTTACCTCAAGACCAACAGTGTAATCACTCTAAGGTGCCAGAAAGCCTACTGGAAATTAGTTCTTGGCCCACTAAGCCCAAACAAGACCAGGATCAGATATGGGAATTCACAGCATAGGACTTCCTTGCAAAGGAAAGCAGTCCAGAGGCAGCTTTTTACTGTGTGACCATCATATGTGGCATTCTCCAGTTTGCTCCTACCCTAACAGACCAGCCTGAGGGAAGTATCCAGTGTCTTCAGAAAGGTTTAGAGGAGGGTTGGGCAAAATACGACCCGTGGGCTGAAACCAGAATTTCTTGGCAGGCTATCTGGCCCATGGCAGGTCTCTTGGCCCTCTCTGGTCCAGAGACAGGGGGTCAGCCCAGTCCACAGCATATGAGGCTGACCTTGCCAACCCCATTCACATGGTGGCAGCCAGACTCAGCTTCCTGGCAGTTCTGGGGGACTGTGGATACTTCAGGCTGCTGCTGCTAATGTCACTACCACCGCTAGACTCACCCACCCCATACTCACTGCCAGGGGTAATGGACAGAGCAGGCAGGTGGGTTCGCCACAGAGACTGGCTGGGACCCCCACAGGTAGGGTGTGCTTGGCTGAGTGGAGACAGGGACGTGGGTGAGTGGGAAGCAGCATCTATACAGGGGGTGGGGCTGAGCTGCAATCTGGTACCCACATGTTCATGCCCGCAGAACTAGAGCCCATTGCAGGGGGAGCAAGGAACAGATCATGGCTCTGCCACAGGTCCCAGCCTCGCACTCCAGCCCCACACTGTCACTGCCCCACAACCCTGGCCCTGGCCATCCCTCTCCCAGGCACCGTGGCCTCATCCCACTTGCCAGGCTGAGCATGCCCTGCCTGTGAAGGTCCCAGCCAGTCTCTGTGGAGACACTGCCTGTTCCATCTAGTGCTCCCAGCAGTGGGTGCCAGGCAAATAGGCCTGAAGCCAGATAGGATCAATCCCATCGTCCCTACCCCCAGGTCAGTGCCACCCCAAATCCCTCCGAAGAGGCATGGGTAAAATAAAACATCCTACCATATCTAGCCAGTGTCCGAGTGAGGAGGGGGAGAGGTGGTATCCCACTATTAATGTCAGAGACAAAGATTTGTGTTCCCAGCTGGCCTCACCAAGGATGAAAGGCACCAAATCAGGAGTGTGACAGAGGTCTAAGATATGCTTCTTAGGGCTGTGTAAGCAGTCCTAATTGAAGTAAAGAAGGGCTGGAGAGGTTGTGCTCAGGAAGAGGGACAGTCAAAAAATGAGATTCACAGGTAATTCAGGGTTGGTGCATGCCACTATTTAACAGCTGATCTCAAATGAAGCTGCCTTAAGCTGGCCTAATCAGGTGATGGTTATATCAAGTAGTTATTTACCTTTCAAGATGACAGTAGAGCTATCCACACACAGCCAAAGGATAATCCTTAAACCTCACACAGGAAAACAAAACAGACTAAGATACTTCCCCCACCCTGGGGTACCACATGGCTATTCAGAGGGCCAGGCTGTGCCCTCACTGCACAGCCACCCAACCACCCCTGCACCAGAACTTTAAGTCAAGTCGAAAACTCACTTAACACAAAATACAAGAGCTTCCCCAAGAAAACCTGCACTGATGTGCACCATGCAACAGCCACAGGATGGCTGAACTGAGAAAGCGCTGTGCATCCCTTGCACTTTGGCATTCATATAAGGCTTAGTGTCTCTTTTGGAGAGCTGTTAGCTTATCACCAAAAATGAACAACCCACCTGGCTGTACTTCAACCCATGCCACCCCATTGTCCATGCATAAAAAAAAATATCATGTGATATGCTAGAATGTATCACTTAACTGCACACATTTAAAAAACACAAACAAACACTCAGCAGGACTTCTCATGTGCTAATCCCCATTTCGATAGAGAAGCTATGTTTTGATTTCAACATTTGGAAGATCTTCTGACCCTCTGAACTATTGAGTCTTCTGCCCGCCCTCCAGTCATTTCCCAGTATTCAGGCTTCTGCCACTGACCTCCACCCTAGTTCTTATTCCAAAATACTGATCAAGCTGTATTGCAGCAAATTAGTTTAGTTTTAAGGAAGTCCCAAAGAATCCCAAAGATGTATCCAAAACAATAACCTTTTGTATCTGTAGCACTAGCTTCCTCATACATGAATGTGCAGGCGTGTACACATACACACACCACTAATGATCAAGTTGCAGATTCTTATTTTAAAGTCCCTGAGGGCAAAAAGCTGCCATTTTTGTTCACCTGTAAAGCAGCATCCACACCTACAGCACTGAGCAAATAAACTACTACTATTACAACAAGCTAGAGTGCAAATGCATATAAGCTTCTACAGGGTATTCAAACAACCTGTCAGTCACATCTTATAACTGGCTTGCAGCAACAACTCAATAAAATGTCTGCCTCAATCAGCTTACTAGTAAGTATCATTTTGACCGCAGACATGCATTCAGCTTTCAAGCTTACGCAAAATGTGCCTCCTAGCTTATCTTCTCTTATTGCTCCGAACACAGCATCCAATTCCACAGACAATATTTCCCAGGTATAGATTTGTACAGGCAACATACCCTGTCACTCTATGTCCGATTTCTTGATAAGAGATTCTAAATATTTAAGAGCTGGAAGGCCAAAATCTTAGTACTTCAAAAAGGCTTTTAAAAGAATGCTAAAAACAGCCCCAAATTACTCTGGTGAAGTAAGGTATGGAAATCTCAATTTCTTCCTACAAAGGAATGTCCTTCGCCTTACATAAGCTCCATCATGACTGATAGCATATACATAATATAAGCCACGCATAAATGTGTTAACACTCATATTATGCATACTTAAATTTAAAAAGCCAAACCAGGATATAAAACTGGAAAACAGACTTAACTGCACAAATTAATTCTTTGGAATTCATTAATTAGGAATAAAGAGATAGCTTAAACTCAGATCTCAGCTGCTTGGCATCTCCATGAATTGTACAGCGAGACTGGGATCTTTAGCAAAACCAGACTCTACAATGGAGTAGGAAAGAAGGGAAGAATGGCCCTTTGCCATCCCAATTTAAAATATTGCTGATCTACAGCATAAAATTATAACATTATAGCTCTGGAACAGACAACCTAGAAGTTGTCCATCTGTAGAAGTTTTCAAGAGGAGGTTAGACAGACACTTGATTAGGGTGATCTAGCCAGGGATGATTCTGCCTTGTGCACCTGGTTGGACTACATGACCTCAAGAAGTCCCATCCAGCTCTACTTTTCTATGATTCTGAGGTAACTAAAAACTTAGCAGTATTCTTTTGGGTTCCAGCACTACTTTAAATGCATGCACCAAAAAGACAGGATATGCAGAGGGTTGATAATTCAGTTACAGACAAAGGCATCTGTTCAGCTGCACTCTGATAACAGTCAAGGGGGATGTAATTCTCGACTGTACGATCTACATTTTTCAACATTAGATGTGGGAGCTTAAGACATAGGACTTCCTTTCATATGAAGCACAGTTCAGAGCGTTCACAATTATGAAAATCAGCCAAGTTGTCTATACTAGCCAATTTCTAAAAGTGTCCCACCACTATGCTAACAGCAGTTGAAGATGTTTAACAAGAGAAATTACCCAGAACAAGTTACCTACAGAGGCTGTAGAATCTTCATCTTTGGAAACAGAATAGGCAATTGGACAAGGTGATATTGACATGGATGATCCTGTCCCAAGTAAGGAAACAAATCACACAACCTCTCAAGGCCCATTCCAGCCCTATTTTTCTAAACCAAAGCAGCAGATTCCAAGGCACCAGTCACCAGCTTTACCATCATACCATCCAGTGCCAGTCATTTCGCTTTAAGGGTCAAAGCTCTGGCATCTCACCAACCAAGCCATGCCCAGCTCAGGCTTTTACGTGTTTAGACTTAGGCGGCTGTTAGATCCAGCAGCTTGTTGCCTGGCAGGGCAATGCAGAAAAAAGCTTATACTGTAATCTTGTTCTTAGATCTTCACTTGGATGCATTAAAACATTCCTGGATAACTACCTGCCACTCCTACCACTTTCACCTGCCTGAACAGGTGTATTCACTACTTTAGGTAAAGAAGAGTTGGACATTTGTTCCTTTGTGCCTCACACATGGGTACTACACTGAAACCCACTGACCACACTTGAACGCAAGCAACTCAGGGTGGGGCAGAATGACCCTGATCTATTCAGAGGCAGGCAGGCATCAACACTGATAATGGCTGGGTCCTTCTCCCCACTACTGGAGTCTGTGCCACTCAACTGTGGCATAGTAGATGAGATCCCAACCCCCACCCCCATTCTGCCAGAGGGGCTAAGTGGCTGACTAATGTGGCACAATGCGAGTCCCCAGCCACTGAACACTATTGAAGACACTGTTCTATGGGCTGGATCCAAAGGCTCTGCAAGCCAGATCCAGCCCACGGGCTATAGGTTTAATTAATTTCACAAAAGTTGCAAAGCATCTCACATAAGCAATATATAGAACAGATTTGTCACATCAGCTGATTACACATCATTCATTAGACAGATGGCTCTCCACATCCAATATAAGGCTTTTTTTTTGGCTTTGGTTTTTTAAGCCACCATCAAAGATATTTAAGAAATCTCCTTATTTAGAGGCCAATACAGAATGAACCTTAATAAGGTTTCTTGTAGATGCTAAACTTAAGATGCAATTGCCAGTTAAATCACATCTTAAATAGTAACCCAACTACACTTTCATACAATGAATGGTGCAAAACACAAATGAACAAACCAACCCAGGAAGTACATAATAATTTTGTACACAGAAATGTACTCAAGATGTGTAATAATTTTGTGGCTGGTTTCCACTGAGCTAAGTTGAATGTGTGGCAGGGTGGGTTTCCAGCTGGCCCCGGTGTGGTCACCACCTGTAAAAAATCACCAATTGTCAGATGGATACAGGACTGTATCAGGCTCAACCCAGCCCTGGTGCAGTCTCAGATCCAGCTGGCTATCAGCTGATGGTCAGATGGTTCTGGTTCTACACTAGGGCTGGTTTGAGCCCCAGTGTGGTCTAATCATTGGCTGGTAGGAACCACACTGGGGCCAGTTCAAGATTAGGCATAGTTCCCAAAGCAAGCCAACAATTAGTTGATTGTTGGGTACTTGGCTTCCAACTTGCTGGTGCAAGTGGAACCCAAGATCATGATTCTGGGCTCCCCCTGCACTGGCAAGTAGGGTGGAGTTGGGGGTCCAATCTTGCCATAAACATATGGCATGACAGGAATTGTGATTAGATCTTGCCATGCCTTTAAATTAGGCGGTACCTGTCAGTGGATTAAGATAATAAAAGGTAGTGCAGAGGAGTTTTTAAAAGCAAAAAAATAGGACAGGCATCTGGCTGGGGCGGGGGGGGGGGGTCGGGTCAGACTTGATGATCTGTTGAGGTCCTTTCTGACCCTACCAACTATAAAAAAAACAAACAGTCATATCACTCGGAGCTTTCCCAAGCCATGCTCTTGCTTTAGAATAGCTAGAAGGCTTCACGTTCTCCTTCCAATTTACTATTCTCTCCAAATAAAATTCAAAACACTTTTGTTGGGAAGAGGTTAACTACTGAAACAAAACACTATTGCTGCTACAAATCCAGACATTAGTGCCTAGTTATACAAATCCTCTTCTATCTAAAGTACTAACCGCAGGAAAATTGCCTGAAGGATTTCAAAGATGCAAACACTTAAGGATTGTGAACCGGTTTTCTTAGTGGCTTGAAACAAAAGATAGTTAGAAGCTGGAGGTTTCCAAATTAAGTCGTATCTAATTTCCCTAAATCCAGTCTGTATTGCCAACATCTCACTAGCAATAAGCAGGCTCCATTATCTTTTGCTATACCAATTAAAGTACAAGATTTCTTGACACGAATCTGCAGATTTCTGTTTTGCTATGGGCTCATTCAGGCCACAGTTTCAATTATTAGAGCAGCTAAGGGAGAACTCATGCTGACTATTTCCCTGCATAGAAACTACCCAACAGGGTCAGGTTACTATTCTTCATGCTTTGCATATGTTAAGCAGTAATACAAGAAAAAAAAAGTAGATGCTTCACCCTCCTTGTTAAGGAGAGAGTATATTACATTTCTTTCTATTAAAAATTAATGGAATTAATGTTTGAGAAGTACTTTCTTACAGATCAAGTTTAATCATTCCAGCCAATTACCCTGGACCAAGCCTGTATACCGAACTGTACTCAACTTGGACGACAGCAGATTTTGGCCATAATGCTTCTCAAAGCAAATATGACATTTTCTGTCACTATCAGTTCCATCAGCCACCCGACTATAAGCAAGGGGCTTTTTTCTTCATACCAGACACTAAGGCTTACTATAGCCCAGCACTTAAATGAATGTATATTGCACAAACCATGCAAAATGTATCTAACATGGAGCCAGAAACTATGATTATAATAAAGACTAAGACACAAAATAAAAGAGCTAGTTTGCAGACTGGTAGTACCCAGATACAAGCAGACACTCCTTGGTGACAACACTGAGCTAATAAGCTCTGCAGAAAGTATCTGATCAGTCTCAAAGTCTGGCATGCTCACTTGGCAACACTGAAGCATCTTTCTTAGGCACATAAACTGCATGATTTCTACTTGAGTGATGCTATATAGAAGAGCCATTTCATGGTCTCCAGTTCAGACTAAGATAACTTTCATTTTAAGGGACAGCACATCTTTAGCAAGATGCCTTAAAAAAAAAAATATATATATATATATATATTTAACATGCAGGAGGGCATGCACCAACTGAAATGAAACAAAAGCGTAAGAACTGCCATTTGCTGGATCAGACCATAGGTCCATCTTGCCCAGTAGCTTGCGTCATACTGCAGGTAGAGCAAGGGAGAGTGACCTGCTATAACAAGGAACCAGAGCTCTAGGTTGAGGTGATCTCTTTTGAGTGCGCCTAAAAGCTTGCAAATAGAGACTTTTCTTTTTTTGCAGCTATTTAATTGGTCTAATAAACGATATCACCTCAACCCAGAGTTCTGATTCCTTTTGCTTCTAGACCAGTACAGCTATCTCTTCCCCTGGGTATGACCCGAGTATGACCAAGGTCCCGCTCCGCCCCCGTTCCTCTCCCACTTGCAGCCTCCAGCATTTCAGATCTAGGAAGTTCTGATTCAGAGGTCTTGTCCCTAACTCCCATGGGTCAGAGTGGTAGAGAGTGGATGAAGGAAGAGAGAGAGAACTGGGTATGACCAGGGCTGGGGTTTTTTGCCCTGCTGTCCCTCTCTCACTTGCAGCCTCCAGCATTAAAAGTCTAACAAGCTCCCATTCAGTTCCTCAACTCCCATGCTCAATAGCTATGGATATCCCTTTCCACCAAGAATTTGTGCAATCCCTTTTTGAATCTGGCTACACCATCAGTTGCCACCACAACTCATGGCAATGAATCCCACCCTTTAATGACAAGCTGTATGAAAAATAACTTATTTTTGTTAGTTTTTAAACTTATTACCTGCTTGTTTCATTTGGTGACCCCTAGCTCTCATCTTGTACAAGACAGCCAACAGTCAATTCCTCTTTACTTTCTCCTCCCCAGCATTTTGGAAACCCTCATCACACACCCCTTTCAAGCAGCTCTGCTAAACAGAGTAGGCCTCCCTCTGCAGCCCTCTTGTGGAAACCCCTCCAAACCGCCCATCATCCTCAGTGCCCTTTTCTGGGCTTTCAGCCTTAACTCTTGCAGGCTGACTCCTGCTTTTATCAGGTCTCTTCCCACCCACTGTGGGGGGAGGGGGATAGAGGACCTGAGGTCCCCTCAACCACCTGCACCCGGCTGAGTATAACAAGGCTGCAGAGGCTTCAGCAACTACACCAGCCGAGGCAGGGTCGGGATCGGGGCTGATGTGCGACTGCTCCGAGAGGAGCCACGAAGAAACGCTTCTTTCTCCCACGGGCGGGCCGGGCCACAGCGCCCGGAGCCGAGCAGCGTGCGGGCCCATACCGTGCAGCCTCTGCTCTCGCACCGCACCACGGGCCGGGCCGGGCCGGAGCAGCGCCGGGACCCGCACACGCCCGGTGCCGATACCTGTCCTCGGAGACACTGATGACGCCGTCCTCCTTGGGCACGATCGCTGCCATGTTCACCACCTCGTGTGAGCCCTCCACCGCACCCAGCAGGACGGGCTTGCGGGTCAGCGCCTGGGGCTGGGGCTGGGGCTCGGCAGCCATGGGCGACAACGGGCAAGAAGCGAAGACCGGCGGCAACAACGCCTATTTCGGTGCGCTGCGCCCAGCGCCACGGCGGCCTCCTGCAGCGCAGCGCACGCCCCGCCCACCCGGCCGGGCCAATGAGGCAGCGGCGCTTCCGGGAGCCCCGCCCCTTCCACCGCGCATGCTCAGGTCTAACCCACACCCCCACCTGTATTCCGGGGATTCGGAACGTTTGGATGGCTTGTGCGCAGGCGCGGGGGGAGCGCCCCGGGGAAGTTGCCGCTGGGAGGGGCGGGCCCGAGTCCAGTCCCTCCCCCTGTTGCAGGTGGCGGGTTTTGCCTCTAGGTCTGCGGGGCAAGATGAGCGAAGGGCGTAGCTTTGGTGCTCCCGGCCGGGGTAGGAATTAAGGGGAAGTTGAGCCTCCCCCCACCAATAAGAGACGAGATCCCCCCCGTAGGATTTGAGAATCATAACCTGGCGGGGTTTCACCAATGAACCGGTTTAATTTATTTGTTGCAGACCCCACAAGAGTGCAAGTGTAATTCGAGCCCTGCTCGCACAGCCCCTGTTCCCCTAGTACTTGGCCTGGCTTTTGCAACTCGTGGCTCTCAATCTGCCTTCTGGATCTATTCAAACCAACTTCTTCACCCCTCTGAGGAGGCTTCCCTTTCCCCTCCCTAGGCCTTTGCATTTCAATTCCCTTCAATCCCTGCTGTTTATTGACAACCATTGAAGGAGAAGGCGGTTGCCTACAATGAAAGTATTTGCCTCTAAGGCCTCATGTGGGCTAAGATCAAGAGTAGTCCCTGCTCTGGTGCATTACCCCAACCAAGATGGCTTTAAATGGTAATGTGTAGTGGAGGGTGCACCTGTTCAATGCACTGCAAACAGGGTGCCCTGTTGTGAGTCTTGTAATTAGCTCCCCCCCCCCAGTCAGTGTCCAGTAGGAGGACTCAGCTACGTGCCTACTTTACGGAAATGGGGGACTCCTTCCTAGCTTGCTCCTGTGACCTTTGGTTAAGGGCAAGTGAGACTCCGGGGCATTTGAAATCCCAAACTCTGGGTTTGTGCCTACACATAGGATGCCTACCGATAGATTTGGGAGTATCTGAAGCCCCAGGCTGAAAAGTGTGGGCTGGAAGAAACTTGGCTGTCATAGTGCCACATACGGTATTTGAATGATTGAGCATTGCTCAGTGGAGAGCATTCGGAACTGATTTGCCTAATTTGTCTTGGAATACAAAAATATTTCCAAAAAAAATGCTGCCTCTGAGCCAGTCGGAGCAGCCATTCTTCATCAGGGTGCCTTGAAATCCTTCCTGGGGAGGCCAGGCAGCATTCCTTGTTAGGTGCGCAAGCACAATTCACAAGCTAAACCCAAAGATTTCAAACAGGAATCCACAGTTAAAAATATTCAGAGGGTTTTTTTGTGGGGGTTTTTGCAATGGAATTTTCTGAGGGGTGTCTGGAGTTTAATGTGGGATGCCTCAAGTCAAAACAATGTTGAGAACCACAAAGTTAGAGGTATATAAGAGGCAAAGATATCTTTTGTAGGGTGAGCTGCATGGTCTGGACAGACTTAGATGAGCTTTCAAATACAATGCATTCTTTTTCATGCGTGGCATTCAAAAGCTTGTCCAAGTCTATCCCCAATGTGCAGTTGGTCCAATAAAAGATATCATCCATAAAAATCTTTGCCTCTTACAAGGCAGGGATGGTCCTAGGACTTCCTGTACCACCACTATTACATCACTCCAACAGTTAAAGACATAACTAGCTATGTTAGACAGAAATCAGAAGGCAGGGCAAGGTGACACGTTCAAGGCTAAATGGTTCAGAGGAACGTAAGGATCTGACAAAGAAAGGTGTCACCTACAAAAGCTTATGCTTCTCTGAACCTGTTCACCTGTAAGGTGTCATCCTACTGTGCCTCCTATCTGAACCAGTTAGTTTCTAAAGCAGTGGTGCTCAACCTTTTTAAATTCAAGGCACTTCTTCATAACTTTCCTAAATTTAGTGGTGGCACAATTGAGAACCACTTTTGTGTTGCCTTAGCTCACCAGAGCTCCCACTTTTCTCTGATTTAAAAAAAAAAAATCCCAATTTTTGGTTAAAGAAAAGTAATCCCAAATCCACATTTTTCCATGATTAAAGTGAAACACCACTGATATATATATCAGTGCCACATATTTTTGTGATTAAAATGAAACACCCCTAGTATATACATGTGGATTTAGGGTTACTTTTCTTTAAATGAAAATTGGGGATTTTTTTTAAATCAGAGAAAACTAGGGTCCCTGCTCATCTGACACTTTCAATGAAGTAGTCAGCATGTGAAGAAGACAAAATGGGTAGGGCAGAAATGGATACAGTTTTGAAGGACGGATGCCTCAGCAAATTATTTAAAAAAGAACAAGAAAAAGTGTTTCTGAGCTTGTGGCTAAGAAGCAAAGTGATTCATGAGAGAAGAGGATCTGTGGAAGAGGAGAAAGCCGCAGAAGCCAAAATCAGCTCACACACATTGCAAGAATACTGGCAGTGAAAGGCTCACTGCTTTCTGAACTTGAACAAGGAATTTTATTTGAATACAGAAACAGCTTTTTTCTCATTTTAAACCTCATAGAAAGTACCTCAGTTGTCCTTTGCCTGGCATCCTGCCAGATATAAAGACAGTGTTCGTCTTGAGATTTTCTCCTTTTTCTGTATGAGCGGTTTTCAACAGCAATCAGTATTTAAGGAGGAGTGATCAGTTCAGCTAGGCCATAGTTAGACCTTTATCCAGTTAACTCCCTTAGATAATGTCCACAGTGAAGATTCCAGTTTGGCTGATTGAGAACTTCTCTCAACAGGACAATCTCCCTTCACTGAGGCTGTAGCTAAGCACAGTTGCTACTAGGGTTGTACAGAAAGTAAGCTGAGTTTGGAACCAGCTGCAGATGCTGCCTTTTTGCTTCTACACTGCCTTGTATAGAATCACAGGATTTGGCTTCATCCAACAACACCAGTTGGGTGTTGTCCAATATTATTCATTTTATCACAACAGGGGATCTGGCATGAAAAACATTTAAGCACCTTCAGCACCCTGTCTGAATGGAGGTATTTTGCAGAGTGGGGCCCTCAGTTGTCTGACTTAAGTTAGGGTACATTTAGATATTTTAAGTAATCTGGAGCACTGGTAGATTTGACATCTCTTCACATCAAAGCTGGCAAACGGTAGCCTGTTAGTAACTACTGGGAAACAATTGCCGTACAGCTTTTCTAGGACCCACAGTGGTGTGAATTTGGTGAAAAGAAGAATTTAAACAACTCAAGAAAAATAGTCTACCAGAAAAATGTTACCAAGTAAATAAACCTCTTTTTTTCTATAAAGATCTCATGCTACTCTACCCAGAACTATCAGCTAATTCTACAAGTGTAAGAGGTTCACAGTTGTTTTTCTTGCTATTCTGTAAGTGTTCGTATAGTAATGGCCATTTCTGTAAAAACAATTGTGAGGGCAAAAATGGATTTGCTGTCTAAGTTCATATGATGTTCTTCTTCCTTCATCTTTTTGTAATTGAAGGTTTGAGTTTAATTAGCAGAACATTTTTCAAAGTTTCCAGCATTTTAACAGTCATCCCACATTAAATTCAAAGGCCATCAGTACTGATACACTTTTTTTTTTGTATTATTGCTCTTATGTCTTACCCAAAGGTTATTGTATTGATTGGATATAGAAAATATTATCTGAGTGAGTCTCAAAAATTATGCAGAGTGTTGAGGTAGGATGGAATGAAATATAGGTCCAGCATGTAAAATCAATCGCAGGAACACCACTGCAGTATTAATATGGATTGATGATAGAATGTTTTTGTGATTCAGCTTTCTTTTTTCCCAAATGAGGAGCTAAAGGCTCACCACTAGAAATCAGCTTTCCTTAGAGAAATTCAACATAATTGCAGCATCTGGTTTTCAAGAAGTTCCTGCTTTTTACCCAGGCAAAAAGCAGAGGGATGTCAAATAATTTGCTCAAAGTTATGTTCACATGCTGCTCAAGCCCAGTGAAATGCATTTATTCTTGAGGTCTATGTTGTTTAAGACCAGGCAGTCAAAGCCTGCAAAAATGTTGAAAAACCACAGTAAATATGTCTTGGTCACTGTTTTTCACCACATACATACTTTTTAGAAATTATTGCAGTTGTATCTTTAGGTTCAGCCACAGCTGGCCACCAGAAACTAGTTTTTCATGGAAATTAAGCACTGCTGCCTCAGAGAGTAGAGAAATTTTGAGAAGGTTATCAATCCATTAGACCTGGATGTATTCATTGAGAAGTTCATGAAGTTCTGTCAGCTGTAGAAGCACAAACTAGATACTTCACAGGTGAAAAACAAAAGGGTAACAGTTGACCTTTTCCTGCCAAATCAACATCCAGAACATTGGCAACAGAGTAGGCAAATAGTGGTACTCATTGGATGCATCTATATGAGACACTTAACGTGCCGTAGACTAAGTCTACTGTGCTTTCGAGATCATGGCAAAAAGCTCAGGCTAATGCATAGTCTACTGCACATTAAGCATCACAAAAAGATTGTGTGCTGGCACTACTGTGCAGTAGCGCCACTTATTGCGCATTTAGTTAGAACCTCATATTATAGGTACTAAATGTAATGCACTGTAACAGTGCATTAATGATTGTGTAAACGTCCCAATTGTTCATCTGGAACATATGCCCAGTAGATACTTAAGAAGCAGATGAATAGAAAACTAATTCTTCAGGGCAGGGACCATGCCTTTCTTTGTGTTTCCATAATGCCTAATACATTTCCACATGCCTAATATCAGAAACAATAATACTATTTATTTTGCACAGAAAAATAATTCAATGAACTTTACTGTGATACTTTTAGTCTCTTGCCCAGATCTCAACTTTTTGGGAAGCAACAATTAATAGAAAGGTCACCAAGAAACTATAATTAAAAAGTGATTCCCAGGCTGGAGTATTATTTAAAGTTTTGTGCCTTTAAGTTACTAGTTTATATCAGGGGGTGCAATACAGGTAAAAAGGGAGAGACCTTGCCTGAAATCATTATCACTGGTGGGTTATTACTGGCTTAATTTGTGGTTTCAAACTATTTCCTTGAAGACACATTCACATTGCATAACCTCATAACCATATTAACCGTATAAACTTTTTTTACATTAAATTGAGTAGTTCTAGGAAGTGAGCTGGTGCTAAATGAACAAGATGCAATTGTACCATCAGCAATGGTCTTTGCCATTCTGGGTTAAGTGCATGAAGAAAGGAAACTGCCTGTACTGCTGTTTGTGATGTATAGGGATCCTATTTTTTTCTGATTTAAAAAAAATATATATATTAAAAGTATATATATTTGGTGTTCTAGCAGAAACATAACAAGCCTTTATTGAAGGAATTTGAGTTGAACAATTGAACTGGGCATTATTCTCAGAGAGCCAATGGCTGGGAGCACTGTAGACACAAGAGTAAAGGCCTTAAAGAGGCCTGCTCTCAAAAGATTAGTTATAGGGCACACCTACATAAAATGTTTACTGTCTCGGTGTCTACACGTGCAGCCCTATTAGGCCACAAGAAGCTTATTCATTCAGTAGCAGGGTAATGTTTTTAAATACAAGTACTGCCCTACTTTGAAGTTTTTTTGTGCATAGCAGTGTACGTGTAGATTCTGACCCAGCTGGCTAGGGCATGAACAATCTTCAGTGCCAGGGTTGCCTGCTGGCTAGCCTTGCACTTGACCACTCTTGTGCTCCAGCCAACCCCTCCGCACCACACTGAGCTGGGTTGGAGCAGCCCTGGGAGGGCAGGCTGACCCCTGTGGGCCCCCTGCCAGCTGGAGCTGCTCTGACCTGGGTCAATGTGTTGTGGTCCTAGGCACACATTCAAACAGCACACCCAGGAACAATAAACTCCAGAATGATATGTGCCAGAGTTTATTGCTGCATGCTAATAGCACATGCAGACATGCCTACTGACAGAAGTCTTGAGGGAAGCAAGTAATGAAGAAGTGAGAGTATATCTTCAGGATGTAGAGCATTGCTTGAGCTGGGGAAGAAACCTTAAAATAGGCCTGGGATTTAATCACTTTCGCGTAAGCCATAATGTTTTCAAAATATAAAAGAGGAACTCCACATAGTATCAAAACAAAGTTTTCTCCATGCTCTTCCTGTAAGCAGGTTCCAGAGGTAGCCACAGTTTTGTTAAAATAAGCAGGAATATGAATCACAGGAAAGTAGTAACACGCTAAAACCTACTACAAAACTCCCTCACAGATTTCTATTCTTTGAACATAAGTTGTCCCTTGATTTTATCCCCAAGTATAGCACTACTGGAGGAGGGATTTCAGTAGCCTCCTGGCCAACTAACATAAGGGGTGAAAGCCAAATGAGAGTCTGCGGGGCTGCAAATGAGCCCCTTTGCAGGCACTGGACAGTCCCAGTGTATAAAGTAGTTTCTCTAGCTAATCATTTTGAAAGAAAAGCAAGAAAAATCTGTTTTCGTAACAAATATGTTGTTCTTCATATTAGTGAAAAATTGGCTATTTTTCCTGGTTGGGTAGCATACGTTAAATTGTTTCTAAAATGTAAACATGGCAGAAAGTACTGAATCTAAATTTGAACACCAAACATTGTGTGTTTACTTAGTATTTCACATGCACATTCCTAAAAAGTGTATGCCCCTTGAAAAGAAAATCATTACACGCCTCTCTTCTTGGCATTGAAGGGCTTGTATCTTTTTTTATAAATATTAGTAATCTCTGAAAACAAAACTGGACAAAAATAAAGAGCGTTGATAACATCCAAGGATTTGTTTTCTTACTGTAAATTGTGAAACAGGAAGTTCAGTTATAGGCATGGAATTCTTGGAGGATACAAACAAATAGACCAAAAAAATCTGAACCAGGCATTTTTTTGGGGAGATAAAAGAGAAAGAGAGAGGGAGTGTTCTGTGAGCCAGTCAAGCCGGTCCAGAAGAGCAGTCCAGTAAGTGAAATGGGATTGTCAGGCAGGTGAGTGGACGGAGAGGCTGAGACAGCGTATTGGTTGCAAAGAGATTTTTACTTACGCCTCTGATGACACTGGCGCAGGTGAGAAGTGATTGCCTGGTTACAGGTAACGTGATAAGTCAACAATTCGTGAATGCAGCAAGCATGCAAGGGGAGGGGTACATCAGGCCGGTTGTTGACGGGGAGATGTTGGAGGGTGATCAAGCCGCCAATTGCCTCTGAGGTGTTTCTCGGAGATCTCTGACTTGGGCAGAAGTTAAACAGGCTTTTATAAGGCAGGCTGGCCAATGATGGACCGCCATTACGGTACTGGATTGTTGATGTGGGTTATGCCCATATTTGGTGACAAAGACAGTTGCTCAGGGTGGGGTTTTGTTGCTCGCTCAATCTATTGTGACATGGGCATTTAACTATTCCGGGGACTCGTGTATGACATGCCCCCTTGCTCATGGCACAATAGATGCACGGGTTTGTTTAGACAGCTGCTTCGTCCACGAACTCGTCAGCTTCAGGGAATTCTGATAAACGGGTATACATGAAAGCAGATAATTTCACCAAACAGTTTTTGATTAATTGTATAACACAACATCCCATACAAATAACTAACGCAATCATTATAAACGGTAATATCACGGTTATAAAAGGGGGTTAACAAATGTATGAGCCAGGAAGATGTATCCCATCCCATCCAATTAAAGAAGTTAGCTAACCTTCTTTTGCCCAATCTGGAGATTTTATTCGTATCCTCTGCAATCTTTTTTATTGTTTCCATTTGTTGTTCTAATGGCAGAGACGTTCGGGATACTGATACAACAATGTGTTGTGGATAAATTAAGGTATTGGCATAGCCCACCTTGTTGTATTAGTATGGCATCTAGGGCTAGCCGATTTTGTATCGTCATGTGCAACGTGGCTTGCAATTGTTGGTTTATTAAGGAAAATCCTTTGGCGGTGTTGTTGGCTAGTCGTTCAATTTGTTCAGCCAACTGCGCCACAGCTACTCGTGCCTTGCCTATACTTAGTCCTTCCCAGCCAAAAGAGCCCTCTAATACCCATTGGAAAGTCTGTAAGTCACACTCAGTACTGGAGAGGGAACTCCAAACAGGGGCATGGCGCCTAGGGTGAT